>JAHLJT010004567.1:64221557-64243691 GCA_031308135.1 Acheta domesticus
TGCTCAGTATTCGTGCTGAGTATCTGAGCTGTATTAAACTTCGAAAGACCTAAGCGGTACGAGTTATATTTTTCTGCTACTGATTCGTCGGTGTCTAACACACCAAGATTCACAAGATCAGTTTCTTGCAGACAACTTCAGTTATTTGTATACAGATAAGACGTGCAAAAGGCATGGATCACGTATCCAGTTACAGACTCGCAAGGATCTCGTCATTGATTGGAGAGAGGGAATAAATAAACTTTCAAATAGCACTTCTAACTTTTCTGGTGTAGCTTGTTAAACGATTGTAAATGCGCCTGTAAGAACAAAATAAAGTAAGACATTTATGTTCAAATGAAGGACAGAAATAAACTAGTGGTGCTACAGAATGACACAGACATTCCCGTATTAGTTTTATATTTCCTTGGACCATTCCTTTGATGGGATAGCCATCAAAATATTGGAGTTTCCACCTGGAGATACTATTTATAAATATATGGGATAAAATTGTGAGAGAACACCCCCAAGATTGTCAAATGTTTCATTATAATAATTATTGACTGAAAAACCTCAAGAAAAATTGAATTTTATAAACATTTTATTTCATTGTTTAGAAACAATACGACATAAACTTTCACCGTGTGTGTAAGTTAGTACAGAAGAAGGTGCATGACTGAGCTTGCGAGCTGAATAGTGAGTAAGTGAGCAAAATACTTGAAGAGCGAGAGACTCGAAGGGCGAGAGCTGACAGATCTGGGCTGTCGGGGTGACGTCGCGTCGGGGGTTGAGGTGCCGACGTTTCGACCGCTATATCGCGGTCTTCTTCAGGGCTGGTGTGTAATTCATCAACTATCTGAATGACAATTTTAGCGGCCGGCCGCTCTGACCAGGATTTTTCCAACGTTTCTTCGAAAAATATCAGGCTATTGTTGGTGCAGTCCCTTGAGGGGGTTTTCCCAACCAGGTGTCTCCCGCCAGCTGAGTACTGCCTCAGCCAGGACGTGCCCTAAGCTCCTGAATGATCTCTCGATATGTGTGGTAGTGCAGTGCAAGTGCCGGGCGAGCAGTCCGGGGCTTATTCCCGACTGAGGGGTGGCCTACATGGAGAGATACCTGGAGTGAGAAACCACTCAGGTCGTCGTGTCAGTCGGCACCCAATTTTAGATCCTACAGGGTAGGAACACAGCCACCTTCCAAGATATAACATGCACTACACACATGGGACTAAGGACCATAGATGTTGACCAGCCCAGTAACACGAAATTGTCAAAATAAATCAACGGAAGACTTATTCGGAATTGTCTGTCTGTTCGTGTCTGGACAATACTACTGCTTAAATTCATGATATTTTTCCAAACGCTATGAAAATTCTTTTCATTTTAGGTAGTTATATCAGAAATGCGTAAAACAGATTCAATTATTTGGACAAAAGTTTCCAATTTTATCTTTAATTTTATACTCGAATGAAAGACAGTCCACCTATAATATGGTGGCCTATCCGACATTCTTTTCAATCTCTGAAATTCCTAAAATTGCAAATGGTTTTTGTAACCTGTTCAAGACCGTTGTTTGAGTTCAGACATTTGTTCTTTAATCCATTTTTCCAATGAACATCCATTTAATCCAGTGAACCCATATTAAAGAGTGCAATTTGCACTATCCGTTCGAAAAGTTTGAAAAAAAATTGCAGCAATTTATGAAAAAATGGCGTTTGAGCGTTTCTGAAAATGCGGAAATTTGAGGTAATTTTCACAAAAAACAGTTGCGTTTGCACATGTACTCATACGAATAATAATGTGAACAAATTGGTGCTAGTGTAAATATTAACAACATGAGAGGCATATAAAAAACAAAAAATAGAGCAATATGGCGTTTAAGCCATCTCATATAGTAAATTAGGCACTATGCTTACCAAAGAAAGAATATGGAACCGTTTTTGACAAAATCTTTTTGTAATATTTTTAAAATTGCACATATGGCAAGCAATATTGCGCGAAAACTACTAAAATTTCCAAAAAAAATGTACATGAAAGAACTCACTAAGGAGAACAAATTTAATTTGAAGAAAAAATCTGTATCATTAATTTTGTAAAAATCAAACTTTTGCAATTTTCAAAAATTCAGAGTTAATTGTGAAAATCGGACTATGTCACCATATGTGTATTTTTCTCTATTCTTGCAAGAAATTCAAACAAAACATTTTGGAACCTTTTTGAGAAAATTTTGAAAATGTCCGGGGAACTTCATGTAAAGCACCCCCAAAACTGAATTAATGTTCTGCAAAATCGCAGAACTTCGACTCAGGCCAGATGGACAGGGGTTTTTACAATTTGGAAAAAATCGTACGAATAGTTTAGGGGCTGGTGTTGTTCACAAACACCGGACAGACAGGCGGACGAATGATTTACTTTCAACTGGTTTCTCGGTATCAAGGACTCACACAACAGGGGTTCTGGCCACGCCACGAGCTAGAGGATTTTTTTTCTTATCTTAGCAACTGGATTTATCCACTTTTTCGTGATCACGGTCCGGCAATGAATTTTTTTCTGCCGCCAATCCGCCAAATCCGTGGTTTTTCCAAGTTAGTCTGGTATAAGATGCAGCCCTAGATATCTGACAGTTTGATTGTGTGGGTCTATCGTGTTGGAGTGGAGTGAGCTTGGGGGTGGGAAACAGTGGGCTGCGAGGGTGGAGTGGATGCGGGGAGGGGGAGGACGGCCAGTGGGGGAGGGAGTGGAGCGCAGGGGAGGGCGGCGCCGCGAACGATGGCGTAGTGATTCGCGACTCGGCGTGAATCCCGGCGGTAGCGGGTTTTTGATATCAGCAGACGTTAGGTAGGTCGAATTCAACTACAGTCGGGAGAAACATTCTTGCGGTCGGCTGCTCTGTTTTACACGGTTTCTCCGATCAATTCCAGACAAATACTGCGTTGTACCGTAGTAAACGGACTAGAGACAGCGCGCAATAATTCCGTTCTCATCCTTGTACCCTTCTCTCCTCTTACAAACAAACTTTACTTTCACGCACTAAACTACTAAACACATCGTTGGTTAAGACGGGCGCTTAAAGTTCCAGTCGGGTCTGACTACCACAGTCGAAACAGGGGAGGTAACTGCAGGAAGAAAACGCCCGGAAACAAACAGTTAGATCAACACCGGACCTCACAGTCCGGCGGGGAACGGATACCGCCATTTTCCAGGGCGTAACAAGCGCGGGGCAAACGAGCGAAGAAATGCGGACGCGCACGGCCGCATTGGAATGCTCGCTCACTCGTCGTTCGCCCCGCCCGCCCGTGGCCTCGCTTGGCCTCGGGGCACCCGGCGCTCGCTCATCTCCAAAGGCCCAGCACACGCTATAGTCTTCTTCTCATTTTACTCTGCAGCAATACTCTCGTAAAAACTCTTAAATTAAAAATAATATTAACAAGAAACTTTCTACAAAATACACATAATACGAGATTTTAATTGTAAAATACCTGTAACCAACATGCACGAAGTAATGTAAAACAAAGCTTCGACGGCCGGCCCTGTGGCCGAGCTCGCGAAGGCAGTAGTGCCGTAGTGCCGTAGGGATCGCGGGTTCGAGTCCCGCCTCGTGCATGGTTGTATGTGTTCGTCCTTTCACCCCCCTCTCATCACCATATCGTGTCATCATGTCATAACGTTACTTCCAATGGTAGTCGCTAATGACCGTGTAGTTGATGCGACCTTAAATAACAAAAAAAAAAAGGTTCGATGGAAACGAAGGTCTACTAAATTATTTTGATGAAAATCTTAATAACAAACTTTACAAAAATAGTTCTTTCTTTCTTTCAGACAGCTGTTGATGTGGACGAGTTGACCATGTCTGAATTCTGAAGGGGCTGGTCCATTAAGAATTATTTTCAGTCGTTTCTTTCCAGACCATCTGTTGGCGGTATAATTTTAACACAAGTTTTGAGGCAAATTGCCTGTCAAAACAACTTCTTTCGAAGAAAATATCTTCCACATTTTATGCCCTCACACATGAATGGAACAATAATAATGTTGGAAATACTTGTTTATTCATCTTTTTGCGGAAGAGGACTGAATATCACAATATTTTCAACGACTGAATATTGTTTATTAGAGCTGAAAATTCTCAACGGCATTCTTGACAGAAATGTTCATTCAGATAGAATACATTGAATACAAATTAGCGATGCAAACATTTATAACATTCTCTCCTGGTAATAAGAGATCAAGTGAAATTAAGTACATTTCTAAATACGAGTGAATAAACCTAATTTGTCATTTGTATGTTATATGAATAATATTAGAATTTCCCACATGAAATATGCAATTTTTTTACATTATATAGTGTTTACAGGAATACAGTATTTTTAATCACATTGCTGTAGACTATTATTTTTATTTTGTATAGTACCCGTAAATAATGGCAATTTACGCATCAAGTGCATTATAAGGGTTCTAATGATCAAGCGGCCACAAAATACCCTTTGCCACATAGAATCATTGGAAACCCGTTGACGCCCGTGATGCATTTGACATTTTAATTTTGACATAATTTTAATGATTCAAATTTACTTATTAGGGTTAAATTGACTCGTTTTCTATATCTTGATTTTCACATTTCACTACTACTATGATTCCCCATAATTCCTTCGATAAGTGAAGTAGTGTCAATCTGCTTTTTTTCTGTTTTCCCAAAAACTGCGGTATTTTAAATGAAGGTAAGTCATGCAGCGTATATTACTGATACATAAGTATTCATGAAAGGCGTTATAAGAATTCTAATGACTGAGCGGCGACCAAACTCCCAAGGACATTTGGTCGCTCCAGATTATTAGAGTCCGTTAACCACAGTGCAAGAGTAAAATACATCGATGGCAAGTCGACCGTTCTTTAGACTTGGTGAAATGAAACTCACAGAGTGAGAACACACTGAGTTTATTGCAGAAGTGAACAAATACAAAGTTATACAAAGTAATACAATTTTCTACTATGCAGTCAAATATGGTTGTGAACACATTACAAGGCTTTCTTACAAACTAGATGGATTTCATCCCCACACCCTGTTTCTAGATACATGGTGGAAAGGGAGACGCTTGTTATGATCAGTGGCGCGGACGCTCCCTGGGTGGCCCTTATCACGGGCGGAGGGGAGACTCCCGAGCAAGAGGCTTGATATCACGAGGGCTGTGTCCCGAAGATCATGATTATGTGGAGGTTAAAGAGGCAGGCGTTAGTTATTGGAGCCTTCGACCACTCCATCTGAGTGTGGAACGGGCAGCGCAGCTCCAGGATAAAATTCATCAGAATAATTGCATGCTTAAGATAGAAATGGGGTTCAAATTATCGGGGACACGAAAAGACGCCTTTTTCTCTGGTTCCAAGATATCGGCTATCAGAAGTTCGGAGGGGCCTCGTGCTTTAATTAAATGCGTAAGCCCTGTTTGCTCTGGAGTACATTGCTTAATATTATGTACAGTCTGTACGCTCTGTACGTGGGGATATAAGTCGAGTACAATATTTAATTTTGCCAGTGATTAATAATAACTAGATGTTAACTTGACTCACTTCTGTAATATCTTGATTCTCATCTCTCTTCTCATATTTCTCTTCTATAGAAAGAGTAGTCTCTCGCCATAAGAGAACATCTAGCGTCGGTGGTATGGTAACTTCAAAACATTCCAAAAATAAACCTACATCACATTTTACGCACTGACCGGGAGAGGTGGTTTAATGTATCAACTGATGTCGCTGCAGAGCCCCTGACCGGAAGGTCCCAGGTTCAAATGCGGACAGCGGCAGGATTTTCGACACAACCCTGCCGAATTCAGTCGCTCTCTGGAGGAGATTTCTAGCGGCGGGCTGCTCTGATCTGTAGTTTTCCGTGGTTTCTCCGATCAACACCAGACGAAAGCCGGAGCAGTTCCCTAACAACAGGCCAAGGACCGCGCGCGATCTTTCCTTCCTCTTCCTTGTCCTATCCTTAAGCCTTACACACATATACTAACATGCAATACTCTACCACACATGCCAGAAGACCGTCGGGGACTTACAGCTTGTCCTAGTTGGGGTGGTGTCTCGCTAGTGGAAGATACCTGTTGAGGAAAACCTAGCTAGCTGATAGTTGATCGGCGATGGAACCCGCCATCCAGCGGGAGAAGAACACCACCATCTCCCAGGGAAAACATGCACTATACTTAAGGGTTGCCCGGTCGAATCTGGTTCCAGTCAAAGCTTTGAGATTTTGCAAATGATTTTCAAAATTTCGGGGTACTTTACAGGAAGCCCCCGGGACATTTTCAAAATTTTCTCAAAAACGGCTCCAAATTTTTCTTTAAATTTATTGTATGAATAGAGTAAAATACACTTATTAACATGCCATAGGTCCGATTTTCACGGATAACTCTAAATTTTTGAAAATTGTGGAAGTTTGAATTTTTTTCGGCGTCTTTCTCCAACTACAAAATTGAAGTTAGAGATTTTTCCTTCAAATAAAATGTGTTCTCCAAAGTGAGCTCTTTGTTCAAGGTCATGTAAATTCTTTTGAAAATTATAGTAGTTTTCGCGCAACATTGAGTGCAATATGTGCAAAAACGACTCCAATTTTTTTCTTTAAACTTTTGATAGGGATAGTGCTAAATGTACCTTATGAGATGATATAAACGCCATATTGCTGTATTCTTTTTTGATGTTTCAAAAATTGCAAAAATGTAATTTTTTGACATGTCTCTCACGACGTTAATATTTACACTAGCGGCTAATTGTTCACATTATTATATTTATGAGTATATGTGCTTTAAATAATGTCAAATAAAGTTTATCGAAAACACAACCGTTTTCTGTGAAAACTAGCTCAAATTTCTGCATTTTCAGAAACGCTCAAACGCCATTTTTTCATAAATAGCTAAAAAAATGTCTTCAAACTTCAAACTCGATCGGATAGCGCTAAATGCCCTCTTTAATATGACGTAAAGTTTATTTTACGGTATTTTTTTGTTTTTTCAAAATTACACAAATGTATTTTTTTAAAGATCTCTTACATCTTTAATATGCACATTACCAGCAATTTTGTAAAGATTATTATATTTGTGAGTGTACGTGCTTTAAATAACTTCAAATAAAGTATTTTGAGAACTCAAAACTTTTCTGTGAAACTGAGCTTCAAATTTTGCTTTTTTAATAGCGCTAAAACGCAATTTTCTTTAAGACGGCACATATTTAAAAGAAAATTGCCATTTAGGACTGGGTTTTGTGTTCTTTAATAATCTAAAATTAATATTTCCGTTCCACCAATAGGAAATCGAAAAATTAACAAAATAACAAAAAAATGTACTTTTGGCGGTGATAGATGGCAACTGGCAAGAGTATGTGGCAATTCCATATAGCTACCCCAGACCCAAAGAAATAGAAAACCAATGCAGGAAAGTCTGTGCAGTTCTGTAGCGCCACGAGTTCAATGTCAAATGAAAATATTGGATAGTAATTATATTTGTTATATCTAAAAATATGACGAAATAGTAATGTAATTGGTCATGGTACATCATTAATATAATTAAAAATAGTTTTAAATCCGTTGATTTTTTATATCTATGTATTTAATGAAGAATAAACTCCATTGCGGCTTCAAACTTTAAAAAAGAATAAGAAACTTACATGATCGATTTTTATTAGCTCAATGTCGCATCCTACCCGGTAGGCATGAGAGTGTAATCACGACGTTATTGGTTATTCAAATATTTTCAAGATACGTCATCCTAACAGTGGCGGCTGGTGCCGAAACAAACTGAAGGTTGCAGCTCCATTGAAAGACGAAAAAGTAATTTCCAAAATTCAGAACAAAATATATAATAAAATGTAAGCAATTCTTGTAAGTTAAGTAGTTGAACAAAAATCTGTAAATATTTTTATGCGTAGTAGCCGTGTCAGGTATATATACCTCCCGCGCACACAGTTAAGGCTTTCATTTCCAAAGAGCACTCAATGTTTTGAATTAGTTATGCATCGAGAAAATTGACAGTAATAGAATCCAGGGGGTGTTGGATCGCCTCCTCATGTTTCGGAATTTTCCTGAAGCTCTTAATATACTTTTTTACAGTTGATCAGCTCTTGCTACAGGCGAATAGCTATGGTTGGGGGCGGATTTTCATGACCTAAAATATCGCCAAAAATTATGAATAATATGCTTCTAAAATGTTTTAAAAATGCCCTAAACGCGAAGAAAATGGCGTAAAATATTTTATCAAAAACAGTTCGGATGAACAACTCATGCTGTTCGATACATTTTTGATGTAATCGAGACTTCCATTCGTTCAAGTGAACCCAACTTTCAATGATGTTTCGGTTTCGACTATTCTTTTCCAGAAAACTTGTGTGTTTATTTATCCCAGCTAATCGGCTGAACCGACATTGGCGCTGTTAGGCGTCACATACAGAACTTTCTTTCCCGATCCTGTATTTTCGCATGGGTAACTTTAAGTAAATTTCTGGAGAGTAAAAAGCTTTTGTAATATTTTTGTGAATATCAAGGCAAGCGAAAAGCTAACTGTTAAGGAAGATCGTATAATTACTTAAAATGTTTTTAAGGAAGTATTGTGAATTGTTCCAAGAAAATGTCTGTGACACTGGTTATACTGTCTATAATACTGGGCAGGGCTTTATTCAAAATTTGATTCAAACATCAATTTAATTGTTTTTATTGTTATTTTAAATTCTATAAGTACATTTGAAGTTATCTTTTTAATTTTTTTAAACAAATAAATGTTTCGTTAACAACTTCCTCTCTTAATATGGAAAAGGAAAGATAAGAAAGAGGGTGAAATTTAGCTTGCGAGAGATCTCGCACGTGTACGCTGGTATATATGCCAACATCCATTTTCACTTTCCCGTATACTATGCGTACATACGTATAGTATAGGGAACGTTATGTAATGCTGCGCGAAGAAAAGGCGGATTTTCGGCCGAAAAACTCTTATTACAGGACCCTGGCTACGAAAAAGTGCAACTGCTAACTTACGAAAAATAGTCTCCTAACACGTAGGGCAGCCAGCATCCGTTTTGCGGGTCCTTGATCCCGAAAAAACACTTGGAAGGAAAACACCTGTCCGTCTGCCTGTCTGTGTGTAAACAACGCTAGCGACTAAACCGTTCAGCCGATTTTCTCCAAAACTGATACTTCCCGATCGATCTGTCGTGGCCCCTTGAATTTAAAACCGAATTTATTTCCAGGGGGTACTTTACATGAAGCTCTTAGGACATTTTGAAAATTTTCAAAAAAATGGCGCCAACAATTTTGACTAAATTTTATTGTTGGATAGTCTGAAGGTCGTTTAAGAGAATGCCGCAGATCACATGTTTGGTTAAAATCTCTGATTTTTTGAATATTGAAAAAATTGAAAATTTTTTCGGCGTCTTCCTACAACTACAATTATGAAGAGAATTTTTTCCTAATGAAATGTTAAAAAAACAGGTCTTTAACTAAGGTCATGTCCAATTTTTAGAAACAGGAGTATTTTTTGCGAAAATGTGTCTCAAACATAAAATGTTTTTTTTATTTTCTTTAAACCATTTTTTCTTGAAAAACGCACAATGTTTTTTTATTAAATGTGAGATAGCATAAAGGAAGCTTAAGAGAATGGTGTAGGTTTCATGTTCGTTGAAATGCCTGATTTTGCAAACTTTTCGAAGCCTTTTTACAACTACACTTGTGAAGATACAAATGTTTTTCTTAATGAAATGTGCTCATCAAAAATAGATGTTGAATGAACGGTCTTGTTAAATTTTTTGAAAATATGAGTAGTATTTCTATAATTTATTGACGAACATAATAGCCCGCTCGGAATCCACTGCGCTTCGTTTACGGCGGCTTCTTACTACTACAATTGTGAAGTAATTTGTGAGTATTTTTTCATGAAGGTATATTTTGAAAGTATGTATGAATTGTTTTCTCATTGAAATGTATTTATCAAAATTATATCTTCAAATAAGGTCAGGCATGATTTTTGAAAATACGAGTAGTTTTTTATAATTTCGGGACAAACAGAAGTGCCCGCTGCAAATTTACTGCGATTCAGACAGCTGGCTGCATCGTAAATTAGAATTTGCAATGTTGCATATTACTTCTTTGTTCGTTTCTTGCATTCGACCCTTTGTTATACATTTACACATTCATTTTTCAGAAATTAATTTTGAAATATTTGAAATAAAAATTAATAGTTCTCAATGAATATCGATAATGCAAAAATGGAATTCCTTTTCGCTCTCTCGAATTTCTGTGAATTACGTGTCCTTGCTGTTACTTGATGTAGCTGTATGAAAAGAAGTTATAATTGTCAAATTTACGTTGATATTTACATGGAAGTATTTGGTTTCCGCACCAAATGCAGTACCATTTGTAGTGAGTAGAGTATTATTGCATGGTTTTAGAATACTTTTCTCTAAACATGGCCCTATGAAATGCATTTCTGTATTGTTCGGGGTATCAGGCGTCTTTTTCCCACACAAGTTTACAAAACTTTTGTATTCTATTTATATATATGTATATATATATATGTGTATATATATAGATATATATATATATGTATGTATATATATACGTAGGTCATTCAATAATTAAAGAGACAAATTGGTCTGGAGAGAAAACAGTGGGTAGGACGAGTTTGGTAATTTTAGGACTTTGCGTTGGCATCACTAGGATGAACCCTGACCATCTGAAGGATCAACATTGTTGTGTTCATAACCTCAAAATTAAGATGAACGATGGCGAGTCCACTTGAAAATTCCACATTGATTGAAGAACATTCTTTGATTCGTTTTCAACGTGCTGAAGGTGACAAACAAGCTAATATATATTCTAGAATGATCATAATGTATGCTGAAAGTTGTAAGAACTGTGAGAATTTTTACAATTTGGTGGAACAGTTCAAAAATGGTCGAAGCTCAGTGACTGACAAACATCGTTCTCGCCACATCAGCAAGAAAAGTCATGTTGACTGAAATTGGGGACGCTGTAGGTGCGTTTTTTGTGATTATCATGAAGAACAGTCTTTAGTAAATAGCCAATATTGTTTAGATATGTTTTTGAAGAAGGTGAAGCCAGTCATGAGAGAGAAAAGTCATGGATCTCAGAGGAGAGATGTGATTCTCCAGCAAAACAACGCACGTCCTCACACTCCACAACAAACCCGTGAAACCATTGACAAAATGGGTTGGGAGGTACTGCCTCATCCCCCTTACAGCCTCAATTTAGCACCATGTGATTTCCATTTGTTTGGCTCACTGAAGGAGGCATTACGTTGGGAGAAGTCCCAAGATAACGAGGTTGTCAAAAAATTTGTGGGAAATTGGTTCAAACACCAAGATAAAAAGTACTTTGCAGCCGTCATACAAAGCTGGTAGCCCTTTGTAACAAGTGCATAAATGTTGGTGAGAAATATATTAAAAAGTAGGAGAAGTCCTGTTTTGTAAAAATAAACATTTATTTCTCCAGACCAATTTGTCTCTTTAATTATTGAATGTCCCTCGTATATATATATATATATATATATATATATATATATATATATATATATATATATATATATATTTTGCAAGAAGACACGGCCATTTCTATTAAAGGAACATTCTCAACTTTTTCATTTCTATCTATTGCTGCCCACTAAATTTACCTAATTATATTATACTGATGAGTGAATTGTTAATTAGTTCCTTGAAAACGAAAACATTTTTAACTAAAGTCGAAAAAAATGGAATGAACCTAATGTTGCCAGAAGTTCGTAATATCTGGAATATTTTTATATTTTACCTTCACTGTTATATTGATTGTCTGTGGTACTTAAAATCACTTTTTCAAATATTTCCAATTTATATTCCCCCAAAACATCAAAAACCTCGTTGTCTACAACTGCTCGAGTTAAAAAGTTTTGAAAGAATAATATTCTGCTTATTCTAGTATAAAATCCCCCTTCAATATATCTTAAAAATATGTCACACCGTGAAATTAAGAAAATATAAATAATATCGCCCTTCTTACAAGACTATTTCCCTAGAACTTTCCAGATAATAATGAATTATACGGTACGAAAGTGGAAGTAGTAATTAGTTGACATCGTCGATGCACATGAAAAGAAAGTTTATCTCAAAAAGAAAAATGAATGAATCTCGAAATTAGTTTTCAGTATTTAGAGTTTCTTTAGGAAACAAACTTGAATTAGTTTGCGTCACTGCTGAAGATAACACTTTTTCTCCAAAAAATTAAATTTAAATATGGCCCATTTTCGATTTATGTGAGCCGTTTTAGCACAATATAAATTTTGAAAAACGGCTCACACAACTCGACAGAAAGGTTACAAAAAATGTTTTTAAAATAGTTTTCATTATTTCAAAAATGTAGCTGTTAATACGTATTAATTTAATACAATATTAAATAAAAATTCCTTAAGCGCTTTAGGTCTACTATGTCTCGACACTTCAGGAGTTCCACCAACAAATGCAAGAAAAGTAAAGTGTCTTCAGTAGCTCCGCCGTCTCCACTAAATCCATGACGACAACTGCAATTGTCGCTCGTACAAAACTGCAAATGTTGAAAGTGCTACGCGATGCTCGTAGTCGCACCTACGCAACATGGGAGTGCCTTACCTTCGGCTGTCTGTCCCCCTCCCTCACGCGACAGGCGGCGGCTGCAGAAGGGACGACGCGGCGAGGAGCAACGGCGGAGCCCGCGACGGCGCGCGACGCACTGCCCGCTCGCGCAGCGCGCACTGCCCCTCGCCGCCCTCGCCGCCCTCGCGCGCATGCCCGCCACTCACGCACGCGCCCTCGCGGGAGCCTGCTCAAGGGAAGCACGAGACACGCGCGATAGCTCCAAACATAGTTTTTCTGATGCTGTCATTTGATGGCTGCAACCAGTTGTGTAATGATACTCATTACGATACAGATTGCATGATATAGGTTCTTGACCAATCACAGAGAAGCTTACGAACCAACTATTGACACTTCATTAATCATTGAGAATCCTTATAGTAAACCAGCAAAATACCCGGCGTTGCTCGTTTTTTTTCATATTCAATCATTGTGAAAAAGAAAACGTCTCCGTGACTCTGTGTATCTGTTTCTATCTGCCTAACTCTGTTCCTCTCAGTCTCTTTCTGTCTTTCTATCTTTGTCTCTCCCTCACTGTCTCTCTCTCTCTATCCCTTCCTCTCTGTTCCTCTCAGTTTGTCTATGTCTGTGTGTGTGTGTCTCTCTCTGCGATTTTGTCTGCTTTTGTGTCTGTCTGCCTGTCTGTCTTTCTATATCTGTATTTCTGTCTCTGTGTTTCTATCTCTTTCTGTCTTTGTCCCTCTATTTCCCTCTCTGTGTGTCGGTATGTTTATTATATCTGTGTAACTCTCTGACCGTCTCTCTCGGTCTGTCTCTCTCTGTCTATTTCTTACTGTCTGTGTGTGTGTGTTTCTGTCTCTCTATCAGTCTGTCTGTCTGTCTCTTTCTCTCTCTCTCTCTCTCTCTCTCTGCTTACGCGCGCCGACTCTCTGCGTCTGTCTCAGTCACACTCTACAACTCTCTCCGACTCTGTCCGACTCTCTGACTCAATGTCTCCCTCTGTCTCTCTCTCTCTCTCTCTCGAAATTAAATTACAATGAAGCGCAATTTTGTTCTACTGTGCCATATAGTAGAGTTACAACAGAATTAACAGCACACAAAGCTTTTGAGTCAAAAACACGTAGAAGCGCCAACTTTCATGGTGAACGGTCACATTGTGTCGGAGTTTACCTCTTATGTATATACCAACATTGATCTGCTTTGTCTTCCTCAGCGTCTGTTAGTTTTTTATTAACACCATAAATTTAAAAACAATATTGGTTTTATATAATAATTCAGACAATTCATAATTTTGTCCTTTGAGCTATTATTAGTATCTCTATAGGAAAGCAGACCAAAAAAATTCTAATAGCAATATCCTGTAAAATAGAATAGAAAGAAAATTATAGTATTTATTAAAATTTGAACCAATTTACAAATAATTTTAAACCTCGTGGTTTACATAAAATTGATATTTTTCTTCTTTCAAGGGATTTGATAAGATGGCCCCTGATAACTGGTATTTTGTTGGTAGTACGTAAACCACAGTGTTAAAGATTAATATTTTCAATGTACAGTTACCCTCAGAGAATCTCGCCGGTGAAATTCAGATTATTATAAAACCAGTTCAATAAATATAAACGTTTATTCACATTATTATTTGTAAGACAATGAAATATCTAAGTGTAAGATGTTATTTGATTAATAACTTCACTGGAGGTCTGAGATTAAAGAAACCGATAAGATGAGAAAATTAAAATAATTGCGAGTGATTGATTAAGTTGAAAATCAAATGAAAAACAATGTTTTAGCACTGGTAACGGCAAAAGTGGATAAATCTTGTCCCTATATATAGTGAATTTCTTCCTCCAATATGTTGTGTAGTCAGAATCCATGTTTGGTGGGTCCTTGTTACCTAAAAATCGATTGACGACAAAACGTTTGTCTGTACGTCACTGGTCAACGCAAGCACCTTAACCCTTCACGTTATTTTTATTGAAACCTGTGATATTTCAAAATTGTTAGAGTTGAACTCTTGCTTGATGTAGCAGAATCATAACAGTGTCCGTGGTGTAATAGGTAAGATAACTGCTGGGGAAGCTTGTGCACTGAAGATCGAATTTCCTCCGTGGCAAATAATTTTTGCGGGTAGAAAAAAACTTTTGCGGTTAATGGTACACAAAATAATTCATAACATTTATAAAATCACAAAAAGTATGCGCTTTTGTGGCGCCTTTACGAATTTTAGTGTGTTAATGTGTTTAAGAATCATATATAAATTTGCTGGTATGGAGATTTTGATTTCAAAACGACTGCTGTTTCTGCTCATGTCAGTCTAGTATTATCGCAAATTTCATCTGTGACGTAACTTCAACCTTGACGGTGGAAGGAACTCCTGGAACGAAGCAGAAAGAATTCTAGTGAACTCAGCTTCTGAATGAAATATTTCTAACTAGAATGAGCTATGTAGTTTCGCGTGTTTTATTCCTTTGCATTCTTATTGTGAATTTGATATCTTTGACACATGTGGTACATTTCTCTAATAAAAAAATAAGCGCAATGAATATAACGTTATTATTCTTTTTGTAATGACTACTTCTGGACATCACGATGATACATGTTTGTGGTAGCGTAGTGTGGTCGAGCCTGTAGTGCGAATTTAAAGGCGCGAGTACAAAACCTAGCAACGTTTGTATATTTTTACCTCTACGTATCTTAGTTGAAAGAGAGAGTCATGTAATACTGCCGGAGAAAGTCTCGGAATTTCCACATAAAACACGTTTTGTAAGTCCATAATTTAAAAAAATGAGTAATTCTAGAGCCTAAAGTAAAGAGGATTTCCACCAAAATGGATATTCCTCGAACAATTTTTTATTTATTTAATAGGTAATTATGACACATTGATACATAATTTCAATTCTTTTAACTATGTGGCTAGGCTGAAGGCCTTTAAGCCATTACAATACCTGCATCCTACCGCATTCTAACCTTTCGAATTCTGGCATTCACCCCTAATGGTCTCTTCATCGCATCAAAGCCGCGGAAAGGAGACCATAAGGTACGACTGAGGAAAAAAACCTCGAACAATCTGGCTGGTCTTCCGTTAGAAATCATCGAAATTGAAACGATTTTTAAATGTTGAAGCTACTTTACCTCAAACCCATTTTTTTTCTTTAAATCTTTTCCTCGAATAGAGCAAAAGACGTTTATAAAAGGCGTACGATCAATTTTGGGCGAACCATCTGAATTTTTGAAAATTTCAAATAAAAATTAACACGGTCGAAATACAATATTGACGATAGAGATTTTTTTCCTTCATGAAATTTGTTTTTAAAGCTAGATCTGGAATTAATAAATCTGTAAATTAAGCACTGGATTTTCAAAACCTGCAAATACAAATGTTTCACTTTCTTTTCTCGTCGGGAAAGAAAGAGCTTAGCTGTGCAGCTGGTGGTGTAGGGCAAACACCTCCGACGTGGTAACTTTAAGGACCCGAGATCGAATCCAAGCAGTCCGTATTGTAATTTGCGTAGCCATTACAAATGAGAGAGTATACGCTGTTGAAGGAGTATTGAATACAACACCCTGTCTAAATAGTATGTATAGTAAGATAAACGTATGTAATTTAGATGGATAAACATCGATCATTCACTTTAACAAAAGTCAATCTTTGTAAAACTGTGATCAATTTCGTAATAAGAGTTATTATGATACATATGTCACATATATGATACATATTATGCTTCACTTAAATTTTGACAAATTGCGACTCCTTTGAAAAGAATGTAAATACGTTCGAAATAATTGGGAAATGTATTTAGTAATTATGAATCGCATGTGATACACATACTAATTGTTTATTTCTGAGGTGTTGGATAACTAGAACTTTTGTTTAAAAATATATTACCCCACACTTATATTACATTAACAAAGTAATAACTAGATATGAATTCGTAATTTTTTACTTTCTTGCAATTAAAACCCATTTGGTGAAATAAATGTAGAGAATGTTATGTAATGCTGGAGAAAATGGATTTCGAGAGTTCAACTGAAATACATATTTTAGGGGTTTCTGATACAGTGAATGATTTGTTTGTTTTTGTTTGTTTTTTTCAATAATTTCAAGAATAAATTTCATAAACTGAACAGGAAAATGTGAATAATTCCCATGTTTGACGTCGGAACAGAAAAGTGCGAACTTCCGTTAGAACTCTGCCAGTAACACAGAACTCTTTGGCACACGTGTATTTTTATGGTTTACAAATTTCCATGAGCAAAGAAAATTAACCCGTAATTATACAATATTTCCTTTGTGTTTCTTCGTGTGTCCAAATGTTCATTAGAAGCTTTGTCAGAATTCGTTATTTGTTGTTGAGAATATTTGTTGTGGCTTTGATAAGCACGAAACATAATTGTTAGTATTATTTTTGCTTTACGCTGGGAAAATGAAAATTATTTTTTCAACTATTTGGTTAGTTGTAAAATTTTTGTGAGATTTCTAAAACTTTTAGACCACCATTGAGAATTCTGATAATATTTCGATTTTTCCTATTCAATCACAACACGTTCTTCGCTTTTAATTTAATTTTGTGATAATTTTTGAAGACTTTTTTCTCGATTTCTTTTTCAAGAACTATAGAACTTTTTGTTTGCGCATCACAGCTCTCCAAATAATTAGAATTGTCGAAATCCATCCGGTTAACTTCACACACGTGTTGTTTTTAGAACGAAGCGATAATTCAGGGCGAGTGAAGTTGTGGGTTTGTGATCCTCTTCAAAATATTGTTACACAGGTACACAAGAAGAAAGTTGTCGGACCCAATGCCTTAACATATGTTTCTCTTTGTATTTCAAGCGCTTATTCCGAATCTGAAGCCATAATTACGTCACCATCCTCCTATTTTTTATAATGCAAAAAACGATCGTGGTATTTTATTTTTTGTTTTAGAACATTGTTGTCAGACCGGAAGACTTCACATATGCTTCTCTATGTGTGTCGACGCTCTAAATCCGAAGCTGAAGCCAGAATTGCGCCACCACCCTCCAGTGGTCTTTTAATCTCATAAAACCGCCCTCAAATTTACAGTCTACAATTTCACGGTGGTTTCTCATGATTTAAAAAAATAACATGTTTATTAAATACGCTGTTATTATACGAAGCAAAAACATTGTTTTTTCATTTGATTTTCTACTTCATCAATCACTCGCAATTATTTTAAATTTCTCATCTTATCGGTTTCTATAATTTCAGACCTCCAGTGAAGTTATTAATCAAATAACATCTTACTCAGGTATTTCAGTGCTGTAATGGTTCAGGATCATTTACGGGAATGATATTAAGAATCCCGACGAGTTTTAGCGCACATTTTGAAGAAACTTAGCTTGAACGGATTATAGCAAAACGGCAACGATATGCATGAACAGGGTATACAAAAAACAAGAAAGTCGCGTCGCGCAGAAATAATATTTTAGTTTATTTAAAATGCGCACAGATAGACATGATTGGAAACAATGGTTAAATAGATAATAATTTAAGAACAATTTCAGTGTTCGTTTATTAGAATTGAACCACGGGTTGCGTTATTATGATATTTTCAAGAAAATGGATGAAAGAACTTTAACTTCATATGCGAGAAATTAACATTTTTTTCAAGATTTTAAAATGAAACCCGTGACTTATGCCGTAACAAGTGTTATAGGTCGATGTAGTTCAGTTGCGGTAGTTCAGTTGTGAAATCCATAAAAGACTAGTGGAAGAGCGGATACTTTTAATTTTAATAATTTTCATTATGTGAGGTGAAAATGCAGAACAGTTGATGTTGAAGTGCACAATACATGATGAGGAAATCGGCATAATGGGGGGTCGAAAATGCACGTTTTGGAAGTAAACCCGACACGTTGAGACAAAATGGGAAATTGTGATCATTGTGGCAGAGTTATCCACCAAAAATAGTAGAAATTAGAAAAATTTCTTAGTAACAATACATGAACAAGAATGGCGGCGGCCGTTGTTTGTTTTGAAAAAATTGAGATAGCGAGGCAACGACCATGAGAAATGAAGAAGTGAGTTTTCCTTCGTGAGTCAGCTTTGGTGCAAGGCATATGTGGTGTTGCGTTAAAAACATTTTCGTCTAGAAAAACTTCAAGTCTTGTAAGAAAGTGTTAGTAATTTTTCGCGAGATGAACGTGAATTAGGAACAATATTAATATTTTGAAGTCAGTTACTTGTGAGTTAGCTGTCGTGCGAGGCACATGTGGTGTTGTGTTGAAAACATTCTTTGTTTAGAAAAACTTTAATTTTGAAACAAAATGTTAAAAGTATTTACAAAGTGAACATGAATTAGGAACAATATTGACATTTTGAAGTCAGTCAGTAGCGAGTTAGCTGTCGCGCGAGGCGCATGTGACGATGTGTTGAAAACATTTCGTTTAGAAAAACATTGAATTTGAAAAGAATGTGCTAACAATTATTCGCAAAGTGAAGGTGTAATAGAAACAATATTGATATGCGTTGAAAACATTTCGTTTTTAGAAATTTGGATTTTGAAAGGAGTAGTAGTGAATTTTGAAGTGAATAGAGCGCGAAGACATTGATCAATTGTTCGCGAGCAAATCAGAGTCTACGAGGAGCGTGTGATAGCATGCATGTTTTGGCAGCAAAACACGTTATGGAGAAGACGGTTCGAAGCCCAGGAGGCATGGTTTTTACCTCAAAATATCAAGTAGATGGCAACGAAAACAAGAGAAGTGCACACGGTTTATTGTTTTCAGTATAAAAGTTGTACAAGACCAATAGTGTCAGTAATAATTAGTAATGGACACCCATAGAATTATTCAGATGTTAAATTTTTGCAGTAAAATCAAAACTTTTAAATGTCGTACAAAATGTCTAAATAATAGGCAAAATTTCATTGGTTATGATAGAATATAAAGATATTAAGGCGAACTTGAGAAAGTACGTACTTATTTAATAGAGAAAGGAATTCCTAGTAAAACATGGTTGTTATTGTTATTTATGTGTTTTGAGTATTGGTATTTTGTTGTGTTTACAGGTTGTTGTGACTTATGTGTACTGCATTCTGATGATGAGTTGTTGAGCCGTGTACGTGATTCAAAGGGGATATAGTTTTCAATAAATTAAATGTCGGAAGGCAAGACTGCCAACCGAGTTTTTGCTCTCTCACACAAATGTGTTTTCATTGTTTTGTAGTTAGGAACCCGTCTGTCCTGCAACGTTGAATTACATTTTATGGGTTTTCCGTATGGAACCAGCCACGACCCGCTGGATACAAATTTTCTGTAACGTCATATTTTGGGGGCGAAAGTACGCGTGTGGGAAGGAGTCAGCACTTAGAAGGTGTTTTTGCAAAATTTATAGTAGAGATTTTGGAAGCACTGGGTTACAGTGACGTCCATAAGTAAGACGTGTCATGCTATTTGGTGTAAATTAGTAAAAAAAGTTTTTTACATACACCGTTACAGTGCCTTACAAATAATAATGTGAATAAACGCATATATTTATTGACCTGGTTTTATAATAACCTGGAACTAGTGGTGCTACAGAATGGCACAGACTTTCCCGTATTAGTTTTCTATTTTCTTGGGTCTTCGCTAGCTATTCGGAATTGCCACATACTCTTTCTTGCCAGCTACCATCTATCATCGCCAAAAGTACATTTTTTTGTCATTTTCTTAATTTTTCGGTTTCCTATTGGTAGAACAGAAACATTAATTTTAGAATATTAAAGAACACAAAAACCTAGCCGTAAATGGCAATTTTCTTTTAAAAAATTATGTGCGGCTTAAGAGAAAATGGCGTTTTAGCGCTACTAAAAATGCGAAATTTGAAGCTCATTTTCACAAAAAATTTTTGAGTTTTCAAATACTTTATTTGAAGTTATTTGAAGCACTTACACTCACAAATATAATAATCTTTACAAATTACACATAATGTGCATATTAAAGATGTGAGATATCTTTCAAAAAATTTACATTTATATAATTTTTGAAAAAAAACAAAAAAAAATCCTCAAAATAAACTTTACGCTATACTAAATAGTGTAATTAGCACTATCCGTTACAAAAGTTCAAGAAAATAATTGCAGCCATATACGAGAAAATGGCGTTTTGAGTATTTCTGAAAATGTCGAAATTTGAGCTACTTTTCACAGAAAAACGGTAGTGTTTTCGAGAAACTTTACTTGACATTATTTAAAGCATATACTTGTATACTCGTAAATATAATAATGAGAAAAAAATCGCAGATAATCTAAATATTAACGACATGAGAGAGAAGTAAAAAAAATTACATTTTTGTAATTTTGAAAAAACCAACCAATAGACCAATATGGCTTTATGTCATTGATAGAGTACATTTACCACTATCCCTACCAAAAGTTTAAAGAAAAAATATGGAGCCGTTTTTGAGAAAATCTTGTTTTTGTAATTTTTTAAAATTGCACATATTGAACGCAATATTGCATAAAACTACTAAAATTTGAAAAACATTCACATGACCTTTATTAAAGAACTCAATATGCAGAACAAATTTTATTTGAAGAAAAAATCTCTATCTCAATTTTGTAGTTGGAGAAAGGACGCCGAATAAAATTCAAACTTTCACAATTTTCGAAAATTCAGAGCTGTTCGTGAAAATCGGAACCTATGCCATGTTAACAAGTGTATTTTCCTCTATTCATACAAGAAATTTAAAGAAAAAAATTTGGAGCCGTTTTTGAGAAAATGTTGAAAATCCCCGGGGGGCTTCATATAAAGTACCCCCAAATTTTAAAGAATCTTTTTCAAAATCTCAAAAGCTTTGACTAGAATCAGGTCGACCGGGGAATATCCATTTTGGAAGAAATCGTACGGATGGTTTAGGCGCTAGCAGTGTTCACAGACGGACAGACGGACGTTTTCCTTTCAATTGTGTTTTCGGTATCAAAGACCTAGAAACAGGTTTCTGGATACACCACATGTTGGGGGATTTTTTTTCTTAATTTAGCAAGTGGTTTGAGAGAGCATGAGCAGTTGAGTTAATTTAGAAATCCAATTACTCGCTTTCACAGCCCGGCAATTAATTTTTTTTCCGCCGAAAATTGGCCATTTTTTCGCGCAGCATCCATTGCAACTTTCCCTATACTACGTATATCACACGTGTATACGTACGTATACGGAAAAGTAAAAAGATGTTTCCAACAGATTTTTGGGATGTTAAAAACATCCAAATAGCAAACGCAATGTTAAGCTGGTGATCATTAACATTGATTATTTGAAATTTTCCTTAGGTGTAGTTTATAATGGCTGAACGTTTTCAAAGAATGAACATTAGAAACCTTGAATGTCCTGTTTTCTTTTGGTACAACCGCTTCGTCCTCGCGTTACAGATGACCGTGGACACGTGAAGGTTCCAGGAGTTTCATTGGATGATGACCAACGTCCAAATAAACACCTTCGAACTCATACGATATTGTGGGATTGAAACTGAATATATCTGTGTTGGATATAATATAATATAATATAAAGTAACCACCAAGATCATTCTTATTATTTTCCACTGGAAAATGCTACGGCATTGATATTTGCT
>JAHLJT010004567.1:64244691-64346459 GCA_031308135.1 Acheta domesticus
CCTAATCTATTACAAAGACACCAAACTTTGTATCCAAAGCGAATTGGTTTACCGTAAAGATGTTGCTTAGCACCATGGCGACCATAATATGGCACCATTGCTTCGTCAACACATAAATTAGCATCTCCTGGAAAAAATGTTAGCCATCTTTGATTCAATAATGACCAAAGGGGTCGCACTTTTGCGAATTATCAGTTGCATCCAAATTCAAATTATCACACACATGTAATATTTTAACATGTCTTCAAATTTGTTTCTAGACATAGCTTTACAAATAGCAGCATTGTGAGTGTCTTCAGAGGTTCCCAGTACATCCTGTATCTGGGCACTGAACAATAACCACTCAAAAGAAGGATAGCTAAGAAAACTTTTACATCATTTTCATTTATTCTATATTTGTTATTTCCCTGTTGCAATGCAAAATTGTTACAGCTGTCTACAATGAGCTGTATTACTTCATTATCATAAAATTTTTCAAAGAGCTCTACTGGAGTATAATTATCACTTACCACTCTGGGTGTTCCCAGCATAATTCAGAAGCATACGAAACATCAGTATTTGACCACATCCTAACAGAAGGCAAATGGACCTTTTCCTTACTATTATCTGTACAGTCATTTGTTTCGCAGGTATCCTCTGGTGTACCTATTTCAACATCCATGACAACACCAGTCTCTTTATCAAGTTTTTTTGCAACTAGCTCTGCATGACCACGCAACTGATTGCCGCTCAAACTATTTACAGAAGCATTTTTATCCTCGTCTTCACTATCACCATCTGACAACAAATGATTTTCAGGAGGTTGAATATATACATTTCCGCTCAAAAAATCATTGTCGTCTTCAAGTATCGATGCAATTTCGTGCACCGTAAGACTGTAAGTCAAGAAAAGTAAGGTTATGTGATTCACGCCTGACCAATCATAGTAAATAACCCGAATATTATGAATATTTATGATAATGTGAGTAATAATTAGCTATATTGTACCAACAACGAAATAAACCAACCCCTACTACCAATTATTCCCACCGCTCCCACTATTGGAGGCAGGTATGTTTAACCTGTATGTTATTTTGATTCACCCACACAAGTTTTTCGCCACTTTTCTTATACAGATATGTTGAGAAGGTATATGAGAAGAGCGGGTAAAATCGTTATCTAGCAGAATATTCAAAACTAAGGCGACAACAGAAGACTCACCTTTTATTTGAAGCCCTAACTTCCCGAAAACTGTGCTCTTTGCCGTGTCACTAGCATAACGGTTAGAATGAATAAAAACGTGTTCTCGACGTCTGATGCGGTTACATCTTGCCAACCTCAATCCTTCATCTATAAATTTTGTTGAAACTGAAATTCTAATAACTTCCTAAACTATATCATAAGTGAACCGCCCCAATTAATGGGCACAGTGGTGACATTACACAGCCGGGTTAAAAAGCGCCCATACGCCACTCAAGAGCAGTTTACATTGGCATCAAATTGTCAAATCAAATTTGTGAATGTGGTGAAGGCCGTGAATTTATTGAGCACATCTTTCGGGAATGCAATGTATTTGATAATGAAAAGAAAGAAATGTTATTCAAGTTACCGAAGTTTAATAAGTATGGTCATTTTCCTATTTTTTCATTGCTACCGGTTTTGGATAAAACTATTATCCCAATTATTGTAAATTTTATTTCAAAGATTAACAAAAATAATTTATAACATTGTTACTTATATTTTATATCTAAAAGTGTTTCTGTTAGAATCATATCTTATTTGTTATGTAATTTATTATTTTCTTCATTTTAACAATTATCCTTTTCTTTTAAAGTTTAATTTATAAATGTTTTGGCTCTGTAAAAATACGTTTTACTGCCAATAAGAATATACTATACTTCTACTACAGTGTACGGATCATACACTGTCAGAAATTTCTGCATTACTTTGAATGTAAAAGTACATTAAAGTAAGTATCATGTACGTAAATGAAATTTAATGTACACGTGCAGTAACTTTAAATTACGTGTGCATTAAATGGGTGTACATTAAATTTACTGTACGTGCACATTAAATTTAATTAACGTGTACAATAAATTTAATTAACGTACATGATAATTATTTTAATGTACTTTTACATTAAATTTACTGTACGTGTGCATGAAATTTACTGTACATGGCATTAACGTCAATATTTAAAATTTGTCCAAAGACTGTCACCCCGACGGGATTTGAATCCGTGTATCCTGCTTTACGCCAGATTCCCAATCCTCAACTTCTATTCTGTCGAGACAACGAAATTCCTTGAACAGGTTCTTAGGCCTGACTTATTGCCCGTTGGGATTTACGCAATTGTCATCGTCTTATCACCTTTTTGAGTAAGTTTACGCTCGGAAATTTTCCCGCAGACGTAAAGAATACTACGTTTTGACCTTCTTACTGAATATCATAATACTTTTTAATACTTAAATTTGTTCATCGAACAGTCACCCGACCGAGTTCAAACCCGGGACTCTTGGTTTACGAGCAGTTGTTCTAACCATTGAGCTATGCTCGACATCCAATTCTTTGAACAGGTTCTTAGGCGCGATATTATATATAATTTTCACTACTTCGTCACCTGTTTTGAATGCGTTTACGCTCGGAAATATGTTTCGTAGCCGAAAAGAATACTAAATTGTGACCTTGTTACAGTGACAATTCTTTGAAAACATTTTAGTATTTCCAGGTGAATTTGAAAAAAAATTTTAACTAAAGAATTACCGTGCTATGTAGGTCCCTACGATTGTATTCTTAGTTTACAATTTTATTTGTTACTAATTTGAATTTAATGCACAAGCACATTAATCTCGTTTTAACGTACACGGTACATTAAATTTAATGTACTGCAGTACATTCAATCGACTATTGATTTTAATTTTAACACAAATGTAATGTACATGTACATTAATACAGTTTTAATGTATACGGTACATTACATTTAATGTAATATAGTATATTAAACTACATTAAATTTAATATAATTTCTGGCAGTGTACTGTTGCACATTTTCGTGTTAAATGCCCTATTATGCCGTGTTGATCATCAACTCTAGCTTTTTGCGGCAGGCAAAGGAACACTACACGATTTTACTTTCGACACCAATGCAGCTTCGTTCCGGTAAATAAGGCCAAGAAGGAAATGTTTATATATTTCGAATTTCTTCTCGAATACAACTAAATATACAACAGGTGAAGTAAAATTATTTAACTACGTAAGGATGCAATTATTTAAATATAATGAATGTTTCCATTGAAATTAATAATGCCATAGGGAATAACAACTATTTCTTGCCTTTTTCATTGAAAATGTATAGAACCTGCTTGAATCTAAATCAGTAAAACAAATTACACAAATTAAAAACCAGATTCAGAATGCATACAGAATGGCTTACTGACACAAGAAAAATTGTATGGTTATGGTATAATATGGTTTAGGATATGGTTTAGGCTAGAGACCACAGCATTATGAAAACGTGCACAAAATTCACTTCTCCCCCATAGCTGTCATACGCCGTTTTTACACTGTTTTTGAACGTAAATTAAATAATAAATCAAATATCTAGACAGTAAAATAAAACACAAATTTGATATTGATTGTTTATATATTTCTTTCACAGTTCACGACAAATATTCTCAAAACTACATTTAAAATATTTTCTGATTTCTTCTTACGAAGAAAACATTAACATCCCAAATGCTAGAAACGAAATATTTTGTCTTCTTTTTCCTTCCTGAAGTAATTCTCTGTTGGTGAACTTCAACGTATAGTAAATTCTTACTATCATAAAAGTTTTCAGAACTATTTTCTTCACAGCAACCACTTACAAAATAGATTTCTGAGAGTTTGTTTAATAGCTGAGTAGTAATATTTTGCTACGCGATTAATTTACTAATTCTGTCAATAAAACACGCGTTTCACACTGCTGTGGCAGACATTCATTAAAACTGGTGGAACACATATCACACATAAGTATGAAGTTATTTGGAAAATTTTTCAAAGCAATAAACGTTTTTGCCATGACTTTGAATGACCAAATGTTTTTGACATGTCTAGGCTAACATTCAACACTGTTGTGCATTTTACACCAGATGCAACTCCATAACTTTAATACAAAACCCCAAACATACTGTTTGGCATTCTTTTCTGATAAATCTATATTTAATTCCCCCACACATACTTCTGTTAGATGTGAAGCAATTATTTTTACTAATTTGAGGCAGATATTTCATTTTGAGTTCTGGACCTCAGATTAGGAAAATATCAAGAAACAACAATATGTTTTTTTTAAATGCTTAACCAGTTCTTAAAAACGCCACTCCAGAGAAAGTGTAATTCAGCAACGCCCTCTGGAAAGCAAAACGACATTCATTTCACGGGTTTGCACGTAAATTCAAGTTGGGATTGACTTCTGTTGTTTAACTTTTCTCCACAATGAACGCTAGCAGTTTGCTAGTGCATCCCTAACTAGCCAAAAAAACGGGCTGAGCTCCTTTATTTATATGGTGGCCAAACTGATACCTAATAGATGGTTCCAACTAAATTCCGCCAGAAAATTATATAATGTTATTAAACCTTGAACGTTACCCTCAGAGAATCTCGCCGGTGAAATTCTATATTCTCAACGGCGCCGACAAACTTGGACACCCCGCAGCCAGGGGGAGAGACGCGTTGACCAATCGCTAGCAGATAAACCGCTGTGTCTGATTGGTGCAAAGTCCCAAGGGATAGAAGCGTCGCTGTCTCGGGGGGAGGGGACCCAGTTCGCTTATGTATGATGCGGAAATATCGTACACTGTCAGAAATTTCCGCAGTACTTTTAATGTAAAAGTACATTAAAGTATGTATCATGTATGTAAATTAAATTTAATGTACAATTACAGTAATTTGTAGTAATACTGTACGTGCACATAAATTTAATTTACGTACGTGGTACTTACTGTAATGTACTTTTACATTAAAATTACTGTATGAGTGCATGAAATTTACTGTACATGTACTAACCTTATATATATTGCGACGGAACACGTCGTGTCTTTGTGGACGTGCCGGCATTAATCAACCTTCGTCGGGTCAGGGCGTTTGTACCCCACGAGAAGTGTGTCTCTGGCGTGGGTGTCACCGGGGACTGTGCGGCGCTCCTGTCGCCGCTCCGTCGCCAGGCCCTGCCGGTTGGTTATCAATTGTTTTCAAGGATTCTCCCCCCCCAGAAATCCTAATTGGTTAGTGACAAGGGGATAACACAGTTCACAAGTTCTTTGAAATTTCCTTCATTGACCTGAAATAAGCTATACACAATTTACAATTCGCCCGCCGGGCAAACCACCGCTTCGCCGCGTGCTGACTATACACATTACATGCAAATTAATCTACAAATCCTGCCTCCAGCTGGAGCTATCTGACTACTACCTTAGAAAATTAATCATTACTCTGATTTGGGTGGCAGTAAGCATCGCCTTCCACATTGAATCACATTTACAATAACACTTTGAATAAAAAAACTAATTTCAAACCCAAAATTGTCTGTATTAGTCTCTCCTGAATTATTAACAGTTTCTACCTTTGCGTCAATGTATGTGATTTTACGGGTACTCACGCTCGTTCTTCATAGGGCGACGAAATACCTCTACCAACCTCCCCTCTCTCGCGTTCCGGCGGGCGTCAGCTCGCCTACTAGCAGTCGGGACGGGCGGGGTGGATGACCTCGCCGGTTTCGCAGCCGCGCGGAGGGATGGGCTCCCGGCGCGCTTGCAGGGAACGGCGTTGCTGCTGGCGACCTTGCGATGCAAACGGCGAGTTGTCCCGTAGCGCCTCTCGTCCTCGCAGGATTCCGCGTTCCGGACCAGCTTCTCGGATGCACCTCCAGTCTTCTTTCTTCTCCCCCACGTGCAAATTACTTGTAAATTCAAAGAATTTGGACGCCGTTAGTCTTTGCAATTCATGTTTCTTCGAAGGCTTTCCGGTGTCGGGCGACTAGTTTTCGGCAGCCTGGGTGACAAGGCAGTGGCGTGGGGCGTCTGCTTTCACGCTTTTGCTGCCTCGGGAATTATGTAACTTCCCGGTGAGGCACAACTCCAGTCTCGCAGTCCGAAATTCCTGTCCTCTCCGGAATCTTCCTCACGAATTAACTTCGATTAATAGTTCATT
The DNA here is from genome assembly GCA_031308135.1 of Acheta domesticus. Classification (NCBI taxonomy): domain Eukaryota; kingdom Metazoa; phylum Arthropoda; class Insecta; order Orthoptera; family Gryllidae; genus Acheta; species Acheta domesticus. Next base: position 64,250,857 of record JAHLJT010004567.1, read on the forward strand.
GAATAACTCTCTCGAAATCCGGTCCGCGTAGCTTTACTCCCGCGCACTTTCAGACATCTTGTTCCGTTGGAAACTTCTTACGAGGATACGTCTAGCCCCGTCGGAAATTGTTACGAGAGTACTAGCGTACGTCTTGCTTCGTCAGAAATTCTTACGATACTCCTGGCATACGTCTTGCTTCGTCGTAAATTTTTACGAGACTCTTTCCCTATGCAGATTGCCAGGATGCCTTTTCCATCCTCCCCTGGCGTGACCTGCACCGGCCAATGGCTAGTGTGGGTTTATCTGCCTTCCTCTTATTGGTAACCGTCGTTCCGGTCGCTTATCTTGAAAATAGCTGTCGCCTGCGTCACTCTCTGACGTCGACGGCGCGCGGTTTTCAAATTGCATGGGCTCTTATGGCGTGCGGATACAGCACGGATTTATCACGGGACGACTGGACTTCGTCCATTTCGTCTCAATATATATATATATATATATATTAAGTATACAGAATTGTATATATTACACAATTGTCACTACTTCTTCACGTGTTTGGGACGCGTTTACGCTCAGAAATATGTTTCGTAGCCGTAGGGAATACTAAATTCTGACTTCGTTAGAGTGACAATTCTTTGAAAAAATTTTAATATTTCCGGTGAATTTGAAAAAATTGTTAACTAAAGAATTACCGTGCTATGTAGGTCCCTACAATTGTATTATTAGATTTTTACAATTTTATTCGTTACTAATTTGAATGTTTTAAATTGAACGTTACTAATTTTAAAAATTCATATTTTTATATACAGGTGAGTTACGTAACTTTAGTACCTCCTGTAACTTTTGAACGGTTGAAGTTATTGCAATGCAATTTTCACAGAAATGCATGAGGGAATGGGGCTAATTGATACGTGCATTTACTTCTGTTTTATCACTCGTATTTTATGATATATTTGAGGCAACTTTGTTTTTTCAAATAGAACTATACATATTTTTTCAGTCTATCATGACGAGCGTAAAAAGGCGAATTCAATGATATAGATATTGTCATATGTTAGATAAGCATTTTTTGAGTAATTTTGATTTTTGCGACCAGGGTTTAACGGATATTTTGAATGTACTTGTAACAGTCCGCCATACAAGGTCACGCAGCGCTCCACCGGCAAACGCGCGCTTGGAGCAGGGAAGGCAGTGTAGTACTTGAAGATACGAAAATATTCCAAATATTTACAAAACTGTTGCAGTTTTTCCTGAACTCTGCTTTCAGTCGTTCTCCATTTTCATAAGTAGTATGTATTGAAATAAATTTGTTTCCATCCCTAAGTTATTCATTATATGCTTATTAATATTTAAAGTGTTTGCTCAGAATATGCAATATTCTTTGTACAGTCTTAATATTTATTCTGATAGTGTTTGACTTCAACATCCCATTAATATTCTGTGACATAAAACCTCATTAAAAGGAGTTGAAGTAATAAACAATTTTGTTACAATACATAGTTATGACAAATCTTTATTTTCAATCCTTCAGTCCCTTCAACCAAAGAAAAACGAAAAATTTTAATATCTGGAAGGATGGAAAGCAGAGTTCAGGGAAAAACCTGCAACAGTTTTGTGAATATTTGGCATATGTTTCGTATCTTCAAATACTAAGATCCCGTCCCTTTCCGTCCCCACGAGCGCGTTTGCCAGTGAGTGCTGCGTGACCTTATGGGACGGACTGTTACTAGTACATTCAAAATATCCGTTAAACCTTAGTCGCAAAAATCAAAGTTACTCAAAAAATGCTTATCTAACATATGACAATGTCGATATCATTGGATTTGTTTTTTCACGCTCGTAATGATAGGCTGAAAAAATATGTATAATTCCATTTGAAAAACAAAGTTACTTCAAATATCTCGTAAAATACAAGTGATAAAACAGAAATGAATTCATGTTTCAATTAGCCCCATTCTCTCATGCACTTCTGTGAAAACTGCATTCGCAATAACTTTAACAGTTCATAGTAGTAGGGAGGTGCTAAAGTTACGTGACTCACCCTGTATATATGTTGAAAATATATTTTAAATTTATTATACGTAAGTTCAAACAGCGGAAGAAAATATTTCTAAGTTTTTGAACAGTATCTGTGTTCCATACATGCCATAATTATGTATCAAATCTCCGTGAATTTTAATTTAAACACTAAATATAATGTACAACACATTGATTTCGGTTTAGTTTTTCAAGGTACATTAAGTTTAAGGTAGTCCTACATTAAATCTCCATTGATTTTAATTTTAACATTACATTTCATGCAAAAACACACTAATCTCGTTTTAACGTATACGGTACATTAAATTTAATATACTGCAGTTCATTACATCTACATTGATTTTAATTTAAACATTAAATTTAATGTACATGTACATTAATACCGTTTTAATGTACTCGGTAAATTAAATTTAATGTGAAACAGTGCATTAATGTGCATTAAATTTATTGTAATTCTGACAGTGTAGTATTTCCCTGCCGAAGGAGGGATTTTGCCTGCGCGTACTCCATTACGAAAGAATATTTCTGAGCGGTAGGCTTTCCGTCCAGAATTACTGCCAATAGAAAAGTAAATATTTAGCTTTGTAGCAACAATTATACGAAGCCCGTTCAGAATTACTGTCAATAGTGCCAATAATTATTTAGCATTTTAGCAACAATTATACTAAATTTTAGCAATGAAATTATAACTCCTGTCAAACTGCTATTCTAAAATGTTCATTTCAGGCACAATTTGTGGAGCTTTCCCGGCCGTTCTAGCGCGTATTTCGAATTTGTTTATAAAATTGTTAATTTGTTGCAAAATTGTTAATTTGCTGATTTCGGCCCTGTGACATAGGGAGACTCCTCCATTTAGATTTGCAAAAGTTGAAAAATTGTTTATAAATTTGCAATTGTTGCAAATATTTTTATTGTCTCACGTGAATGGAGTTTAAACGCGATACAAAATTCCGGTATCCGATTGTTGCTAATCATATTTCGTTCTCGAGATATGTAATTGTTTATAAGATATTAATATCTTACAATGACCCCATTAGTTTGCACTTAATTGATTCGCTCTATACAAGTATACTAAAAAAACAGTTCTCCAATGTCCCGCTTTTGCCTGGCACATACGCTTAAAAAGTTCTTAGCTTATAAACAAATTCTGTGGAAATTTAATTACGTTGAATCCGTCTGTTTTACAGCGAGTATGAACATATATTTTATTTTGTGTTTTATATTGTCTTTTAAGACCATGTGTGAGTCGATATCTTTATCAAAAAAGGAGGAAATTGATCAGAAACAATTTTTTTCAAGGTGCATTAAGCCGAAACGATAGTTTCTGCTTTTCTATCAGAGCAACCGACTGACTGTGTTATTTTTTTTTTTTTTGAAAGGCTCCTGTTAAAACCGAGAGACAGAAACTATTTGTTCCTCTTGTTTAACCATTATAATTAAAAAATGGTTAACACACTGTGTTTTTTGTTGTAAACTGCATTGGATTGGATGAATAGAATGTTAAGGTTTTTAAATAAAGAAATATTTATTTTTTTGCGTGAAAAGATCACCCGAGTAGGATCACACATCACAAAATTTACTTTATTTGCACAAGTGTAGAATTTTCTAAATGAACCAATATAAACATTAAGTTGATATTTTCAATTTCATTTATCATTCAATAATTTAGAATCATCTCTCTAAAATTGTTAATACTATAATAATATTCAATTGTTAATACTATAATATTCAAATGCCAGTACATGTGCCCAATCTACGTATTATTGGAATGAAATCGCATTAAATTCTCTTCCTCTCGCATGGAAGGGCATGCAAACAGACTTTTCGCTAACAACGAAAGATCGCTGGCGGACGTCCTAAGTATCCATGCGAGTTTTAAAATATTTGTTCTTTATAAATTCAGTAAAATGGCAGATTGTTTATTCTTACGCTAACCTACAGAAAATCACTAGGGAACCTCCATTGCAATTATATATACAAAAAGAATGGCCAAGGTTAAACTAACTTATTCGATAGATGACAGATATCCCATCCGCAATGAAATTTCATTGCAAAATTGTAGTTGCTTGCATTGTTAATACATATTTTTAAACAATATAGAAACAATTGTATTTAAAACACTTTTTAGGTGGGCAAACATTTCAATGAAATTTCGTAAATTCCTAAATGCTTCTAAAATTCAATTATTGTAGTGTTTCAAACAGATTTGGCGTTTATCTTTAGCAAATATCAATGCCGTAGCATTTTCCAGTGAAAATAATAAGAATGATCTTGGTGGTTAATTTATATTACCTATCCAACACAGACTATATTTCAGTTTCAATCCCACAAATATCGTATGAGTTCGAAGGTGTTTATTTGGACGTTGGTCATCATCCAATGAAGCTCCTGGAACCTTCACGTGTCCACGGTCATCTGTAACGCGAAGACGAATCGGTGTACCAAAAGAAAACAGGACATTCAAGGTTTCTAATGTTCATTCTTTGAAAAAGTTCAGCCATTATAAACTACACCTAAGGAAAATTTCAAATAATCAATGTTAATGATCACCAGCTTAACATTGCGTTTGCTATTTGGATGTTTTTAACATCCCAAAAATCTGTTGGAAACATCTTTTTACTTTTCCGTATACGTACGTATACACAGAGTGATATACGTAGTATAGGGAAAGTTATGTAATGCTGCGCGAAAAAATGGCCAATTTTCGGCGGAAAAAAATTAATTGCCGGGCTGTGAAAACGAGTAATTGGATAAAACCACTTGCTAAATTAAGAAAAAAAATCCCCCAACAGGTGGTGTATCCAGAAACCCTGTTTTCTAGGTCCTTGATACCGAAAACACAATTGAAAGGAAAACGTCCGTCTGTCCGTCCGTCCGTCTGTCCGTCTGTGAACACTGCTAGCGCCTAAACCATACGTACGATTTCCTCCAAAATGGATATTCCCCGGTCGACCTGATTCTAGTCAAAGCTTTGAGATTTTGAAAAAGATTCTTCAAAATTTGGGGGTACTTTATATGAAGCCCCCCGGGGATTTTCAACATTTTCTCAAAACGGCTCCACATTTTTTCTTTAAATTTCTTGTATGAATAGAGTAACATACACTTTTTAACATGGCATAGGTCCGATTTTCACGAACAGCTCTGAATTTTCGAAATTGTGAAAGTTTGAATTTTATTCGGCGTCTTTCGCCAACTACAAAATTGAAGATAGAGATTTTTTCTTCAAATAAAATTTGTTCTGCATATTAAGTTCTTTAATAAAGGTCATGTGAATGTTTTTCAAAATTTAGTAGTTTTCATGCAATATTGCGTGCAATATGTGCAATTTTAAAAAATTACAAAAACAAGATTTTCTCAAAAATGGCTCCATATTTTTTCTTTGAACTTTTGGTAGGGATAGTGGTAAATGTACACTATCAATGACATAAACGCCATATTGGTCTATCGGTTGGTTTTTTCAAAAATTACAAAAATGTAATTTTTTTTACTTCTCTCTCATGTCGTTAATATTTAGATTATCTGCGATTTTTTCACATTATTATATTTACGAGTATATATGCTTTAAATAATGTCAAGTAAAGTTTCTCGAAAACACTACCGTTTTCTGTGAAAAGTAGCTCAAATTTCGGCATTTTCAGAAATGCTCAAACGCCATTTTCTCGTATATGGCTGCAATTATTTTCTTGAAACTTTTGTAACGGATAGTGCTAATTACACTCATTAGTATAGCGTGAAGTTTATTTTGAGTTTTTTTTCAAAAATTATATAAATGTAAAGTTTTTGAAAGATCTCTCACATCTTTAATATGCACATTATCCGCAATTTGTAAAGATTATTATATTTGTGAGTGTAAGTGCTTCAAATAACTTTAAATAAAGTATTTTGAAAACTCAAAAATTTTCTGTGAAAATGAGCTTTAAATTTCGCATTTTTAGTAGTGCTAAAACGCCATTTTCTCTTAAACGGCACATAATTTTTAAAAGAAAATTGCCATTTACGGCTAGGTTTTTGTGTTCTTTATTATTCTGAAATTAATGTTTCTGTTCTACCAATAGGAATTAAGAAAATGACAAAAAAATTTACTTTTGGCGATGATAGATGGTAGCTGGCAAGAAAGAGTATGTGGCAATTCCGAATAGCTAGCGAAGACCCAAGAAAATAGAAAAATAATACGGGAAAGTCTGTGCCATTATGTAGCACCACTAGTTCCAGATTATTATAAAACCAGGTCAATAAATATAGGCGTTTATTCACATTATTATTTGTAAGGCACTGTAACGGTGTATGTAAAAAACTTTTCTTTACCAATTTACACCAAATAGCATGACATGTCTTACTTATGGACGTCACTGTAACCCAGTGCTTCCAAAATCTCTACTATAAATTTTGCAAAAACACCTAAGTGCTGACTCCTTCCCACACGCGTACTTTCGCCCCAAAATACGACGTTACAGAAAATTTGTATCAGGCGGGTCGTGGCTGGTTCCATACGGAAAACCCATAAAATGTAATTCAACGTTGCAGGACAGACAGGTTCCTAACTACAAAACAATGAAAACACATTTGTGTGAGACAGCAAAAACTCGGTTGGCAGTCTTGCCTTCCAACATTTAATTTATTGAAAACTATATCCTCTTTGAACCACGTATGGTGGTACACGGCTCAACAACTCATCATCAGAATGCAGTACACATAAGTCACAACAACCTGTAAACACAACAAAATACCAATACTCAAAACACATAAATAATAATAACAACCATGTTTTACTAGGAATTCCTTTCTCTATTAAATAAGTACGTACTTTCTCAAGTTCGCCTTAATATCTTTATATTCTATCATAACCAATGAAATTTTGCCCATTATTTAGACATTTTATTTATTTATTTATTTGTCAAAAAACAGTAAAAACTGTATATGACGTGTGGGGAAAGAAATTTATCTGCGCACATTTTCTTGAGGGCCAGAATTTTATATATATATATATATATATATATATATATATATATATATATCATATATATATATCATATATATATATATCATATATATATCATATATATATATATATATATATATATATATATATGAAAAATGAATTTAGAAAATAATTATTTTAGAAAAATAAAGATATTTGAAAAATGTTTTTTCCCGAGTTATAGAAAATCAATTTCAACTGTAAATGAACTACAAGCAAAAGGAGTGCTCAACAAAACGTGCGCACAGTGAAGCTACATTTACGTCGAGAAGCAAAACAAGGGGCCATCTCAGCATTTGCTCAATGGATCAGGGAAACTGGACAAAAACCTGATTGAGTAATGCATTTTGTACGACATTTAAAAGATCTTTGATTTTACTGCAAAAATTTAACATCTGAATGGGTGTCCATTACTAATTATTACTGACACTATTGGTCTTGTACAACTTTTATATTGAAAACAATAAAACCGTGTGCACTTCTCTTGTTTTCGTTGCCATCTACTTGATATTTTGAGGTAAAACCATGCCTCCTGGGCTTCGAACCGTCTTCTCCATCACGTGTTTTGCTGCCAAAACATGCGTGCTATCACACGCTCCTCGTAGACGCTGATTTGCTCGCGAACAATTGATCAATGTCTTCGCGCTCTATTCACTTCAAAATTCACTACTACTCCTTTCAAAATCCAAATTTCTAAAAACGAAATGTTTTCAACGCTTATCAATATTGTTTCTATTACACCTTCACTTTGCGAATAATTGTTTGCACATTCTTTCCAAATTCAAGGTTTTTCTAAACGAAATGTTTTCAACACATCGTCACATGTGCCTCGCGCGACAGCTAACTCGCTACTGACTGACTTCAAAATATCAATATTGTTCCTAATTCATGTTCACTTTGTAAATACTTGTAACATTTTCTTTCAAAATTAAAGTTTTTCTAAACAAAGAATGTTTTCAACACAACGCCACATGTGCCTCGCACGACAGCTAACTCACAAGTGACTGACTTCAAAATATTAATATTGATCCTAATTCACGTTCATCTCGCGAAAAATTACTAACACTTTCTTACAAGACTTAAAGTTTTTCTAGACGAAAATGTTTTTAACGCAACACCACATATGCCTTGCACCAAAGCTGACTCACGAAGGAAAACTCACCTCTTCATTTCTCATGGTCGTTGCCTCGCTATCTCAATTTTTTTCAAAACAAACAACGGCCGCCGCCATTCTTGTTCATGTATTGTTACTAAGAAATTTTTCTATTTTCTACTATTTTTGGTGGATAACTCTGCCACAATGATCAAAATTTCCCATTTTGTTTCAACGTGTCGGGTTTACTTCCAAAACGTGCATTTTCGACCCCCCATTATGCCGATTTCCTCATCATGTATTGTGCACTTCAACATCAACTGTTCTGCATTATCACCTTACATAATGAAAATTATTAAAATTAAAAGTATCCGCTCTTCCACTAGTCTTTTATGGATTTCACAACTGAACTACCGCAACTGAACTACATCGACCTATAACACTTGTTACGGCATAAGTCACGGGTTTCATTTTAAAATCTTGAAAAAATGTTAATTTCTCGCAAATGAATTTAAAGTTCTTTCATGCATTTTCTTGAAAATATCATAATAACGCAACCCGTGGTTCAATTCTAATAAAACCAACACTGAAATTGTTCTTAAATTATTATCTATTTAATCATTGTTTCCAATCATGTCTATCTGTGCGCATTTTAAATAAACTAAAATATTATTTCTGCGCGACGCGACTTTCTTGTATTTTGTATACCCTGTTCATGCATATCGTTGCCGTTTTGCTATAGTCCATTCAAGCTAATTTCTTTAAAATGTGCGCTAAAACTTGTCGGGATTCTTAATATCATTCCCGTAAATGATCCTGAACCATTACAGCACTGAAATACCTGAGTAAGATGTTATTTGATTAATAACTTCACTGGAGGTCTGAAATTATAGAAACCGATAAGATGAGAAATTTAAAATAATTGCGAGTGATTGATGAAGTAGAAAATCAAATGAAAAACAATGTTTTTGCTTCGTATAATAACAGCGTATTTAATAAACATGTTATTTTTTTAAATCATGAGAAACCACCGTGAAATTGTAGACTGTAAATTTGAGGGCGGTTTTATGAGATTAAAAGACAACTGGAGGGGGGTGGCGCAATTCTGGCTTCAGCTTCGGATTTAGAGCGTCGACACACATAGAGAAACATATGTGAAGACTTCCGGTCTGACAACAATGTTCGAAAACAAAAAATAAAATACCACGATCGTTTTTTGCGTTATGAAAAAAAATAGGAGGATGGTGACGTAATTATGGCTTCAGATTCGGAATAAGCGCTTGAAATACAAAGAGAAACATGTGTTAAGGCATTGGGTCCGACAACTTTCTTCTTGTGTACCTGTGTAACAGTATTTTGAAGAGGATCACAAACCCACAACTTCACTCGCCCTGAATTATCGCTTCGTTCTAAAACAACAGGTGTGTGAAGTTGACCGGATGGATTTCGACAATTCTAATTATTTGGAGAGCTGTGATGCGCAAACAAAAAGTTCTATAGTGTAACCGCTAATACGCAATTACAGTTTAAAGTGAATGATCGATGTTTATCCATCTAAATTACATACGTTTATCTTACTATACATACTATTTAGACAGTGTGTTGTATTCAATACTCCTTCAACAGCGTATACTCTCTCATTTGTAATGGCTACGCAAATTACAATACGGACTACATAAACTTGCAAAAAAAAAAGCAGGAATTAATTTCTCCACGCTTGGATTCGATCTCGGGTCCTTAAAGTTACAACGTCGGAGGTGTTTGCCCTACACCACCAGCTGCACAGCTAAACTATTTCTTTCCCGACGAGAAAAGAAAGTGAAACATTTTTATTTGCAGGTTTTGAAAATCCAGTGCTTAATTTACAGATTTATTAATTCCAGATCTAGCTTTAAAAACAAATTTCATGAAGGAAAAAAATCTCTATCGTCAATATTGTATTTCGACCGTGTTAATTTTTATTTGAAATTTTCAAAAATTCAGATGGTTCGCCCAAAATTGATCGTAGGCCTTTTATAAACGTCTTTTGCTCTATTCGAGGAAAAGATTTAAAGAAAAAAATGGGTTTGAGGTAAAGTAGCTTCAACATTTAAAAAATCGTTTCAATTTCGATGATTTCTAACGGAAGCCCAGCCAGATTGTTCGAGGAATATCCATTTTGGTGGAAATCCTGTTTACTTTAGGCTCTAGAATTACTCTTTTTTTTAGATTATGGACTTACAAAACGTGTTTTATGTGGAAATTCCGAGACTTTCTCCGGCAGTATTACATGACTCTCTCTTTCAACTAAGATACGTAGAGGTAAAATTATGCAAACGTTGCTAGGTTTTGAACTCGCGCTTTTAAATTCGCACTACAGGCTCGACCACACTACGCCACCACAAACATGTATCATCGTGATGTCCAGAAGTAGTTATTACAAAAAGAATAATAACATTATATTCATTGCGCTTATTTTTTTATTAGAGAAATGTACCACATGTGTCAAAGATATCAAATTCACAATAAGAATGCAAAGGAATAAAACACGCGAAACTACATAACTCATTCTAGTTAGAAATATTTTCATTCAGAAGCTGAGTTCACTAGAATTCTTTCTGCTTCGTTCCAAGAGTTATCGCTTCCCTTCCACCGTCAAGGTTGAAGTTACGTCACAGATGAAATTTGCGATAATACTAGACTAACATGAGCAGAAACAGCAGTCGTTTTGAAATCAAAATCTCCATACCAGCAAATTTATATATGATTCTTAAACACATTAACACACTAAAATTCGTAAAGGCGCCACAAAAGCGCATACTTTTTGTGATTTTATAAATGTTATGAATTATTTTGTGTACCATTAACTGCAAAAGTGTTTTCTACCCGCAAAAATTATTTGCCACGGAGGAGATTCGATCTTCAGTGCACAAGCTTCCCCAGCAGTTCTCTTACCTATTACACCACGGACACTGTTATGATTCTGCTATATCAAGCAAGAGTTCAACTCTAACAATTTTGAAATATCACAGGTTTCAATAAAAATAACGTGGAGGGTTAAGGTGCTTGCGTTGACCAGTGACGTACAGACAAACGTTTTGTCGTCAATCGATTTTTAGGTAACAAGGACCCACCAAACATGGATTCTGACTACACAACATATTGGAGGAAGAAATTCACTATATGTAGGGACAAGATTTATCCACTTTTGCCGTTACCAGTGCTAAAATATTGTTTTTCATTTGATTTTCAACTTAATCAATCACTCGCAATTATTTTAATTTTCTCATTTTATCGGTTTCTTTAATCTCAGACCTCCAGTGAAGTTATTAATCAAATAACATCTTACACTTAGATATTTCAGTGTCTTACAAATAATAATGTGAATAAACGTTTATATTTATTGAACTGGTTTTATAATAATCTGAATTTCACCGGCGACATTCTCTGAGGGTAACTGTACATTGAAAATATTAATCTTTAACACTGTGGTTTATGTACTACCAACAAAATACCAGTTATCAGGGGCCATCTTATCAAATCCCTTGAAAGAAGAAAAATATCAATTTTATGTAAACCACGAGGTTTAAAATTATTTGTAAATTGGTTCAAATTTTAATAAATACTATAATTTTCTTTCTATTCTATTTTACAGGATATTGCTATTAGAATTTTTTTGATCTGCTTTCCTATAGAGATACTAATAATAGCTCAAAGGACAAAATTATGAATTGTCAGAATTATTATATAAAACCAATATTGTTTTTAAATTTATGGTGTTAATAAAAACTAACAGACGCTGAGGAAGACAGAGCAGATCAATGTTGGTATATACATACGAGGTAAACTCCGACACAATGTGACCGATCACCATGAAAGTTGGCGCTTCTACGTGTTTTTGACTCAAAAGTTTTGTGTGCTGTTAATTCTGTTGTAACTCTACTATATTGCACAGTAGAACAAAATTGCGTTTCATTGTAATTTAATTTCGAGAGAGAGAGAGACAGAGGGAGACATTGAGTCAGAGAGAGTCGGACAGAGTCGGAGAGAGTTGCAGAGTGTGACTGAAACAGACGCAGAGAGTCGGCGCGCGTAAGCAGAGAGAGAAAGAGACAGACAGACTGATAGAGAGACAAGAGACAGAAACACACACACACAGACAGTAAGAAATAGACAGAGAGAGACAGACCGAAAGAGACAGACCGAGAGAGACGGTCAGAGAGTTACACAGATATAAGAAACATACCGACACACAGAGAGGGAAATAGAGGGACAAAGACAGAAAAAGATAGAAACACAGAGACAGAAATACAGATATAGAAAGACAGACAGGCAGACACAAAAGCAGACAAAATCGCAGAGAGAGACACACACACACACAGACATAGACAAACTGAGAGGAACAGAGAGGAAGGGATAGAGAGAGAGAGACAGTGAGGGAGAGACAAAGATAGAAAGACAGAAAGAGACTGAGAGGAACAGAGATAAGCAGATAGAAACAGATACACAGAGTCACGGAGACGTTATCTTTTTCACAATGATTGAATATGAAAACTAGTGTTGCTACAACAGCACTTACTTTCCCGTATTAGAGGAAACAGCTAAGTAGTACTGTAATATTGCACTTTATGCGCAACTAACATCTTCGCTTGGAACTCACTATTTCCATTGCAGTGTTGTCAGAACTATGTGAATTCTACAACTTCACAAAAATAGAATGCAAAAGTTTTGTAACCCTGTATTGGAAAAAGAAGCCTGATACCCTGGAAATATAGAAATGCCTTCCATTGGGCCATGATTAGGGAAGAGTATTTTAAACCCATGCAACAAATTCTCTACTCACTACAAATGGTACAGCATTTGGTGCAAAACTAAATATTTGCCTGCAAATATCAACATAAATTAGACAATTATAACTCCTTTTCATACAGCTCCATTAGGTCACAACAATGACACTAATTCACAGATATTCGCGAGCGCAAAGTGAATTCCATTGTTGCAGACCCTGCATTGTCGCTATTCTGAGAGCTATTAATTCTTTTACTTATTTCAAATATTTCAAAATAAACAATTTCTAAAATATTAATGTGTAAGTCTATAACAAAGTTCGAATGTAAGAAACGAAGAAAGAAATAATATACAAAATTGCACATTCTAATTTACAACGCATCCAGCTGTCCGAAGCGCAGTAAATTTACAGTGGCCTATTACGTTTGTCACAAAATTAAAGAAAAACTACTCGTATTTTGAAAAAATTAAGCATGACCGTATTTATTTTATTTATTTATTTGTCAAAAAACAGAAACAGAATGGCACAGACTTTCCCGTATTAGTTTTCTATTTTCCTGGGTCTTCGCTAGCTATTCGGAATTGCCACATACTCTTTCTTGCCAGCTACCATCTATCATCGCCAAAAGTACATTTTTTTGTCATTTTCTTAATTTTTCGGTTTCCTATTGGTAGAACAGAAACATTAATTTTAGAATATTAAAGAACACAAAAACCTAGCCGTAAATGGCAATTTTCTTTTAAAAATTATGTGCCGTTTAAGAGAAAATGGCGTTTTAGCACTACTACTCGTAAAAATGCGAAATTTGAAGCTCATTTTCACAGAAAATTTTTGAGTTTTCAAAATACTTTATTTGAAGTTATTTGAAGCACTTACACTCACAAATATAATCATCTTTACAAATTGCGGATAATGTGCATATTAAAGATGTGAGAGATCTTTCAAAAAATTTACATTTATATAATTTTTGACAAAAAAACTCAAAATAAACTTCACGCTATACTAATGAGTGTAATTAGCACTATCCGTTACAAAAGTTTCAAGAAAAAAATTGCAGCCATATACGAGAAAATGACGTTTGAGCATTTCTGAAAATGCCGAAATTTGAGCTACTTTTCACAGAAAACGGTAGTGTTTTCGAGAAACTTTACTTGACATTATTTAAAGCATATATACTCGTAAATATAATAATGTAAAAAAATCGCCGATAATGTAAATATTAACGACGTGAGATACAAGTAAAAAAATTTACATTTTTGTAATTTTGAAAAAAACAACCGATAGACCAAAATTGCTTTTATGTCATTGTTAGAGTACATTTACCACTATCCCTACCAAAAGTTTAAAGAAAAAATTTGGAGCCGTTTTTGAGAAAATTTTGTTTTTGTAATTTTTTAAAATTGCACATATTGCACGCAATATTGCACGAAAACTACCAAAATTGTGAAAAACATTTACATGACCTTTTATAAGAACTCGATATACAGAACAAATTTTATTTGAAGAAAAAATCTCTATCTTCAATTATGTAGTTGGAGAAAGACGCCGAAAAAAATTCAAACTTTCACAATTTCCGAAAATTCAGAGCTGTATGTGAAAATGGGACCTATTCCATGTTAAAACGTGTATTTTACTCTATTCATACAAGAAATTTAAAGAAAAAATTTGGAGCCGTTGTTGAAAATCCCCGGGGGGCTTCATATAAAGTACCCCCAAATTTTAAAGAATCTTTTTCAAAATCACAAAGCGTCGACTAGAATCAGATCGACTGGGGAATATCAATTTTGAAGAAAATCGACCGAACGATTTAGGCGCTAGCGTTGACCACAGACGGACAGACGGACGGAATGCCGTCAATCGATTTTTAAGTATAAAGAAGCAACAAATCATGGATTTTGACCACACCACGAGATAGAGGATTTTTTTTCTTAATTTAGCAACTGGTTTTATCCACTTATTCGTTTTCACGGCCTGGCAATTAATTTTTTTCCGCCGAAAATTGGCCATTTTTTCGCGCAGCATTACATAACTTTCCCTATACTACGTATATCACTCCGTGTATACGTACGTATACGGGAAAGTAAAAACCGAGCAACGCCGGGTATTTTGCTGGTTTACTATAAGGATTCTCAATGATTAATGAAGTGTCAATAGTTGGTTCGTAAGGTTCTCTGTGATTGGTCAAGAACCTATATCATGCAATCTGTATCGTAATGAGTATCATTACACAACTGGTTGCAGCCATCAAATGACAGCATCAGAAACACTATGTTTGGAGCTATCGCGCGTGTCTCGTGCTTCCCTTGAGCAGGCTCCCGCAAGGGCGCGTGCGTGAGTGGCGGGCATGCGCGCGAGGGCGGCGAGGGCGGCGAGGGGCAGTGCGCGCTGCGCGAGCGGGCAGTGCGTCGCGCGCCGTCGCGGGCTCCGCCGTTGCTCCTCGCCGCGTCGTCCCTTCTGCAGCCGCCGCCTGTCGCGTGAGGGAGGGGGACAGACAGCCGAAGGTAAGGCACTCCCATGTTGCGTAGGTGCGACTACGAGCATCGCGTAGCACTTTCAACATTTGCAGTTTTGTACGAGCGACAATTGCAAAGTTGTCACGGATTTAGTGGAGACGGCGGAGCTACTGAAGACACTTTACTTTTCTTGCATTTGTTGGTGGAACTCCTGAAGTGTCGAGACATAGTAGACCTAAAGTGCTTAAGGAATTTTATTTAATATTGTATTAAATTAATACGTATTAACAGCTACATTTTTGAAATAATGAAAACTATTTTAAAAAAATTTTTTGTAACCTTTCTGTCGAGTTGTGTGAGCCGTTTTTCAAAATTTATATTGTGCTAAAACGGCTCACATAAATCGAAAATGGGCCATATTTAAATTTAATTTTTTGGAGAAAAAGTGTTATCTTCAGCAGTGACGCAAACTAATTCAAGTTTGTTTCCTAAAGAAACTCTAAATACTGAAAACTAATTTCGAGATTCATTCATTTTTCTTTTTGAGATTAACTTTCTTTTCATGTGCATCGACGATGTCAACTAATTACTACTTCCACTTTCGTACCGTATAATTCATTATTATCTGGAACGTTCTAGGGAAATAGTCTTGTAAGAAGGGCGATATTATTTATATTTTCTTAATTTCACGGTGTGACATATTTTTAAGATATATTGAAGGGGGATTTTATACTAGAATAAGCAGAATATAATTCTTTCAAAACTTTTTAACTCGAGCAGTTGTAGACAACGAGGTTTTTGATGTTTCGGGGGAATATAAATTGGAAATATTTGAAAAAGTGATTTTAAGTACCACAGACAATCAATATAACAGTGAAGGTAAAATATAAAAATATTCCAGATATTACGAACTTCTGGCAACATTAGGTTCATTCCATTTTTTTCGACTTTAGTTAAAAATGTTTTCGTTTTCAAGGAACTAATTAACAATTCACTCATCAGTATAATATAATTAGGTAAATTTAGTGGGCAGCAATAGATAGAAATGAAAAAGTTGAGAATGTTCCTTTAATAGAAAATGGCCGTGTCTTCTTGCAAAAAAAAAAAAAAATATATATATATATATACATATATATATACATATATATATATACATATATATACATATATATACATATATATATACATATATATATATATAAATAGAATACAAAAGTTTTGTAAACTTGTGTGGGAAAAAGACGCCTGATACCCCGAACAATACAGAAATGCATTTCATAGGGCCATGTTTAGAGAAAAGTATTCTAAAACCATGCAATAATACTCTACTCACTACAAATGGTACTGCATTTGGTGCGGAAACCAAATACTTCCATGTAAATATCAACGTAAATTTGACAATTATAACTTCTTTTCATACAGCTACATCAAGTAACAGCAAGGACACGTAATTCACAGAAATTCGAGAGAGCGAAAAGGAATTCCATTTTTGCTTTATCGATATTCATTGAGAACTATTAATTTTTATTTCAAATATTTCAAAATTAATTTCTGAAAAATGAATGTGTAAATGTATAACAAAGGGTCGAATGCAAGAAACGAACAAAGAAGTAATATGCAACATTGCAAATTCTAATTTACGATGCAGCCAGCTGTCTGAATCGCAGTAAATTTGCAGCGGGCACTTCTGTTTGTCCCGAAATTATAAAAAACTACTCGTATTTTCAAAAAATCATGCCTGACCTTATTTGAAGATATAATTTTGATAAATACATTTCAATGAGAAAACAATTCATACATACTTTCAAAATATACCTTCATGAAAAAATACTCACAAATTATTTCACAATTGTAGTAGTAAGAAGCCGCCGTAAACGAAGCGCAGTGGATTCCGAGCGGGCTATTACGTTCGTCAATAAATTATAGAAATACTACTCATATTTTCAAAAAATTGAACAAGACCGTTCATTCAACATCTATTTTTGATGAGCACATTTCATTAAGAAAAACATTTGTATCTTCACAAGTGTAGTTGTAAAAAGGCTTCGAAAAGTTTGCAAAATCAGGCATTTCAACGAACATGAAACCTACACCATTCTCTTAAGCTTCCTTTATGCTATCTCACATTTAATAAAAATAAACATTGTGCGTTTTTCAAGAAAAAATGGTTTAAAGAAAATAAAAAAACATTTTGTGTTTGAGACACATTTTCGCAAAAAATACTCCTGTTTCTAAAAATTGGACATGACCTTAGTTAAAGACCTGTTTTTTTAACATTTCATTAGGAAAAAATTCTCTTCATAATTGTAGTTGTAGGAAGACGCCCGAAAAAATTTTCAATTTTTTCAATATTCAAAAAATCAGAGATTTTAACCAAACATGTGATCTGCGGTATTCTCTTAAACGACCTTCAGACTATCCAACAATAAAATTTAGTCAAAATTGTTGGCGCCATTTTTTTGAAAATTTTCAAAATGTCCTAAGAGCTTCATGTAAAGTACCCCCTGGAAATAAATTCGGTTTTAAATTCAAGGGGCTACGTCAGATCGATCGGGAAGTATCAGTTTGGAGAAAATCGGCTGAACGGTTTAGTCGCTAGCGTTGTTCACACACAGACAGGCAGACGGACAGGTGTTTTCCTTTCAATTGTTTTTTCGGGATCAAGGACCCGCAAAACGGATTCTGGCTGCCCTACGTGTTAGGAGACTTTTTTTTCGTAAGTTAGCAGTTGCATTTAACCACTTTTTCGTAACCAGGGTCCTGTAATAAGAGTTTTTCGGCCGAAAATCCGCCTTTTCTTCGCGCAGCATTACATAACGTTCCCTATACTATACGTACGTACGCATAGTATACGGGAAAGTGAAAATGGATGTTGGCATATATACCAGCGTACACGTGCGAGATCTCTCGCAAGCTAAATTTCACCCTCTTTCTTATCTTTCCTTTTCCATATTAAGAGAGGAAGTTGTTAACGAAACATTTATTTGTTTAAAAAAATTAAAAAGGTAACTTCAAATGTACTTATAGAATTTAAAATAACAATAAAAACAATTAAATTGATGTTTGAATCAAATTTTGAATAAAGCCCTGCTCAGTATTATAGACAGTATAATCAGTGTCACAGACATTTTCTTGGAACAATTCACAATACTTCCTTAAAAATATTTTAAGTAATTATACAATCTTCCTTAACAGTTAGCTTTTCGCTTGCCTTGATATTCACAAAAATATTACAAAAGCTTTTTACTCTCCAGAAATTTACTTAAAGTTACCCATGCGAAAATACAGGATCGGGAAAGAAAGTTCTGTATGTGACGCCTAACATATCGGTTCAGCCGATTAGCCGGGATAAATAAACACACAAGTTTTCTGGAAAAGAACAGTCGAAACCGAAACATCATTGAAAGTTGGGTTCACTTGAACGAATGGAAGTCTCGATTACATCAAAAATGTATCGAACAGCATGAGTTGTTCATCCGAACTGTTTTTGATAAAATATTTTACGCCATTTTCTTCGCTTTAGGGCATTTTTAAAACATTTTAGAAGCATATTATTAATAATTTTTGGCGATATTTTAGGTCATGAAAATCCGCCCCCAACCATAGCTATTCGCCTGTAGCAAGAGCTGATCAACTGTAAAAAAGTATATTAAGAGCTTCCAGGAAAATTCCGAAACATGAGGAGGCGATCCAACACCCCCTAGATTCTATTACTTCAATTTTCTCGATGCATAACTAATTCAAAACATTGAGTGCTCTTTGGAAATGAAAGCCTTAACTGTGTGCGAGGGAGGTATATATACCTGACACGGCTAGTACGCATAAAAATATTTACAGATTTTTATTCAACTACTTAATTTACAAGAATTGCTTACATTTTATTATATATTTTGTTCTGAATTTTGGAAATTACTTTTTCGTCTTTCAATGGGGCTGCAACCTTCAGTTTGTTTCGGCACCAGCCGCCACTGTTAGGATGATGTATCTTGAAAATATTTGAATAACCAATAACGTCGTGATTACACTCTCATGCCTACCGGGTAGGATGCGACATTGAGCTAATAAAAATCGATCATGTAAGTTTCTTATTCTTTTTTAAAGTTTGAAGCCGCAATGGAGTTTATTCTTCATTAAATACATAGATATAAAAAATCAACGGATTTAAAACTATTTTTAATTATATTAATGATGTACCATGACCAATTACATTACTATTTCGTCATATTTTTAGATATAACAAATATAATTACTATCCAATATTTTCATTTGACACTGAACTAGTGGCGCTACAGAATTGCACAGACTTTCCTGTATTGGTTTTCTATTTCTTTGGGTCTGGGGTAGCTATATGGAATTGCCACATACTCTTGCCAATTGCCATCTATCACCGCCAAAAGTACATTTTTTTTATCATTTTCTTAATTTTTCGGTTTCCTTTTGGTGGAACGGAAATATTAATTTTAGATTATTAAAGAACACAAAAACCTAGTCCTAAATGGCAATTTTCTTTTAAATATTATGTGCCGTCTTCAAGAAAATTGCGTTTTAGCGCTATTAAAAAAGCAAAATTTGAAGCTCAGATTCACAGAAAAGTTTTGAGTTTTCAAAATACTTTATTTGAAGTTATTTAAAGCAGTACACTCACAAATATAATAATCTTTACAAATTGCTGATAATGTGCATATTAAAGATGTAAGAGATCTTTAAAAAATTACATTTGTGTAATTCTGAAAAAAACAAAAAAATACCGTAAAATAAACTTTACGTCATATTAAAGAGGGCATTTAGCGCTATCCGATCGAGTTTGAAGTTTGAAGACATTTTTTTAGCTATTTATGAAAAAATGGCGTTTGAGCGTTTCTGAAAATGCAGAAATTTGAGCTAGTTTTCACAGAAAACGGTTGTGTTTTCGATAAACTTTACTTGACATTATTTAAAGCACATATACTCATAAATATAATAATGTGAACAATTAGCCGCTAGTGTAAATATTAACGTCGTGAGAGACATGTCAAAAAATTACATTTTTGCAATTTTTGAAAAAACAAAAGAATACAGCAATATGGCGTTTATATCATCTCAATGGGTACATTTAGCACTATCCCTATCAAAAGTTTAAAGAAAAAAATTGGAGTCGTTTTTGAGAAAATCTAGTTTTTGTAATTTTTTAAAATTGCACATATTGCACTCAATGTTGCGCGAAAACTACTATATTTTCAAAAGAATTTACATGACCTTGAACAAAGAGCTCAGTTTGGAGAACACATTTTATTTGAAGGAAAAATCTCTATCTTCAATTTTGTAGTTGGAAAAAGACGCCGAAAAAAATTCGAACATCCACAATTTTCGAAAATTTAGAGTTATCCGTAAAAATCGGACCTATGGCATGTTAATAAGTGTATTTTACTCTATTCATACAATAAATTTAAAGAAAAAATTTGGAGCCGTTTTTGAGAAAATTTTGAAAATGTCCCGGGGGCTTCCTGTAAAGTACCCCGAAATTTTGAAGAATCATTTGCAAAATCTCAAAGCTTCGAGTGGAACCAGATCGACCGGGCATCCCTTAGGTATAGTGCATGTTTTCCCTGGGAGATGGTGTTCTTCTCCCGCTGGATGGCGGGTTCCAGCGCCGATCAACTATCAGCTAGCTAGGTTTTCCTTAACCAGGTATCTTCCACTAGCGAGACACCACCCCAACTAGGACAAGCTGTAAGTCCCCGACCGGTCTTCTGGCATGTGTGGTAGAGTATTGCATGTTAGTATATGTGTGTAAGGCTTAAGGATAGGACAAGGAAGAGGAAGGAAAGATCGCGCGCGGTCCTTGGCCTGTTGTTAGGGAACTGCTCTGGCTTTCGTCTGGTGTTGATCGGAGAAACCACGGAAAACTACAGATCAGAGCAGCCCGCCGCTAGAAATCTCCTCCAGAGAGCGACTGAATTCGGCAGGGTTGTGTCGAAAATCCTGCCGCTGTCCGCATTTGAACCTGGACCTTCCGGTCAGGGGCTCTGCAGCGACATCAGTTGATACATTGAACCACCTCTCCCGGTCAGTTCGTAAAATGTGATGTAGGTTTATTTTTGGAATGTTTTGAAGTTACCATACCACCGACGCTAGATGTTCTCTTATGGCGAGAGACTACTCTTTCTATAGAAGAGAAATATGAGAAGAGAGATGAGAATCAAGATATTACAGAAGTGAGTCAAGTTAACATCTAGTTATTATTAATCACTGGCAAAAATTAAATATTGTACTCGACTTATATCCCACGTAGAGAGCGTACAGACTGTACATAATATTAAGCAATGTACTCCAGAGCAAAGCAGGGCTTACGCATTTAATTAAAGCACGAGGCCCTCCGAACTTCTGATAACCGATATCTTGGAACCAGAGAAAAAGGCGTCTTTTCGTGTCCCCGATAATTTGAACCCCATTTCTATCTTAAGCATGCAATTATTCTGATGAATTTTATCCTGGAGCTGCGCTCCCCGTTCCACACTCAGATGGAGTGTCGAAGGCTCCAATAACTAACGCCTGCCTCTTTAACCTCCACATAATCATGATCTTCGGAACACAGCCCTCGTGATATCAAGCCTCTTGCTCGGGAGTCTCCCCTCCGCCCGTGATAAGGGCCACCCAGGCAGCGTCTGCGCCACTGATCAAAACAAGCGTCTCCCTTTCCACCATGTATCTAGAAACAGGAGTGGGGATGAAATCTATATAGTTTGTAAGAAAGCGTTGTAATGTGTTCACAACCATTTTTGACTGCATAGTAGAAAATTGTATTACTTTGTATAACTTTGTATTTGTTCACTTCTGCAATAAACTCAGCGTGTTCTCACTCTGTGAGTTTCATTTCACCAAGTCTAAAGAACCGTCGACTTGCCATCGATGTATTTTACTCTGGCACTGTGGTTAACGGACTCTAATAATCTGGAGCGACCTAATGTCCTTGGGAGTTTGGTCGCCGCTCAGTCATTAGAATTCTTATAACGCCTTTCATGAATAATTATGTATCAGTAATATACGCTGCATGACTTACCTTCACTTAAAATACCGCAGTTTTTGGGAAAACAGAAAAAAAAGCTGATTGACACTACTTCACTTATCGAAGGAATTATGGGGAATCATAGTAGTAGTGAAATGTGAAAATCAAGATATAGAAAACGAGTCAATTTAACCCTAATAAGTAAATTTGAATCATTAAAATTATGTCAAAATTAAAATGTCAAATGCATCACGGGCGTCAACGGGTTCCAATGATTCCATGTGGCAAAGGGTATTTTGTGGCCGCTTGATCATTAGAACCCTTATAATGCACTTGATGCGTAAATTGCCATTTTTTACGGTTACTATACAAAATAAAAATAATAGTCTACAGCAATGTTATTAAAAATACTGTATTCCTATAAACACTAATATAATGTAAAAAATTGCATATTTCATGTGGGAAATTCTAATATTATTCATATAACATACAAATGACAAATTAGGTTTATTCACTCGTATTTAGAAATGTACTTAATTTCACTTGATCTCTTATTACCAGGAGAGAATGTTATAAATGTTTGCATCGCTAATTTGTATTCAATGTATTCTATCTGAATGAACATTTCTGTCAAGAATGCCGTTGAGAATTTTCAGCTCTAATAAACCTAAATTCAGTCGTTGAAAATATTGTGATATTCTGTCCTCTTCCGCAAAAAGATGAATAAACAAGTATTTCCAACATTATTATTGTTCCATTCATGTGTGAGGGCATAAAATGTGGAAGATATTTTCTTCGAAAGAAGTTGTTTTGACAGGCAATTTGCCTCAAAACTTGTGTTAAAATTATACCGCCAACAGATGGTCTGGAAAGAAACGACTGAAAATAATTCTTAATGGACCAGCCCCTTCAGAATTCAGACATGGTCAACTCGTCCACATCAACAGCTGTCTGAAAGAAAGAAAGAACTATTTTTGTAAAGTTTGTTATTAAGATTTTCATCAAAATAATTTAGTAGACCTTCGTTTCCATCGAACCTTTTTTTTTTGTTATTTAAGGTCGCATCAACTACACGGTCATTAGCGACTACTATTGGATGTAACGTTATGACATGATGACACGATATGGTGATGAGAGGGGGGTGAAAGGACGAACACATACAACCATGCACGAGGCGGGACTCGA
Organism: Acheta domesticus; assembly: GCA_031308135.1. NCBI lineage: Eukaryota > Metazoa > Arthropoda > Insecta > Orthoptera > Gryllidae > Acheta > Acheta domesticus. Next base: position 64,274,335 of record JAHLJT010004567.1, read on the forward strand.
ACCCGCGATCCCTACGGCACTACTGCCTTCGCGAGCTCGGCCACAGGGCCGGCCGTCGAAGCTTTGTTTTACATTACTTCGTGCATGTTGGTTACAGGTATTTTACAATTAAAATCTCGTATTATGTGTATTTTGTAGAAAGTTTCTTGTTAATATTATTTTTAATTTAAGAGTTTTTACGAGAGTATTGCTGCAGAGTAAAATGAGAAGAAGACTATTGGGTGTGCTGGGCCTTTGGAGATGAGCGAGCGCCGGGTGCCCCGAGGCCAAGCGAGGCCGCGGGCGGGCGGGGCGAACGACAAGTGAGAGAGGATTCCAATGCGGCCGTGCGCGTCCGCATTTCTTCGCTCGTTTGCCCCGCGCTTGTTATGCCCTGGAAAACGGCGGTATCCGTTCCCCGCCGGACTGTGAGGTGCGGTGTCGATCTAACAGTTTGTTTCCGGGCGTTTTCTTCCTGCAGTTACCTCCCCTGTTCCGACTGTGATAGTCAGATCCGACTGGAACTTTAAGCGCCCGTCTTAACCAACGATGTGTTTAGTAGTTTAGTGCGTGAAAGTAAAGTTTGTTTGTAAGAGGAGAGAAGGGTACAAGGATGAGAAAGGAATTATTGCGCGCTGTCTCTACTCCGTTTACTACGGTACAACGCAGTATTTGTCTGGAATTGATCGGAGAAACCGTGTAAAACAGAGCAGCCGACCACAAGAATGTTTCTCCCGACTGTAGTTGAATTCATTTCAAAAGTTTTCCAAAACACCCACTTTCTGTCCTTGGATAGCACAGACAGCCATGTTGCTGTTTTCGTGCACTTTCCAAGCTGATGAAACGATTTGAAGTCGAAACAGAATCTGGAAAAGATGACATGGGCGTAAGCCAAAGAATATGTTTGCCTTTTTCCACCTTTTCCACCGAGAGCGTTTGCACGTGAAGTGGTAATGTGGAAAAAGGCAAACATATTCTTTGGCGTAAACGAATATCAACAAATTGCATGTCATCCAAAACCACTTCCACAGGTTGGCCACTTATACACCCTGTTTCATCTCAAACGTTCAACTTCATAACTAATTCAATTTACCACAGTTCACTGTATTGCGCGCCTATCTAATCACTTCTTCTCCAAAATTAACACAATAACTCAACCAACTCATTACGACCTAGCTACTACCTATCAGCTCCCAACTAGAATAAAACATATCCATTAGATTCATTCCTCAACATATTCTGAGAGATGAATTAATCCCACACGAGCTCTTTGAGTTTCCTATTCAAGAGTAGATAACTTTAATTGCATTAGAATTTAAGTTTAATTGTAAGACGGACAAACACATGATGTAGTATACATAATACTAAACAATGTATACATGCAACTTTATCACTCCTGCAGTTTTTGAACGGTTGAATATATTGCAATGCAGTTTTCACCGAAGTGCGTGAGGGAGTAGGGCTAATTGGTACATGTACTCATTTCTATTTTATCACTAGATTTTAGAAGATATTTGAGAAAACTGTTTTTTTCAAATGGATCTATATATATTTTTACTTTCCCGGTATGTACGTAGTATAGGGAAAGTTATGAATTCTGCGCGAAAAAATGGCGGATTTTCGGCAGAAAAAAATTCATTGCCGGACCGTGATCACGAAAAAGTGGATAAATCCAGTTGCTAAGATAAGAAAAAAATCCTCTAACACGTGGCGTAGGCCAGAACCCCTGTTGTGTGAGTCCTTGATACCGAGAAACCAGTTGAAAGTAAATCATTCGTCCACCTGTCTGTCCGGTGTTTGTGAACAACACCAGCCCCTAAACTATTCGTACGATTTTTTCCAAATTGTAAAAACCCCTGTCCATCTGGCCTGAGTCGAAGTTCTGCGATTTTGCAGAACATTAATTCAGTTTTGGGGGTGCTTTACATGAAGTTCCCGGGACATTTTCAAAATTTTCTCAAAAAGGTTCCAAAATGTTTTGTTTGAATTTCTTGCAAGAATAGAGAAAAATACACGTATGGTGACATAGTCCGATTTTCACAATTAACTCTGAATTTTTGAAAATTGCAAATGTTTGATTTTTACAAAATTAATGATAGAGATTTTTTCTTCAAATTAAATTTGTTCTCCTAGTGAGTTCTTTCATGTACATTTTTTTTGGAAATTTTAGTAGTTTTCACGCAATATTGCTTGCCAGATGTGCAATTTTAAAAATATTACAAAAAGAGTTTGTCAAAAACGGCTCCATATTCTTTCTTTGGTAAGCATAGTGCCTAATTTACTATATGAGATGGCTTAAACGCCATATTGCTCTATTTTTTGTTTTTTTATATGCCTCTTACGTTGTTAATATTTACACTAGCACCAATTTGTTCACATTATTATTCGTATGAGTACATGTGCAAACGCAACTGTTTCTTGTGAAAATTACCTCAAATTTCCGCATTTTCAGAAACGCTCAAACGCCATTTTTTCATAAATTGCTGCAATTTTTTTTCAAACTTTTCGAACGGATAGTGCAAATTGCACTCTTTAATATGGGTTCACTGGATTAAATGGATGTTCATTGGAAAAATGGATTAAAGAACAAATGTCTGAACTAAAACAACGGTCTTGAACAGGTTACAAAAACCATTTGCAATTTTATTAATTTCAGAGATTGAAAAGAATGTCGGATAGGCCACCATAGTTATAGGTGGACTGTCTTTCATTCGAGTATAAAATTAAAGATAAAATTGGAAACTTTTGTCCAAGTAATTGAATCTGTTTTACGCAGTTTCTGATATAGCTTCCTAAAATGAAAAGAATTTTTCATAGCGTTTGGAAAAATATCATGAATTTAAGCAGTAGTATTGTCCAGACACGAACAGACAGACAATTCCGAATAAGTCTTCCGTTGATTTATTTTTGACTATTTCGTGTTACTGGGCTGGTCAACATCTATGGTCCTTAGTCCCATGTGTGTAGTGCATGTTATATCTTGGAAGGTGGCTGTGTTCCTACCCTGTAGGATCTAAAATTGGGTGCCGACTGACACGACGACCTGAGTGGTTTCTCACTCCAGGTGTCTCTCCATGTAGGCCACCCCTCAGTCGGGAATAAGCCCCGGACTGCTCGCCCGGCACTTGCACTGCACTACCACACATATCGAGAGATCATTCAGGAGCTTAGGGCACGTCCTGGCTGAGGCAGTACTCAGCTGGCGGGAGACACCTGGTTGGGAAAACCCCCTCAAGGGACTGCACCAACAATAGCCTGATATTTTTCGAAGAAACGTTGGAAAAATCCTGGTCAGAGCGGCCGGCCGCTAAAATTGTCATTCAGATAGTTGATGAATTACACAGCAGCCCTGAAGAAGACCGCGATATAGCGGTCGAAACGTCGGCACCTCAACCCCCGACGCGACGTCACCCCGACAGCCCAGATCTGTCAGCTCTCGCCCTTCGAGTTTCTCGCTCGTCGAGTCTCTCGCTCTTCAAGTATTTTGCTCACTTACTTACTATTCAGCTCGCAAGCTCAGTCATGCACCTTCTTCGGTACTAACTTACACACACGGTGAAAGTTTATGTCGTATTGTTTCTAAACAATGAAATAAAATGTTTATAAAATTCAATTTTTCTTGAGGTTTTTCAGTGAATAATTATTATAATGAAACATTTGACAATCTTGGGGGTGTTTCTCTCACAATTTTATCCCATTATATTTATAAAGAGTATCTCAGGTGGAAACTCCAATATTTTGATGGCTATCCCCTCAAAGGAATGGTCCAAGGAAATATAAAACTAATACGGGAATGTCTGTGTCATTCTGTAGCACCACTAGTTTATTTCTGTCCTTCATTTGAACATAAATGTCTTACTTTATTTTGTTCTTTACAGCGCATTTACATCGTTTAACAAGCTACACCCAGAAAAGTTAGAAGTGCTATTTGAAAGTTTATTTATTCCCTCTCTCAATCAATGACGAGATCCTTGCGAGTCTGTAACTGGATTACGTGATCCATGCCTTTTGCACGTCTTATCTGTATACAAATAACTGAAGTTGTCTGCAAGAAACTGATCTGTGAATCTTGGTGTGTTAGACACCGACGAATCAGTAGCAGAAAATATAACTCGTACCGCTTAGCTTCTTTCGAAGTTTAATACAGCTCAGATACTCAGCACGAATACTGAGCACAAATACTGCTCTTAAGAAGCACGTGTCTTTAAAAGATCTAAAGCAATCTTCGTCAAAAGTTTTCCTTGATCACTTGACATCATGCGTTGCCTCTTTGAAAATCAGACCGAATTGATCTCTCTCGTTATGAGGAGCTTATTCTTACATGATTAAATGTATATTTTTAAGATTCTTAATGTATTGACGACTCCTTTACCTCCGGTTCTTAACTTATTTCGCTTTTTTTTTTCATTATATTTTTCGATTATCAAATTCGTGTAGTAAAGAATGCTATATATTACTGCACAAATCATCGCCATGTCTGTTCTATACTTTCCTTTTGTCGTGTATATTTATCGTTTATTATTAATCATGCAGAAGCTCCGTAGATTTCTTATAATGCTTCTCTTTTCCAGTGTTTTAAAGAGATTTTGTAAAGTATTCTTGGATATTCTTCCAAACTTTTCCCAAGAGATCTCTTCTAGGGTCATTGATAATGTGACGTATTAGATACTTGAGGTTCTGATAATAAAATTTTGGATCTTAGTATTTTAGCCGTAACGTGTATACTGGGCGGAGATTAACACGACGGCGACGGTTTAGCTAATACGACATACCATGAAAAATATAACGATTCCTTAGAAAATCAAATAATTCATAATATTAATTATTTAATGTTTATATGTCTGTTCATATTCTTTTATATATGTATTAAATTATATGATTCACTCCTCAGTAATTTTTATATTGGTTAGATTGGTAAAATGAGTCACATTCTCCTTAAAACAGAACCAGTTTGTTTACGACACCATGGCTCCCTTCCTTAGCAATACGATCTATAGAATAACAAATTCATTTGACTTTTGAAATGAAAGATTTTTTTATAATGATTATTCAACGTAAGCTCCATATGATTATATTGAGTAATCATTAATTTGATTATCTTTGAAAGCATCAACATTGTTAAAAATTATTTTTCTTTGAATGAATTATTTTCAAATATTTTTCCTTTCCGTATACGTACGGAGTATACGGAGTAATATACGTAGTATTGGGGAAGTATGTAATGCTGCGCGAAAAATTGGTGAATTTTCGGCAGAAAAAAATCGTTACCGAGCCGTGATAGCGAAAAAGTGGTGGTACAGAATGGCACAGACTTTCCGTATTAGTTTTCTGTTTCGTTTCATCTCGGATAGCTCTTCGGACTTGCCAATACTCTTGACAGCTGCCATCTATCGCGCGCCCAAACCACATTTTTTGACAGTTTATTAATTTTTCGGTTTCCCAATAGTAGAACAAAACTATTATTTTAAGAATATTAAAAAAAACAGTTAAACCTTGCCGTAATGGCAATTGTCGTTGAAAAATTTCGAGCCGTTTCAAGAAAATGGCTTTTAAGCGCTACTGTAAATGCGAAATTTGAAGCTCTTTTCCACAGAACATTTTTGAGTTTTCGAAAAACTTCGTTTGAAGTCATTTGAAACACTTACACTCACAAATTCAATAGTGTTTACAAATTGCTGGAAATGTGCATTTTAACCGTATGAGAGAACTTTCAAAAAAATTACATTTTATAATTTTTTAAAAAACAAAAAAATACCCCAAAATTAACTTTACGCCATATTAAAGAGTGCAATTAGCACTATCCGTTCGAAACTTTTTTGAGAAAATGGCGTCTGAGCGTTTCTGAAATTGCGTAATTATGAGCTACTTTTTACAGAAAACTATTCAATTTTCGAGAAACATTATTTCACATTATTTAAAGCACGTGTACTCATTAATATAATAATGTGAACAAATCGCCGCTAATGTAAATATTAACGACGTCAGAGACAAGTCAAAACAACTACATTTTCGCAATTTTTGAAAAAACAAAAGAATAGAGGAATATATCGTTAATGTCACCTCATAGTGCACATTTAGCACTTTCCCTACCAAAAGTTTAAAGAAAAATTTGGAGCCGTTTTTGAGAAAATCTGTTTTTTGTAATTTTCTAAAATTTCAAATATTGCGTTCAATATTTCAATAGTTGAAAAAAAATTGCGCAAAAACTAATAAAATTTTCAAAAAATGTACATGACCTTAATGAAAAAACTCACTTTTTGCAACAAATTTTATTTGAGGGAACAATCTCTATCTTCAAATTTGAGACGCCGAAAAAATTGCAAACTTGGGCAATTTTCGGAAATTCAGAGTTGACCGTGAAAATGGGACCTACGTCACGTTAATAAGTGTATTTTACTCTATTCTTACAAGAAATTCAAAGAAAAATTTGGAGTCGTTTTTGAGAAAATTTTGAAAATGTTTAGAGGGTTTCATGTATAGTACCCTCGAATTTGGAAGAAAGGTTTTCAAAATCGAGGCGCCATGAATGGACACAGATCGACCGGGGAATATCCATTTTGGAAAAAATCTCACGTATGTTTTACGTGCTAGTGTTGTTCACACACGGTCAGACGTACAGACGGCCGGACGGACGTTTTGAAAAGACCCACTTTTTCGGTATCAGAGAACCCCAAAACGTATATTTCCGTTGAAATCTCAAAATCGATTTTCCGCAGCATTACATAACTTTCCGTATACTACGTATATTACTCCGTATATACGTGCGTCTACGGGAAAGTAAAAAGGGGATAAATCCATTTGCTAAATTAAGAAAAAATCCCCTAACACGTCGTGCAGCTAGAATCCCTCTTTTGTAAGTCTTTGATACCGAAAAACCAATTGAAAGCAAAACGTCTGTCCGTCCGTCTGTGTATCTGTCCGTCAGTCAATCCGCCCGTCTGTCCGGTGTATGTGAACAACACTGGCGCCTACACTATGCATACGATTTTTTCCAAATTGAAGAAACCCCTGTCTATCTCTCCTGAGTCGAAGCTCTGCGATTTTGAAAATCATTCATTAATTTTTGGGGGTACTTTACATGAAGCCCTCCGGACATTTTCAAGATTTTCTCGAAAACGGCACCAAAATTTTTCTTTAACACTAGGACCGGAATTTCGTTCTACCTATAAGGACCATCGTGTGTCATTTTGACACATGATCTCCTGGTCATTTAAAAAGCTAATATTATATATTTTTCTTACTTACCATGTTGAAAAATGGATAAATGAATAAATTCACCTATTTCTGGAACATTTTAATACATTATATTTAAGAAATTTTCAAATTACAAAATAGTAAAAGCCATTACAGAACTTGAAATAGTAGTGACAATGCAGTGAATGACTAATGAATATTTATTAGTTCATGAATGAATATTTGATTTTCATATTACTGAAGAAAAAATTAAACACTGTTTATGCAAATTGATTGTTTTTCACAACATTTTCCACAAACAAACTTTCCACACACACAACATTCTGTAGGAGTAAGGTTTTTACATTTATTTTGTCCTTGGCAATGCTTCCTTTTCAGATGACTAGAAGGATTTTTTATTAAACCTGAAGGAGAAAGTTTAACATTTTCTGACATTATTTCATCAACAACCTTGTGAATAAATTGCAATCTACTAATGTTTTTTCTTGCAACTTCCTTGAACAATATCCACGCATTTACTGTCGCGATATCTAGAATATTGTACAAGATGTGGACTGGCCATCTTCTTGTTCCTGCGCGCACTGAATACATACGAACCATCTGATCCAATTCGTCGACTCCGCCTTTGGTTTTATTATAAATCAAAACTGTCTCCGGCTTCTTTTTTCCAGTGTTCTGTGTGCTGATGCTGTCAAGTAAGGTGCTCAGGATTAGGACATTTTTATTCCTTTTGCACTTATAGTCTGTAAGAGTTTGACCAAAGTTGTTCTTGTAAAATTCAGTATGATACAACTCCCTTGATTTTTTGAATGTTTTTGCTTCAGGTGGCAGATCTCGCCGATTCTTCTCATTGTACCTACGAAGCTTATCTTATTCTTTTTCAGCTTTTCTGCCAGTGACACGGAAGAAAAAAAGTTATCGCAGGTCACGTTCAAACCCTTCCCCCAGTAAGGTTCCGTGAGTTTTAGTACCACATTTTCTGAAAGAGACTGAGATTGAGGTCTTGACTCGTCTTTTCCAAGGTATGGAAACCCATTTAAAAAATATTTAGTAGCTGTATCAACCAGCAACCAAAATTTTATACCAAATTTGTCTGGTTTATTTGCCATGTATTGCAGAAACCTACATCTGCACTTTGTGGCATAGAGTTGTTCATCAATTGTCAAATTCTCCCCTGGATTGAAACAAGCATATGAATTTTGTACAAAGATTTCCCAGATACTTGATGCAAGTGCGAATTTATCTTCTCTCAGTCTTTCCCTTCTTTCATCCAACAAATCGAACCTAAGGAATTTCATAATTTCAAGAAATCTGTTTCTTGGCATGGATTTAGAAAATATATTGATACCATAATCTTGTGACCAGCAAATTTTTAGGGGTAACTGTCTGTGACCAAAAGCTCCTCGGGCATAAATCAATCCAAGAAATACCAATAACTCACTTTTTAATAACATCCAATCTGGATGAGTAATTTGAGCTTTCTTTATTGTACATTTCAAAATAGTGTTCAAAAATGTATCGTTTAACAGCAACCTAAGGACTTAGCGAGTTGGTTGGCGAAGCTCTCTCCCAGAACGAACGGGAGTTATGGGCGAGACAGGACCCGTTCGCATGGTTATTACGTTGCGCCGGACGATTCGTGAGTCGGGACACGCGGTTCCGCTGACTCCTATCTCGAACGAGATTGAACAATGACTAATAAAGTTTCTCAAAAACTTAAAGGTTTTCTGTGCAAATGGGCTCCAAATTTCGCGTTATCAGAAAGGTTTAAACGCTATTGTCTCAAAAAACCTCTTAAATGTATTTTTTAAACTTTTCGAATGGATAATTCTTTATATACTTACATAAAATTAATGTTGTTGTATTATTTGTTGTTGTTTTCCCTTAACCCTGGAGAGGTGGCGGTTGCTAGAGTTACGTTAGAGGTGGCGCGGGGTCATTTCTGACTCCTTTAAACTATTTCTTTATAAAATTATATTTAGCAAGAAATAAGTGCGAAATTAGTTATTTTAATAACAATGAATCATTTTTAAGGTCGTATAAACATAATGCACTATTATAAACAAACATTCAAATGAGGAATTGAAACAAATAAAAGGGCAAAATATCATTTATCTTTCATTTTATATAGTTACTCCACTTACATTTTTCTGAATATTTCAACGACAAAGGTATCAGAAAATTCAGTAAGTTTCATTTTCTAACATTGTCTGACATAAGAACAAACAATTTATTGAAAATGATTCAAAGCCAATCAATAGAACTTAGAAAAAGTACGAAATTGAAGGCGTTTGTATTGGTTTCAAAAAATATTTATAGATAAATTATTACATATAAAATATTAAAAAAATTTCAGACAAAAGGTAAAGAATGTGGTGAAAGGTATGTGAAATGTAAAGGTTCTGAGGCAAAATTAGTCAACTGCAGCTAAACAAAGATACGTGGGGTCACAAAAGACCCCGCGCCACCTCTCCCGGGTTAAAAATAGCACAAATGTATTTTCTGAATATCTCTCACGCCTTTAATATGCACATTTCCTGCGATTTGTTAACATTATTCCATTTGTGGATGGCAGTGCTTCAAATGACTGTCAAATTCGATCGTCAGGTTCTGTCAAATTTGTGTAGATGCCATTGCCAGTGGGGAAAGGCGAGCGGCCTGGCCGCCATTTCACGGTTCGTCCGTCCAAACGAATGAAGAGTGCGAGAAACGGCGTCGTTCCCGGCGCGAAGCGTCGAAGATCTTTCCCAGGCTCGTGCCGAGAACGTTCGCCTAAGGACATCTGCTTACGCCGATGGGGGCCTACGCCGATGTGGCGCTCATCCGCCAGGTGCAAAGGAAATGGGAGTCAGCCGTTAAGGCCATGTCGCGACGCGTCGTCGGCGTATAAGTATTCAGAAATGCCCGGCGTTTTTGGGAGGTCGTGGAGGAAGAAGATGAATAGCAAAGATGAGAGTACGGCCCCTTGAAGGACTCCGGCTTGAATTTGGTGAGGGGAGGAGAGAAGGGATTGGTAGCATGCTTGAAAAGTTCTACCGGTGAGGTAGCTTGTCAGAAGTAGATAGAGGCTTGTAAGAAGAAACATGCAGAGTTTTGCAAAAATAATTCTGTGATTTACCTGGTCAAATGCATGGGAAAAGTCAAAAAAGCGAAGATTTGAAGCAGAGGCTAGAAGCTGCTTCCGTGGCTAATCGGTAGGTCGGCTCGTCCGGCCGCGCGCGCTTGAAGTGTGGGGTGTCTGCCAGGTAGCGGCCTCGGCGCGGCGCGGCGCGGCGCGGCGCGGCGCGGGGCGCGCTGAAGTCCACCGGAGCCCCGCGGAAGAGGAAGTTTAGCCGAATGCAGACGCGCCACCGGAAGTCCCTCCGCCCGCACGCAGGAAACGAGGACAGCGCGCTCTTGTGAGGACAACGTCCACTCTCTACCTCAACGCGCGCAGCGAAAGAGGCAAGTTGCCAGTTGCGACTGTGTGCGCTCTTTTGCAGAGTGGAGAGACAAAAGTTTCAAGGGCGAGAATTTTTCATTTCAATCTTCTCTAAAAGTCTGAAAGAGCGGTATTTGGACACATGTAAAGAATAATAAGTTTTTTCTTACGAAGAATAAAGACCTTTGTTGGTAATTGTTTATTAGCTTTATCATCCAAACTTGTAAAGCAATGTTTTGTTACAATGAAAAAATAAACATTTAGGGATTAATTAATTCGAGTTAATAATTAGACATAGGGTAAGAGAAAAGGACCAGTTTTTATGTATCACATTGTTCTTGATAATAAATATGTACCTTCTTTCTGCGAAAATTTCGGTATTGACAAATCGAAAATAGGGTAGAAATCAAACTCGTAAATATGGACACAGAGTGACAATACTTTGAAACATTAATACAGAAATGAATTGTATTACATCTACACTAAAAGTCGATAGCAATTCAATTTAATTTTCCTTAAGCAGTTTTTTGGAAATTCTATAATAATAAGTTTTCAAGAATCTACAATTATAAAATATTTCAAGAAGAATCTTCTTATAAAAAAGATTTATCTGGCGAATAAAAATTACGATATTAATGGGGTGACGTATTTTTTTTTCAATATATGATCTCCGAAATATAAAAGAGCTTGTATTTCTGAAAAGAGCCACTAAAGATTATTCATAAACCATTCCAATTTTAGAAGTACATTTATGTTGAAACATTAATACAGAAATGACCATATTAAACTTATTAGTATAAGTTTATGTTAAATTTATACACAAGATTCGTTAATATTAAGTTAAGTCAAGTAAACTAAAATTCTCTTAATAGTAAAGTTAAGTTGAAAGTATGAATGCTGATGAAGTGTGAAATATTAAAAAGGTTCATTGAAATATGAATTTATAACTAAAATTTAGAAGTAAAATTAAGAAAACTCAGACAATTCTAGATCAAAATGCTGCAAAGAATCCGACATGTAACATACAACAAAAATGTTGATTAAACGTACATCATATTCACATGCACGGTGTAATCTTAAACGATAAACAACTGATGTTCATGTCGGAACGTGAAAAATAAGGGCGAAAAAAGTTAATTACGGCCTCTGCTTTCCCTGCCATGCGATAATTAAACAAGCGTAATCTCGTGAGCAGGCAGCGGCGGAAAGTCACTCTCAGCCCCGCTGCGAGCGCTCGCATCCGACTGCATTGCGTCGCGTGTCGCCCCCTCCCCGTCTCAGGGCATCCAACGTCGGATTTGCATCGCCAATGCCCCGCCCCTGCCTTGTTGCTTCGTCCCATCCCTCTTCCACCCGCACGGCCAGCTCTGCCCGGAGCCCAACTTGTTCTTCAGCACACATCGCTCCTCCCCCACACCCTGCTACCTGCTCTCCACGCCAAAACCCCTCTCTACCCCGCAACCGTCGCTCCCCCCGCAATCTGCTCACAAACCTCTCTCCCCATGCAACCCGCTCTCCTCCGCCCAGCTCACTCTCGGGCCGGTTGGCGGTCCCTTTCGCGGATACGTTACACAGTGTAGGTGCTCCAATAAACGTTTACACATTTTTAGAACAATTTTATGCCAATAAAACAATAAAAAGATGAAAGATATCCAACCGTGAACATTTTAATATTATGAGAGAAAATACTTATGTTGTACCTATTTAATAGTAGTTTCATAGCAAGTATTATTGTATAAACACCTCCAAATTCGAAACTGTGTCTCTTGCAAGTTGCTTTTGTTTAAACAATTAAATATCTTTATAAAATATTTTGGAGGTGAAATATCAATAACGAAAGACGACATAAAATAAAATAACTAATTTAGAAAAAAAGCAGAAGGCATTTTCAGTGTATTTAGGTATATAGAGAGATTTTATTTGTTAAGGTCGCATCAACTACTAGGTCATTAGCGACCAACATAGATGTTTGTATGACGTTACTCTTGATTTACTACTTCCAAATTTTATTTACTGGGAGTCTGTATATACTAATTGTGACTAGGTCGCGTAAATCACCACAGAGAATGACAATGATACAAAGTTGACTTGTCAAATGCCAATTTACTATGTAATGATTCTGACAGCGCACGGTGAGAGGGAAGAATAGTTCGGATAAATTATTTCATCTATAAGTTACATGTCAAACACTAGACATATCGCAGTGTATGGTTACACCGTTGTGATGTTATTCCGCTTATGGGAGCATACGTTACATTTGAAAATTTCCAACTTTTGGATAGATACACAATATAATTTATGACAAAATCTACAACTAGAAATTTCTTAAATCACTATTCAGTATTTGTGTGACATTGACTCGTTTTAAGAAATGTATCTCTTGTAGGCAATATATTTTCTTTTTATAGTTCTTGAAATGATAATTACCTTTTCTTATCGACACTTTTGCCAACATGAATATTCCCGCCTCAGGTATTCCACAAGACACTTGATGGCATATTTTTATGTTGAACTTAGATACGTGGAAGCAGCGTCAGAAACTGATCTACATTTACAAAAGTGGAGTCCAATACAATTTCTATTAGTAATGGTTTTGCGTCGCTCAGCAGTTCAGACTTCATTTGTTTTGTTACCTAATAAAAAAAGGAAGCTGACCATAATTTTCGCCAGAATTCATTGCACACACAACTGGAGTTCATCCCTCTTTCCGCACTGGTTATTTCTGCTTTTAATGAAATTATTTGTCGCTATTTAACTGGAACTATAGAAATATTTACATCGACAATATTACTAAGCAGAATGAGCAGTAATAATAATAATAATAATAATAATAATAGTAATTAATAATAATAATTGTGACTTAATTAAATTCAACTGTCATTTAAATATTATTTTAACTTAAATTAATTGGGGCTACAATTAATCTGGCGAGACTCGGACCATTATATCTACTCTTCCGCCTATGTAATACAAAATTAGTGAATGTATATTGAAATAAATTTTCTAAGATAAATTCAGCTATATTATTGTAGGTAACATTGGTATGTCTTGCCTCTGAGCTCACAAAAGCGAAAATAACGTCCCAGCAGTTGTCTTCAGCGGCCGGGGAAAACTAGAGAAATCAATCAGGAAAAAAATGAAATATCTAAATTACTATAAATGCAGTACAGACACAGGAAACAATAAACGAGTGGCAGAAAAATTATGTGTTAAAACTAAATATACGATATGAATATGATCAAACTAGCTGCCACAGAAGAAATAATTGGAAAATATCGTTTGAAATTTACAAGAGATATATTGTTTAATTAGATATTATAGAATGATATTTATTTTCTTGTCGATAATGAATAAATTTCTGAAATTGTATGATATAAAGGATAATAATATTTATTCTACTTTGTTGACTTTATTATTCAAGTGCTTTAGGGTAGACAATATTTAGTCTTAACCTTAAAATTTATATTTTATTAGTTTGATAAATTAGTTCCAAACAATTTTTATAGACAATTATTCACATAGAACAGCTATCTTTCTACATATTAGCATTCGCTTAAAAATCATTGATGTAGCAAGGTTTTGGACGCTGATATCCCTTCATCATCAGGCTGTTTACACTTGGTGAACTACAATCAACAAGGAAATACAAAAATGTTACTATAAAGCAGGGACTGAATACCGAAATAATAGTGGTAAAGGTATTTATACCGGTATAGAAATACCTTTACCTTTATTATACCTTTATTCAGAATACATTAAAAAATACCGGTATAAGACGTCAAATACCGGTATTTTTAGAGATATTTTACCTTTATTCGACGTCTATACCGGTAAAATACCTCTAAATAGAGGTATTTTTTGCGGTATTTTCTCATGAAAATACCGGTATTTTCATGAGAAGGAAACAATTTGACTAATAATAATAATAATATAATAATAATAATAATAATAATAATAATAATAATAATAATAATAATAATAATAATAACAACAACTCCACCTAGGGAGTACACGACCTTGGAGTTGGTGGTGGAGCTTGAGTACCCCCATGAGCCTGAGAGCTATGTCAGTGGTAGCCTAGCAACTGGTAGGGTCTCCCTTGCTGAATAGGTTGAAGGTGAGGGGTCCGACGAAGAAGTACTCCATTTTGAGGAGAGTGGGAAGTAAGTAGAGAGGGAAGGGTCATGAACCTTTGGACTTCCTGTTATCGGCCCATGGAGGGTACAGGAGAGAAACTGGGTTGGCACACCAGGCCACTGATTAAAGTGGAGGCCCGAACCTTGCATTAGCCAGTGAAGGAGGCTGCCTTCAGCAGTCAGTGAAAATCCCGTAGGGTTTAGTAATGCCGACTGGCGATCGGAGGGGCCCCTTGCTGGGCCCTCCGGGGGAATGCCCCGAGGCCACTATGGGTCGCAGTAACGGATCGCAGGAAACAACCCAAATGTTAAGTGTGATCTGCGAACTCGAACTTGCTACCTGCGAATCTTCACTTGAAACCAATGAACAAAATGAATAGAACAAGCAATGTAATGAACCTTAACGTGCCTTGTTCTACCAATGTCCCATACCTGCTCAGGAACCGAGCTAATGTCACCTTGTCGACATCTGGCCATCCAACGGATGTTAGTCCCAGGGACCCAAAGCCGGCAGTAGCTCGAAGCCATCGTCAGAGATGGACCCGGGATGAATTAATGGAGGTGATGTGGTGCTTTTACTATGCAAAAGCGAAAAATGGGGGCTCAGAAATAGAACTTTTTAAGATATGGAGAGAGCGAAACCCAGATATGAGACCTACCCTAGACTCAAAGAAGCTTGCCAGTCAACGACGATACATACTCAGCAGTGGAAAATTCACAGCAGAACAACTTGCAGACATCCAGAGAAACGCAGAGTATGTTCATCAATCAAATCATCCACATGACGAGCATTTAGAACCATCTAATATCCCTGAAAACGATGATCCACTTCAAGGTTCATCTCTTCCAAATGAAACATCAGTCAGTGGTGAAAATTCATCTGGCCATGAGTCACACGATAAGGACATGATGCGGGACCTCCTCCGACGCGAGATAGAACGAGTTCGTCTACTTCCATTCGAATCTCGTGCACCGTTGAGGAGAATTTACGAAAATGCTAAAGCTAAGAGAGTGATAGAAACAGCGAATTCTGTCTTAAATGAGGTTGTAGAGACCTCAAGTAGAGATCTAGATATTACTGAAATCAATCACATCGTGTATGCAACTGAATATCTAGTATCTCAGATAATTTGACACCAGCCAAGAACACCGATGGCCGACAGCCAGACAGAGTAAAAAGCTCCGTACCTCCGTGGATGAAAAGAATTATGAAACGCATAGCCGACACACGGCGTGAAATATCACTCCTAGCCGAGGCATCTTCTAAGTCAAACCACACGTATGAAGTTCAACAAAAAATACTCCATGTTGAACAAAAATACCTAATTGACAATGACACAACAAGGCTAATGGTAGCTGAAAAGCTAAAAGAAACAATCCAAGCATGGGCTCAACGAATAAGACGGTACAAACGTAGAATCGATTTCCGTGTACAGAACCGGTTGTTTGAAACAGATGCGAAGAGATTCTATCGCAGTCTGACTGAAAAACCGAATGGAAATACTGCCCCTCCTTCAAAAGATGACGTCGAAACATTTTGGTCAGGAATCTGGGAGGAAACCAGATTCTACAACAAAGACGCATCGTGGCTCCAATCTGAAGTTGATGCTGCCAATGAACTCGTGGAAACAGTGGAACATGTTCAAGGATTCTCGAAAGAGGACCTATGCCAAACAATTAAGAATATGGGAAACTGGAAATCCCCTGGGGTTGATAAGATCCAGATTTATTGGATTAAGAAATTAACAGCACTACATTCTCATCTTGCAAAGGCTGTTAATAAAATTTTAGAAAACCCTAACGAACTCCCCGAATGGCTCACTCGCGGCATTACGTATTTGCTACCCAAAGGAGGAGACAGCTCTTTGGCGAAGAATTACAGGCCAATTACTTGCTTGCCAGTAATGTACAAACTTATAACTGCAGCCATTGCTGACAAAATGTATAGGCACCTATAAAAGAACCATCTGTTTCCAGTTGAACAGAAAGTATGTCGTAAAGGTTCCTATGGCTGTAAGGAAATCTTGCTTCTGAATAAAATAATTTTGAATGATGTAAAGAAACGAAAACATAATTTAAGCATTGCTTGGATTGACTACCAGAAGGCCTTTGACAGTGTACCACACGATTGGATTTTGAAGACCCTGGAGATCTGTCGATTTCATCCTAGACTTGCTGAGTTTTGCAAGGCTAGTATGAAGTCGTGGAGCACCAGCTTACTAATCCACAGCGGAAAGGGAGTAGTAGAAACCAGAAGTATTCAGATTAACAGGGGAATTTTTCAAGGAGATTCACTATCCCCTCTGCTGTTTTGCATTAGTTTGATTCCTCTATCAAGGCAGCTGTCGCACACTGACTTTGGTTACAAGCTCCATGGTGACGAAAGATCAGTATCACATTTATTTTACATGGATGATCTTAAAGTTTTTGCTAAGAATGAAGCGATTCTCTCCCAAATGCTGTCTGTCATCAATGAATTTAGCAATGACACCTGCATGAAGTTTGGTCTTGACAAGTGTGCAAAAGCCAACTTAAAAAGAGGCAAAATGACCACGTCCGAGAACATTGAAGTTGATAGACACACTGTGATTCAAGATCTTGAGCCAGGTAAAACTTACAAATATCTGGACATTGAAGAATGTGAGACCATCTCGAACGACACAATGAAAGAGAGAATTCGCAGGGAGTATTATAGACGAGTGAGACTTGTCCTGCAGTCCGCTCTGAACTCAAGGAATAAAATATCAGCAATAGGTAGTTTGGCGGTGCCTGTAGCCGAATACAGTTTCGGACTAGTAGACTGGAGCAGGAAATACGCATCATGGATCGAAAAACCAGAAAACTGCTTACAATGCATCATGTTGCCCACCCCCGAGCTGATGTAGGTAGACTTTATGTGTCACGTAAGGAAGGAGGAAGAGGCCTGAGACAAATTGAAGCCTCCTGGCACAATGCAATAACCGGGATGGGAAAGTATGTAGTCAGCCATCAAGATGACCCACTAATGAGGCAGGTCATGAAATCTGACCGATGAATGGGAAACAGAGGCATTGTAAGTGTAGGAAGAAGCATTGCGAACAAGAATATGCAAGACAACCAGAATGACAGAGACACTGAACTTCTGATGCTACTTAACATGAAATTTGAGACACAGAAAATGTTAAAGAAATCGTGGAGAGACAAACCACTCCACGGACAATATCTAAAAAGAATGGACAAGGTGCAGATCAATAAAGATCAATCATTTATGTGGCTTAAAAGGGGAAGAATGAAGCCAGAATCGGAAGCACTTTTAATAGCTGCCCAAGATCAGGCCTTGAGAACACGACATTATGATAAAGCGGTTCTCAAAATTTCCCAAGATGATAAATGCCGCATTAGTCAGGAACACGTAGAAACCATCGATCATATTGTCTCAGCTTGTCCAATCCTAGCAAAGACCGAATACTTGAAAAGACACGACAGGGTGTGTAGCTACCTCCACTGGCAGATCTGTACCGCCCTCGAAGTTCCGAACACATGCCCCAAGTGGTACGAACACTCACCGAAACCGGTGACGTCTGTTGGATTGTGTACGATATTGTACGACCAACAAATTCAAACTGATCGCACGATTAGCAGCAAACAAACCGGATATAGTCATCCGGGATTTGGAGAACAAATCGTGTTTACTTATCGATGTTGCTGTACCTTGCGATCAAAACGTCGTTACCAAGGAGGCATAGAAATGTCTTAAATACAAGAGTTTGGAAATCGAGATCAGCCGAATGTGGGGCGTAAAAGCACAGGTCGTCCCGATAGTTATCGGAGCTCTGGGATTTGTTCCGCAAAATTTGTGTAAGAACTTGTCTAAACTCCCAGGTAATCCAAAAGACTGGGAAGTGCAAGAAATCGCTTTATTTGGAACAGCCCACATTTTTCGCAAAGTATTGTAGAGGCACCGACAGTCCCTAGATCTGCTCCTCAGGTAGCTGGTTGCAACCTGGAGTAGATTTTATATTCAGCCGACATCTTAAGTCGTGATTTAGAGGAATAATAATAATAATATTGAAAGAAGGCAAGCGCACAGCATGGGAATGACAGATTAACGTAAAAGGTGAATATGTTAAAAATTGTAATCCGACACCTGAGTGTCATTCATCGACAACCTCAACGTGCCTGCTGCGGAGGGAAAATGTATAGAATTGGTTGAGACTTGTATGAGTTACAGGAGGAGTAAGGGTCGAAGGGGGGTGGAAGAAGGGAGGGGGTAGGGGGAGTTTCATCGGACATATTAGAGGGCCGACTCCTTTGAAAATAAGGACAGAAAGAGCTACTCATTGTATTTGCAAGATAAATGGGAGGGACTGTGAAATTTATTAGCGACGGACAATTATTAAGTTCCATATTATTATTCGTAGCATATTGTTGTCTGATAGTCTGGTTATGTTGCATCTTTTCAGAATCAGAGGGCTTTAAAGACGTTTACTTCGTTTTAAGGGGAGTAACAAAGCCAAAATCTGAATATTTTCATAAAATTATTTTTTTGTAGACTCATTAAAAACTTTAATATTTCAGTAATAAAATGATATATCCTGCATTGTCGAAATCGCATTATTAGTGTGTTTTATTCCATTGTTGTTAGGTCCGCAGACCAATCCAAGGCAGTTTACAGCAAAAAGCTGGCAGTGTTTTCCCTATTTTTTTAATAATAATGGTTGAACAAGAGGAACAAATAGTTTCTGACTCTCGTTTGTTACAGGAGCCTTTGAACAAATTAATAATAGTCATTCGGTTGCTCTGATAGAAATCAGAAACTATTGTTTCGGCGTTATGCACCTTGAAAAAAAATTTCTAATCAATTTCCTCCCAATTTGATAAAGATATCGACTCAGACATTGGTCTTAAAAGACAATATAAAACACAAAATAAAAGTTATGTTCATAGTCACTGTAAAACAGAGGGTTTCAGCGTAATTAAATTGGCCACCAAAGTGCTTTTTAAGCTATGTGGCGGGCAAAAGCGCAATATTGGAGAACTGTTTTTTTCAGTGTGCTTATGCAGAGTGAATGAATTAAGTGCAAACAAATGGGGTCATTGTAAGATGCTAATTTGTTATAAAAATTATGTATCTCGAGAAAGAAATATGATATCACCAATCGGATTCCGGAATTTTATATCGCGTTTAAACCCTATTCAGACGAGTCGATAAAAAATTTGCAACAATTGGAAATTTATAAACAATTTTCAACTTTTGCAAATCTGAAGGGGGAGAGTTTCCCTAAGTCACAGAGTCGAAAAACGCGAATTAACAATTTTGCAACAAATTAACAATTTATAAACATATTCGAAATACGAGACGAAACGCTTTAGAACGGCCGGGAAAGCTCCACAAATTGTGACTGAAATGAACATTCAAAAATAGCAGTTTGACAGGAGTTATAATTTCATTGCTAAAAGTTAGTATAATGTGTAGTAATAGTGTACCTGCTAGCGATTGGTCGAAGCGTCCCTCCCCCTGGCCGTGGGGTGTCCAAGTTTGTCAGCGCCGTTGAGAAGATTGAATTTCAGCGGCGAGTATTTCTGAGGGGTAGTATACAATACAACAATAGACCATCTGTCAAAATTTCTGATTCCTGTCTTTAATAGTTTCTTAGATTATGGGGCACAAACTCGAGTAAATTAACATTGCTGGTATAGGGCCTTGTTACTCCCCTTAACTAATTAGAGCAGTATAGGATTATAACTTTTAGCAAACATATTGCATTCTAGATTGGAATTCATAGGATTGATCTTAATATTTAAATATTCGAGAACGAACCTAGCACTAAAGTTTTGTTTAACTGCTAGTATTGCGAGGTTTTGAAAATCAATACTGTGGAGTTCATTTATCCCATGAGCTGTTAGGGAGTTGTGCCTCTCAAACGGTAATCTAATGTTACTTCGATGTTCTTTCAGTCTGTCACCGAGTGTTAGCACATTTTCTCGGCGCGGATAAAGTTGTAGTGACTTTGGCCCAGCTGGGCACTCTTTGTGGTCTTCCCGCCAAATTATGGGAGTTCTATGCTGCACCAGTGTGTTATGGGGGCGCGAACACAAAATTCGTGCGTCCCACCAAAAAAATACTTAATTAATTAAGAAATTAATTAATCATTGTTCCCCCGCGCCTCTGCGCATGGACTGTTCTCTTCCGTCACGCGGCTTCACCCACGCCGCCACCGCCGCTGCCACCTCAGCCGCCACCGGGACCGGCGCCGCTGCCGCCACCACCACCACCACCACCGTCGCCGCCCCTCTCTCCCTACTGCCCGCCCGCCCGGCTGGCTCCCCTTCCACTCACCCGGTGACATCTCGGGGTGCAGTGGACAGAGAAAGGCGGGGCCGGCGGAGATTGCGTGGCAAGGACGCGACGGGGAGTGTGGCAGGCAGCTTATCGCTGAACACGGGAGTGCTCAAAAAACTTCGCCATGAAGCATTGCCGTCAGCGAAGGGCATTTTTGTTTGTGCATTGAGACCCTCTACTAGACAGACGTGTAAAAAGGAGGAGCAGTTGTACTATGAGCGCAGTCTGGTTTGAAAAATATTGGCATATGTACCTCGTAGGCTTCAATACTCTCTGCAATGTTTATACTAATTACATTTTCTTACTGTATCAGTCATGCAGCCTCGCCTAGCTAGTGTGCTTTTCATTTTGTGTTATCACAGCAATGCAAGTGTTTTGAGAAATTGTTAAAGTTTTTGTATTCTTTGACACCGGGCCTCCCAAGATTCTGGCCTGTATATTACATTGGATACATTTAATTGAATAAACCGTATTGACTTTTTTAACTTCGGGACAGAATCCTTGAGATGACAAGTAACACTAGACTTGTTCAAAATTGTATTGACCAAAGCCACATTGAATTTGTTTCTTGACTTGGTTATTTATCATCGGTACGAAAGATAACGTGAACATAATCTTATTTGATACTGGAGACGAGGATTGTGGATCAGCAATTATTCTATTTTGTAGCAGCAAGATTTTCGAAACAGTGGATTTAGTATTCGACAGTCCAATTAGGAACTGAATGGGATGGGCATTTCTAATTAACAGGTAAAAATATTTTGTAAAGATTAGCTGAATCGAACGAATATCTGATATACTAAATACCCTCTTAACATAATTCTTAATAATAGCGATTTTCATTGTGGTGGGATGATTAGAGTTGATGTTTAGAATATTTCTGGCGTGTGTGGGCTTTGTATACCAGTTAGTAACACTAAGTTGAAAATATAAAAATAGTGAAATCTGAAGAATGTTACGTGTATTCCACTTCCTGTTCCAAAGTAAAATTTAAGTCATTGTGATAAGAATTGCATTTTTGAAAGATACTGTGAACCTGTTCCTGTTTGACAACTAACAACGTATTATCTACACAACGGGTAAAGAACTTTACATTTAATAGGGAGAGAACATGAGTGTCCAATCTTATCATCGTTAGTTCACAAAGGATGCTGCTTAACACTCCACCCATTGGACATCTTTTTGATCATCTCTTTGATAATAATGCCATTGAAGGTAAATAATATATTATGTAGAAGTAACCTTATTGCCAAGAAAATTTCTGTTTGGGTATCGTATTTATCTTGTATATAACTTCCAGTGTCAAAATCTCTAGAGTTAACATTACTATTAAGTATTAGGAAAGTTTCATGGTTTTTGGTCATTGAAATTTTTTTTTCTTTTAGTTCGCCAACGTTTCGGAACTTTATTGTTCCCTCATCAGGGCTGTGCGCCACATATTTACAACGTTACTTTTCAGTTTTATCCATAACATATAAAGTAAATCACACAACACTGATATTAGAACTACACTAATGAAATCACTAATTAATTATAATTAAAATGAATATACATACAACACACCTTGCTAAGGTTCAATATAAAACAGCATAATGCCAGTCATCCAAGCACCAAACACATGGCAACAGGGCTCTAGTACAAAACTACACTCCTACACTCTCCGGCTCCATGTGTAAGACTGCCTGTTTTACCCTCCTAGTAAGGATGCTGATAAGACTGCTATAGTTAATATCCTGCGTCCATGTGTTTGTTAACTAATGAAAATAAGCCTGTGGCATTGGCAGTTACGAATTGGTTTCCAATAGATCAATGCAGTGGTTTAATTAATTAATATTGTTCTTAATATTTTTTTTCCTTTTCGCTATTCCCACAATTATGTTTTGTATTCAACCTACGACCTACGTATACCAAGGATACATATGACATACATTGTTGTTACAATCCTCACATCCTTTTATCCTGTTTTAATCCTTATATCCTGGTTTGTACCAATTAATATAATTATAAATTATAATTTATACTATTTCATAAGAATGAATAATTTTGTAATATTAAAACAGGATTAAAACCGAAAACACCCATCGCATATTGCACTAATATCTGCAACTCATGCCTCAAACTAGGTTACTTTCCACAAGTCTGGAAACATGCAATGATTCTTCCCATACAAAAACCAAATAAAAATTCATCTACAACCTAACTCCATTATACAAAATCCATAATCATGGAACAAACAGGATTCACCAAAAAAATATCCACATATCACTAACTACCTAGAATTGCAGCTGTGTGTGATTGGTGCCAAGGGGTAGAAGCGACGCAGTCTCAGGGGGAGGAGACCCAGTTCGCTTACGCATGATGCGGAAATATCGTAGTATTTCCATGCCGAAGAAGGTATTTTGCCTGCGCGTACGCAATTACGAAAAAATATTTCTGAGCTGGGGTTTTCCGCCCAGAATTACTGTCAATAGACAAATAACAATGCATCCCTAACCAACAGTTGCCGTTCATTCAGTCTGCTTCCCTCACTATCGAAACTTTTAGAAAATCTCTCTATATAAAAAACAATTGCTGTTCGTTAGTCTCGTTAAATCTCGAGAACGGCTGGACCGATTTGGCTAATTTTGGTTTTAAAATACTTGTGGAAATCCCCGGAAGGTTTAAAAGGTGACAAGTTATGGAAAAATTCCGAGGGAAATAGTAATAACAGCAATTTGATTTTTCCGTATAAACTGCCAGCCTGTAAAACATTTGTCGTTCTTCCTGTATTGTTTATATTAAGACAGTCATTTTTTTTTGTAGCTTGACATCTCTCTCTAATTTTAGTCACTACATCAGAGCTGCTCATGCAGAGCGAATCCTTTGTTATAGTAACACTATTTACCGCAAAGTGCGCGAGAACTTTCTTTACTTTGATAACTCACAATGCCAAGGAGAAGACGATAGGTCGTCGAATTCGATCAAATGTGCGACGAGCTACCTTACGTGCAAACCGTACTGATGACCAACGAGAGACAATAATAATAGTCGAATTGGTATGGCAGAATTGCATTCTACAGTGACTGAAAATGAAGCGGATAGACTTAGAATGCAACGAATTCGTGCACGTCAAACAACAGAGAGCACGACACAATGAAATTGAACGATTCCGTTGACGAAGTGTTCCAGGGATCCTGGAACGAGCAGCATTCAAATATGATCCGGAAGTAGATTATTGTGCCGACATTTCAGCAATGGATGGACATCTGTGTGTGACTTACCGTGAGGGCTGTCAACTATTACAGTTGCTCGAGAACGATTCGCATTGGAATGATACACTCACGGATTCCGTCATATCTTCATCACCGCATCAAATGCGCACTTTTTTTAATATTATTTATTTCCTGTTCAATTTTATAAAAATTTTTCAGGATGATTGAAAACATTACTATAACATAAAATTTTTGGGAGATGCCATAAATTTAAATCATAATTACTGCTAATTGTGATTATGTTTCAATAAAACATGGAATAAAAACTCGATTTTTAATTCGAATTTAATAATTTTTATTATTATAAATGTTGAGTTTTAAGAGAAAGAATTAATTAGAAAAGATTTAGAAATTTATTTACGGAGGGTGAAATATATCTTTGGGGAAGAGGGAATGAATACGTTTTAAGTTATAATTTTGCCCTAAATCGAAATGTTGATGAGCAGGAATATTTGCTAAAGAGTTGAAGAAGTTTGAAGATTGAGTAATTATAAATGTCTTAATTGATTCTATTTGTAATTCTTTATGTATCTGCTTGTTGGAGATGAACCATTCAGCTTTTAGAATTCTCCTTAAAAATTTGTTTTGAATGGTTTGTATTTTCATGTTTGACGCAGATGCATTACATCAAATTGGGCATGCATATGTAAGTGAATGTTTTATTATTGTTTTAAATATTGAAATACCACACTCAATTTGTAATTTTGAAAATGTATTAGTTAACGGGTATAATTTTGATATTTTTTGGTACGTTTTATTCGCAATATATTGAATGTGGGATTTCCAGGTTAAACGACGGTCGAAAGGTAGTCCTAAATATTTAATTGGAATGTAATTTTCTATCCAAGATATATTTATATTATTTATTTTGAGACATGGGGGATTAGTAGATCTGCAAAGTGTGAAAATTTTTGTTTGTGTTTAAGATGGGTTTATTATTATTCTCCATTGTTGGGTCCATGTAATATATAGTTTCGAGCAGTTTGTATATTTTTGTGAAATGAAAAACGGGCAGTATCATCGGCATACAGTGCTATGGTGGTAAAAGGAAGGTGTGGAATATCTGACATGTATATGTTGAAAAGTAAAGGAGAAAGTGTCGAACCTTGAGGAATTCCTGAGAAGAAATGACGAGAAGTAGAATAAGATTATGTAGATAGTTTTTTATTATTTCGAATAAATATACAGGAATTCCGATTGAATGTAATTTAAAAAGTAATCCAGAATGCCAAACTTTATCAAACTTGCTTGGGCAATATCGATGAAAATCCCAATTGTATGTTCCTTTTTATGAAAGTTCTGAGCTATTAATTCAGAAACGCGTAGTAATTGGTGAGATGTCGAATGATTAATTCGAAAACCAAATTGGTAATTTGGAATTGCTTGTGTCGAAGAAATATAGAATAATAATCTAGAATGTAGTAGTTTTTCAAAAATTTTAGACAATGAAGATAAGAGATAATAGGTCTGTCGTTTAAGGGAAAGTGGGGATCCTTGCCTGGTTTACATACGGGGATAACGTGAGCTAATTTCCATGATTGTGGGAATTAAGAAATACGAAGCATTGAATTGAATATATTTGTTAATTTCGATAAAATTTGTAAATTAAGTTCTTTTATCATTTTGTTTGAAATAGAATTATAACCTAAAGTTTTGTGATTATTTAACTTTTGTGTTTAATTTTTTGAACTTCTACAGAAGAAATAAACTTAATTTTGGAAGGAACTGAATAATTTGGAGAAGAGATGTAAGACCCAATTTCGCTATTAAAAGTTTGATTTATAATAGGGTTTGGTGTAAAAGACTTTTCGTAGTTGATCTGCGATTAAATTTGATTTTTGAAAATCGATGTAGGCAGATGTAGAACCGTTGTTTAATATTGGAATAGGAGAAAAAGATTTTGTTAATTTTTTAATTGTTGACCATTGTGGTCTGCTATTGGGATGTATTTGTGCGATATAATTTTGAAATTTGTCAATTTCATTTTGGTCTATACATAATTGGATCATGCGTGATAACTTGTTGACTTTTCTTTTAATGTCAGGGCGTGTTTGTTGCCAGAATCGTCTTAGGTTATGTTTGGATTTAATAAGATTTAAGATATTTATAGGGAAAGATCTAGTATGAATGTACGGTTTAATGTGTGTACTGGAATATTTATATGCATCTAGAACTGTTTTAGTGAATCTTTCTATTTCTATGTCAATTTTTTGTGTATTATCTAATTTCTTTAGGAAGTTAAAATTTGAATTTATATATGAACGATATGTATTCCAATTTATTCGAATGTTATGAAGGGGATAGGTAATTTTTAATAGTGAAGAATTAAAACATACTTTAATAGGAAGATGATCGGAATCTAATTCAGGAAGTGGGGATTGAAAGAATTGTAAATTAACATTTTTGTAATTATTATATCTAAAATATCTGGTATTATATTGCTATGATTAGAATAGTGTGTTGGTTTGAAGGGTTCATGTATGTCTAAATTATTTTGAATTATATACTGTTGTAGACGTATACCCTGCGGATATGATAAGTTGCATCCCCAAGAAATATTTTTACTGTTGAAATCTCCCATGAGTATAATTGGATTAGAAGATTGAAAAATGAGGTTGTAAATTTGAGTAGGAAAGGGTTTGTTTGGTGGTTTATAAATAGAATACATAAGAGTAAATCATGTTATTTATTTTAATTTCTAATGCTATACATTCTAAAATGTCAGATATAGGAAAAATGTTTGTTGATGAAATATAGAATTCTTGATTATTATTGCTACTCCACCAGAAGCACGATCAGAGAGTCTATCATTTCTATAAATTTTAAATATAGTTTCTCTTTAGAGGTCAGATGAGTTTCAGAAATACAGGCTATGTCAATATTGTGATAAGATAAAAAGTGATTAAAAATATTTTGTTGTCGCTTTAGTCCATTAGCGTTCCAGTTTAGTAGTGTTACATTTATATTTATATTGTTATTAATGGCCATTAAAAAGTGGGGGAAGAAGGTTTTGTAATAAAGTTCTGTATTTGTGGAATAGGTGTAGAAATAATTTGTTGAACTATGTTGTTAATTAAAGATGTGTAATTTGAAGTAGAAGAGTTTTGTTTTAATATATCAGAGTATGAGATTTTAGGAGATGTGTGATTATATGTTGGAGATATGAGGAGGAGATATGGATGGAGATATGTGGATGATTTGTTTTAAAAGGGGGATTTTGAATAGAATTGTTATGTTGAAAGGTTTGAGATTGGGGAAAGTGTAGAAAGTTCTGTGCATTAATTTTGGAGAAGGAGAACGCAAATTTGAATTTATTAACAAGTGTGAATTTGAATTATTAGAATTATTTGGTTTAAGTAATTCTTTAAATGCAGGGCAACCTTTGTTATTAGCAGTGTGCATTCCGAGACAATTAATACAAACCGGAGGGGTTGTTTTTGGAAGAGGGCAGTTCGAATAATGGTGGTTTTCTGTACATCTTACACAACGTGGGATTAACCTACAATTGGCTTGTGTATGGTTGAATTTTTGGCATCTCTTACATTGAATATGTTGATTATTTGATGTTTTTGCTTGGACTTTTATTACACTATGAAAATTTTTTTCCAATTTGAAAATTTTATAAGCTTCAGCACTTTTAGTAAGTTCTATTGAACAAATGTTTATAGGTTCACGTTTTTTATTAAATAATCTGTATACTTTTTGAACTGGATAATTAAGTTTGATTAATTCATTAAATATACTTTCGTTTGAATAGGTAGTAGGTATATTTTTAAATAAAACTTAGAGGGTTTTAATAGTAGGGTCACGGTACGAGTAATATTGTATATTATTTGTATCACAAAAAGTTTTATATTTTCTAAAATCTTTAATTTATTAGCATTTTTAACATTATTATTTATAGTTTTAGTTGTGAAATCATTTTGAATATTTTTTTATATCTTGAAGAAGATTATTAAAATTATAAACATTTGAAACTATTATTGGAGGAATGGAAATTGTCTGGAAGTTCTTCATGGGTATCTTGTAGATCTGCTAGTGGTCCATACTTATTTTGTAGTGAAATTCCATTTGTGGTCATGTTGCAATTGAAAAGCGTAGATCTTTTACCTGGTTGTTGAAGTAGTGAAGAACCTTCTCTTTTTCTGGAGTCACTTTTGGATTGAGTCGTTGCTGATTGCATAGGAATGTCAGTTTGACAATTTGACGAAGTAGTTGCCGCAGGGATGGTGCGAGAGTTAGAGTTAACTGCTTGTAATTCTGTATATTCACAGTTTTGAGATATAGGAGTCGAAGTACCAGAAAAGTTACTAGTTTGATCTTGTAGTGGGGATGAAGATTCATTTGTTATTGTAGCTGACTGTAGTCCATAGATGTTATTATAATTTAATCTAGGAAATGCCGAAATGTTATTTGGAGGACTGAATAACTATATTATTACCTTGATGTTGAGCAATTTCTTCAGTTGTCATGGTTGAATATTCAGTTTCAGAATTGTTTTGATAGCAAGCACTACCCTGAATTGTGCCGATGGAAGCAAAACTAGAACCATTTGGTGAGCTGGCTGTTTGAAATGACATACTTTCCAAATCAAAGATGCCCGAGGCACTGATATTAATTGGTCTATTTGATTATTACTGGCAGTCCGAATCAGTGCAATATTTTTACAGCAGAAGTAAAATAATTCACTTTAAATAAGAAAGTTTAGGAGAGCAATTTTATGAAACGTAGCCATACATTCAAGGTCTCCTATCTAAATGCACACATTGTTTGCAATTATCATATCGACATGTTTCCCCTCGAATCCGGAAGATTTGTGGGTGAAATATAGGGATGACATGTCTGAGGATGTTCTGCATTGTGTACGCCGTCAAACCTTGAATCCTACGCTACAAATGACTGCAGAAATTTATAATGAGACATTGATCATGACAGAAGACGTGTGTTCCTTGATGGCAAATAAAGTATTGTGTTTGAGGATGACAGCACCCAATCATACAATGCGCAATGCATTTAACCACTAGTTACAAAGGGAACACCAGTATGTCACCGAAGCATTGGCCGAAACAGTTCTTACAAATGTTCCAAAATTGAATCAACAACAAAGGATTGCGTACGATACTTCGATAGAAGCTGTGAACTGTGGATCTGCTGGAATTTACATCCTTGATGCTCTCAGAGGGACTGGAAAAACTTTTCTAATTTCATTGCTATTGGCGAGGATCAGATTGCAAAATGAATTAGCCCTAGCGTTGGCATCATCTGGAATAGCTGCTACATTGTTAGAAGGTGGACGAACTGCACATTCTGCCTTGAAATTACCATTTAACATGCAAATCAACGAAACACCAACTTGAAACATCACCAAAAAGAGTCCAATGGCCAAGATTCTACAGATATGCAAATTGATCGTTTGGAACGAATGCACGATGACCCAGAAGTGGTCACTGGAGGCACTGGACAGAACGTAGAAAGATCTTCGTGGCAACCAAAACAATTTTGGTGGAGCCATGATTTTGTTGTCAGGTGATTTTCGTCAGACTCTTCCAGTTATTTCCCGATCAACTGTTGCTGACGAACTAAACACATGCCTAAAATCATCAAATTTGTGGCGGCACCTGAAGACTCTTCGATTGACAACTAACTTGCGAGTGTTTATGCAAAAAGATCAAAATGCAATTTTGTTTTCGAAGCAGTAATTAGATATTGGAAATGCTGAAGTCGCAGTTGACACCTCGACCGGATTCATCACATTACCCACAGATTTCTGTCACTTCACAGACTCAAAAGAGCAGCTTATTCAGCGTGTTTTTCCGAATATAGCGCAATAGTTCAATAACCATAATTGGTTGAGTGAACGAGCGATATTTGCAGCGAAAAAAAGATGTCGATGATCTCAATGCGACCATTCAGAATTTTCTTCCAAGAAAGTAGTTTTCCTTCAAATCAGTTGACACAGTTATAAATGAGGAAGACGTAGTCAACTATACCACAATGTTTTTGAATTCACTGGAGTTGCCTGGACTACCACCTCAAAATTTGCAATTGAAAGTAGGATCAGTGTGATCTCGCGTACACCGATGATTTCAATGGATTTACCATTCGATATATATATATGGGATACGAAGTTCACCGGGTCATATATAATAATATTAAGACGATTCGAAACCCATCTCCATTACACAAAAGCCATAATCAATGGAACAAATGGGATGCACCGAAAAAATATCCACACATCACGAACTACTTAGAATCACTGAAAACATCCATACGGCTTTTCAAAAACACTATCATACAATATCAATCATTCTCGATATTTCACAGGCCCTCACATGACACTAAGTTCCAAACTATAAAATAAAAGAAACAGGCTCTCCACATTATCTTACACAAATGAATTCCAGCTTCCTGAACAATAGAACTTATGCCGTTACAGTCGAAACACATCACTCTAATTCAAACGCGGTCAAAGCAGACCTTACTCGACCTGACTTCCTCATTATTTGCCGCTCCTTATGACTTTTACGCAGCCGACCTACCGAAACACAGTAATATAAAAACCGGCCAATTTGCAGATGACACGGCCACAGGTCACAACATAAATACATTAAAAATAGTCTTTATTTACACTTACACTAAATCGACAGCTGGGTAGCCAAAAACAAAATTAAAATCAAACCTTCAAAAACAGCAGCGAAAATGTTTTCCCTAAGACCTTTCATCACCCCACCCCCATTGCAATTGAATCGAAGGATCTGTACAATGGCATCCTCGTAACAAACCCCTAAAATACCTAGGTCTTATCTTAGGTACTAGCCTCAAATGGAAAAATCATATCGACAATGAAGTTATACAAGCAAAAATTAAATTACACCGACTAAAACCGATAATAAATTCAGCTAAAAAATCATAAAATACTGCCTTACTGCTATAAAAAACTTCAAAATCAGTTCCTCCGCGCCATCACGAATGCCTCCTGCTACATCTCCAATACACAACTCCATAAAGAATTTCCAGTTAGAACTGATAACCAACCATATTATTTTTTATCCACCCACTTCTTCCAAGATATCTCAAACATACCCAATTTTACCCCTCTAAGACTGCCAAAATCCAACGCACAGAATCCGCATTAAGAATAAATTTCCTTTCCATACATTTCTAAATAAATGTTCAGATCTCGACCCAAAAGAGAAATATTTATACTAACTTTCCAGTAGGCGCGCGTCCGTACTCCGTGCTGCCTTCGTGATTTTATTCGTCTCAAAGGGAGTACGGCTATTTGACATGTTGGGGGGGGGCTTCAGTATTCTCACTTGGAAATATTCTAAACGAAACGCAGGAATCTCCGTTCCTTTGCCTGCTCCATATCAGTCGTAAAGAAGATTTGAAGGTAAAAATGTTCTTACTGCAGCACTCCGTGCTCTGCCGCACCCAATCGTGTAACGGTTTTTAGTATTACAAACGAACATTTTATTAATTCAGATTGTTCCTTCTTCTTCTTAGCCGTTTGGTTGACCCTTATGTGGGTCTTACGGTGCCTAACTTCTTCTTCCACTCTTCTCTGTTGTTCCAAGTCCCAGGAGGTATCTGCCATCCAGCCAATGTCTTCTCTACGTTGTCTCTCCAACCAGGTCGCGGGCGGCCTCTTTTCCTTCTTTCTTGCGGTTGCCAATCCAAAAGCTTCTTTGGAAGTCTATTTCTCTGCATTCTCTGCACGTGTCCAAACCATAATAGTTGTTTCCTTTCAATTTCGTGCAGTATATCTTGCTTCAAACCCATAATCTCTTTAATTCTTTCATTTCGTATTTGCTCTCTTCTTGAAATGCCAGCTGATCTTCTAAGAAAGTCCATTTCCATTACCCTCAACTTTGTTCTCATTTGTTCTGAGAGTTGCCATATCTCAGCACCATACAGTACAACACTTTGGATTATTACTCTATATATCATGAGTTTTGTTTTTTTTGCTTATGTTCTTGTCCCATAGGATAGAATTCAGAGAACCGATGAGTTTTCTTCCTTGTTTAATCCGTTCCAAAACCTCTGTCTCATATAGTCCCTGCTTCCCAATTTTTACTCCTAAATATTTAATTTCTTCAGTTTTCTTAATTTTGTTTCCTGTGCCCATAGTTATGTATTCATTATTAGTATTTAATGCCCAGACCCAATAAAAAGACCAGACCAAAGAAGAGAGACCAAAGAGACCAAATAAAAAGTGAAAAAAATAAGAGAGTAACTAGAAACAGTACATGACAAAATTAAGTACAGACAGCAATGGGTGACACATATTGGAAATATGCCGCAAGACAGACTTACGTGCGAGCCCTCAATCATGAAGCTGCGAGGAAAAATAAACATTTGGAAGGCCAAGAATGAGACGGAAAGAGGCTGGAACAGGCAATATGCCTAATCCTTAAAGAAAGATGATAATGAGTACATGTGCTTTAAATGATGTCAGATAAAGTTGCTCGAAAATAGAAAAGTTATCTGTGAAAATGAGCTCAAATTTTCGCCTTTTCAAAACATATTTTTTTCAAAAATCGCTCCAATTTTGTTTAATACTTTTTGTATGGATATTGCTAATTTCACTGTTTAAGATTACATAAAATTCATTTTTTTGTATTCTTTTGTTTTATAAAAAACTAGGAAAACCCGGCAGACGCTGTTCTGCCCTTCATCTCCCTCTTTACCCTCCCTTCCTCACTGTCTCTCCCTCCTTCACTCACCCTGCAGCTGTCTGTCTGTCTTTGCGTGTCTTTGTCTGCCGCTCTCTGCCCCTCTCAATTACATTTACTAGCAGATTCTGCACGTCTCTGTGTAGATGAGGTAATATCGGGAAGCACCGGACCAGCAAAAATGTAATAGAATGTTCAAGAAGAGCTCATTCTGTAGATTACGCAGTGAAAAACGTTTCTTTCAGACCTTTGGCCCTAAAAGTTTAGTTTTGGAGCCCTTAGAACGCCTCGTTTAGTTATTTAACGATAGAGATTCAAAATGCTGTATAATGTGTTGCGGGTTGCATTT
The DNA here is from genome assembly GCA_031308135.1 of Acheta domesticus. Lineage (NCBI taxonomy): Eukaryota > Metazoa > Arthropoda > Insecta > Orthoptera > Gryllidae > Acheta > Acheta domesticus. Next base: position 64,307,662 of record JAHLJT010004567.1, read on the forward strand.
GAGGTGAATTTTTAGTTTTGTTCTACGGCACCATGTAGTGGAGTTACAACAGAATTAACAGCACATAAACCTTCTGGGAGAAAATACACGTAGAAGTGCCACTTTTCATGGAGATCGGTACAACGGTGTTGGAGTTTAGCTCTTGTATATACACTCATCGTCATAAAAAAATCTTCACCCCGAAGGACCCTTCTGATTCACTACAAACTCGGTAGGTATTTTGCACACCATTTGCTAAGCCAATATTTTCGTTTTAACGGTCGGCCGCGCACGGGGGGGTAGGTGCGTGACGTCCCCACCGGTCTAGATAAGAGGGCTGCAAACAGCCGCGCCGGTCATTGCGACATCGGGTAACGTCGCTAGAGCGTCATCTGCACGTACACTATGCCTCAGCGACGCTTCCTACAGCCGATTGTCCAGTTAGACGCGTTCGAGAGAGGCTGCATCGTGGGTGTGCGGGAGGCTGGTTGGTCCTGTCGCGTATAGCGCCCGCAGTTGGCGGCAAGCGATTGAGGAAGGCATACACACACAAAATGCAGGATCTCGACGTCCACCACGTACCATGAGAAGGGGAGAACCGCCGGATTCTCCGCCACGCGCGAACAAATCCAACGGCAACGATTAGTTCTATTTAGTGAACTGTGCAACCTTGCACTGTCACAACCTGTAAGTGCCAGTACCATTGGCAGGCGTTTGCACAATGCAGGGCTCGCCGCAGGCCGACCGTTACGACACCTACCTCTCACAGCCTGCAACGTCGCTACAGACTCGCCTGGTGTCGGGAACGACGGACTTGGGCCCACGCAGACTGGCAGTGGGTCATCTTCAGCGACGAGTCCCGCTTCAGCCTTCATGGCGACGACCGCCGGGTCCGTGTCTGGAGGCGTAGTGGGGAGCGCCATGACGAGTGGTTTATGGTATCCCGTTACACGTCCCGCCAGCGTGGTGTGATGGTGTGGGGCACGATATCCTATGGTGGCCGTTCAACATTAGTATTCTTCGGAGGTACTGTGACAGCCACATTGTATGTGGAGGTGCAACTGGTCGCTCTGCCGTTCGTGAACGCCCGTGCCCATGGCCTATTTCAACAGAACAATGCGTGTCCGCATACGATAGCCATCTCCCGACCATGCTTTGCAGCCGTGGATACTCTGTCATGGTCAGCAGCATTGCCAGACCTGTCCCCAATCGATTATTTTTGGGGCCCTATGGAGCGTGCGATCACGATCCTACCCCTACCCACCAGTCTGCAAGAACTGCGCACTCAGGTGCGTATGTTCGCCAAAATGGCGGCCCCATGCCATACTAACATGTACCACGCCATACTTATATATTGAAACGAATTATTATAATATTATTATTATTATTATAATACGTTTAGCAAAATGAAGCGGCGGCCGACCCTATTCAAATAGCGCGGCAGTTATGGCCGTTGCCGTTTGACCCGTTCCGAACGGGTCAGGAGAGCGCGCAAGCGGGAGCGCGGGCATGGAATGAGTCAGTAGGTAGAGAACTCGGTAAGAGACCGACGGACACGTGGGCTGGAGTGATTTTGGATCGTAATCTAGGGGCTGAGGAAACGTGAAGTGTAATATTGGACAGTGGAAATAGTAATAACAGTGTATAGATGACTACGATGGATATACGACAGCTAATCGGAGTTCGAATTATTGAGAATTGAGAATTGAGCAAGTGCGAAGTATCAGGGGTAGCTAGTCTCGCCACGTGTCGGAACATGTGATTATAAAATGTTCAGGTGAGGACGGGAAACTAAGTGCTGATGAGCAGCGGGTCCACCGACTAGACAGTGTCAAAGGGATGGACAAAATAAACATAAATAGTGCTTGGAAGAAAAGTGTTTTGGAGGGAGCATTATACGTGGACGTGTGGGCAACGAGTTGCAAGCAGCGGCGTCCGGTCGTGGCTCCGGGTAACGGTACCGATCGAGGGCAGCTGAGCAATGCCGATCTGGAGGAGGGACTGCGCCTCGCCTGCCTCGTCTGGAAGAGAAGTGAATCGCCCAATAAATGCCAGGTTTTTCTTTCCCTTTGTGTATGGTCGTGTTTTAAGAATAAAAAGGAGGTGTGGTTGTGATTTGTTAGCAGTTAATATTAGAAAAGTGGAGAAGTGTCAAACTGAGTGTATGAATCGATGTAAAATAAAGTATTGTCCAGATTCTTTATATTTCAATGTGTGTGTATTTCTGATGAATGTGTCAAAACCCAGAGCCCATTCGCGAACAACGATTGCCTGTCCCACCCATAAAACATTGTTGAAATGAACTCGAAAGAGGAACGGTTCAATATATAAGAGAAGATATAGAAATGTATTTTTTTAAATATCTGTCACTCCTTTAATATTCACATTTGCAGCTATTTGTATACTTTATTGTATTTGAAGTTGGAAATTCTTCAAATGTATTCTAATAAGATTTTTGGAAAACTCAAATGATTTCTGTGAAAAAGAGCTTCAAATTTCGGACTTACAGTAACTACTTAAGCGGCATTTTCAGAAAAACATCTCCAAAGTTTTTTCAACAAATATTTACTTAATGGACGATGTGTTACTCTTTTATGGTATTTATAAAGTTTGCTAAATATTATTTTAGTTATCCTATTAAGAAATCGAATAACGGAGAAAATTTTGAAAAAAAAGTACTTTGGGCGGCGATAAATGGCAGGTGGCAAGAGGGTCTGGCGCCCGAAAAGCTAGCGCAGACCAGAAAAATTCGGAAATTCGTAGTACTCTGGTATGTCTGTGCCATTCTGTAGCATGGCTGGAGTTTTTGCGTAACTCCTTAAATTTGTAACGCCGCCGCCATTAAACTCGGTGGATTGTGTGATCGCAGGTGCGGCGAGCGGGGGCCGCCGGTGGTGAAAGTTTGATGCGCAGGGGCAGCGGCGGCGGAATTCCGTATTTCTTCCCGGGCGCCGCGCGTGCGACGCTGTTTTATTCAGCGAGTTGGCGTGCGCGAGGCCTCGTGCACAGAAGCCCCCGCGCACGAGCCAGGGCCCCACCCACCCTCACTCGGAACAAATTACTTGGTTGTCGTCAAGCATACTATTGGCTACGTCAAGCTGCGAATCGCAAACACTGGTCACACTTGTCACAACAACAAGCTATGAATTGCAAACACTGCTCACACTGGTCACAACAAGCTCGGAATTGGAAACACAACGCTCGGGCTTTTGGTACAGAAACTATTCCTTCATCCCCATCAGAGAGTGCTTTGCTGAAAGAGTTTTGAATTGTACTAGTCTGTTAACCCTGGAGAGATGGCGGTTGCCAGAGTTACGTTAAAATATTATTTTAAGAAAATGAGTTCAAATTATCAATATTTTGTATTTTATATCACTTTAAATTAAAACGGTTTTTGCAGCACAACCTTTAGGTGAAGGTATGTGACTGAGTACCTGATATGTGTTATGGTACTGACGTCAGTGGCACCAGGGACCTTTCGGACTTCACACTCGCTTCGCGCAGCTCCTATCACAGCACAAAAGCCTTAGTTGTAGAAAAAATTATTTATCCCTACATAGTATTTGAGTAAACTATACCGTGCGTGTGCGGAGATTTCTATAATCTCATAAATAATAATAGTTTCATAAATTTCATAAATCTATGCAGGTGGCGTTGATTAAATCCCATTATTCCGTGGTTATTTTCAGTCCGCAACACCATAACTCTCTTCCATGAGAATAGAAAAAATAAATGAATATTCCCCGGCAGAATGTGTTGTAAATTCAGAAGTATTTTAGTTGTAATGAAGTGCGAAGTAAAATTTGCAACTTGCCTTGGATCATTAAATTTGAAGAACGTGAAGTGAATACGAAGGAAACAAAAATTGTAAATACTAATCATCTCTTAAGAGTGCAAAAATCGATTTTCAATTAACCCTGCAGTGGTAACACGACTTTCTGAAGCAAAAGTGGTAACGTGGGGTGTCTCCAGACCCCTAACTCTTTTCATGATATGTGCTAAATTATTAAAAATAAATTAATAGAATATTCTTTTTCTATTATTAACAATATTTTGCTTGTAATTAAAAAAATTATTAAGAATTTAGTTGCTAAACAAGTCTGAGAATTCATCAGCAAAGCATCTAATATTTGGAGTTAACTTTTCAACCGGTCTGGGCGTGTTCTCACATCCAAGCCCATGTTTTGTAGCACAAATTGAAATATTTTCAAATTCAAAGTACAATGGAAAATTTCAATACCCATATTATCCACATTCCACAATTCAGCAAGATTTTGATGCCGTGATTTCACAGACTCAGCCAAAATACGTAGCCCAATTACTGCCTTCATTTCCCCTTTGTCAGTCTTATAGGTGCTGCGATCATTTTTATTCCTCTCTAAATCCATTAAAATTTTGATATTGGTGAATTCTGTATTTCTCTCAATCATATTCAAATCAATAAACAAAGAATACATTATCTTGGTCTTTTGACTTTTCTGGACTGCTTTTTCCAGGGCGGTAACGATATTCTGTCCCCGCTTTCAGTAACAATTGGCGTATTCTTCAACTCCTTTCTTAACATATAAAGTGACCTAAAATGTTCCTAGTACTTCAGTATTAACTTTGCAGGGGAATGCTAACGTAAAAATACAGCATGCAATATGTTGCCAAACTAATAGAATGTACGAGACTGAAGACATCTTTGCTAACGTAGAAGGTAACGCGGGGGTCCCTGGACACCCCCAACAAAACAACAGCTTGTTACATGGATAAAACTCACGAAATTGGTAAACTGAGAGCACTAAATATCATGATACAAAAACAGAAAGGTACTCAAGCAATGGTCAGGGTAGCCAAAGTGGGAAAAACAAGAAGCGGGAAGAAAGGATCGTGGGGGTCCCACAGACCCCCGCGTTACCACTCCCGGGTTAATGTGACTTACAACTTATATACATAAACATACAAAATAGTAACCTTTTAATGCTTATATACATATTCGCTTTCGGAACAAAAATCAGACCGAGTTTGTGGAGTTTTAAAATCTTAAAATATGGGACAAAAATAGGGAAGTGTTTAGCAACTCAGGGGAATCAAATGTAGTTGTAGAAGATTTTACGTCAGAATTTTCCAAACTAATGGAGAATGATATTATATTCGCATTAGAGAATAACGCAGAACAACAGCTTACAGGTGATCATTTATGTTCATATTAGAAAACAAAACGTAAAAAATATAGCCGTGCATCATTCATATACCTATAAGTATTTTTTTTACAGCGACTATTTCACTCATGTCTGTCCGCGTCGTAAGTACCCAATGGTAAGCCTGGATACATTCAAATTAAACCAATCCCAGATGTTTATCGCCATCAGCTTGTTTACCTTTTTTTATCGCTGTAAAACCTTTGTTTACCTTTTTAAGATAACGATAGCAATTGTTTCACCTCCAAAATAGCTCTTGTGCATCAATATAATATTAAAATGTGTGGTTTTGGTAATGTTTAAAACTCTGAAATAGAATCTATTATTAAAGATTCAGTGCCGAAAAACAGCAAAAGGAACAGAAAAAGTGTGTAAAAGAAATTTCAAGAATTTTGTCAAGACAGAAAATACAAATGGACAGCACAAACTACAAATGAAGAAATTACACATGTTTTAGGCAATTAATATACGAAGATTAGATTGTGAAGAGTACAAAGAATATGCCATCAAAACTATGTGGAACGTTACAACCAAAATTATTCAGGAAAATATTTTAATGAGTACACACGTGTGTTCAATCCATTCGAAATTGACGAATTCCGCTGCTAATTCATCTCGTACATCTTCCATTTCAAATACTTCTATGGAAGACCAAGACTTGGAAACCAACTTCCTACAACTTTAATGATTGTGCTTTTAATAAATGTTCTTGTCAGTAGCCTTGTTATAATTGTTTTCCGAAAGTTTTATTACCATAAAATTGAAACATATTTGAAATATTTTCTGCATTAAACTGTTATTCAAATGTTACTTGATTATAAGTTATTCCAGGAGGCAGTGATAAGTCGGAACTGAATGAAAGGTCTTCATTTTTCGGTTGTAATTTTGAGTAATATTTCCCTTTTTCGTAATTCCTATGATTTAAATTATCCTTTCAAATCATGTAATGTGTTTATTCGTGAAATAGTCACACTAAATATCACTCGAAGTGCTGTGCTAGCCGGTAAATTCACTCCTCGCTACGCGAGTCGTGAATTTACCGGCTAGCACAGCACTTCTCGTGATATTACTTATGACTATAATTTTGAAATTGCAATATGACAAGTTCATTTCCCCTTTGAAGTTAATATACAAGGCCATTGAGTGTTGGGAATTTTTGAACGGGAGTATAACCTTAACAGCTACTACGATTCATTGGTAAGTCCAATGCCAGATACTCTAAGAACATATTTGAACAAAGCTACGCAATAAAGATATTTTCAACACATGAATATACTTTTAAAACTGTTTACAGCGTGGGCGACGCCACATTCAAGTAGCGGTAAATTAATTTGACAATGATCTTAGCGTAATTTTGTGTAACAAGAATTCGCCAAAGATTTTCGGGCAAATGACAATGAAAAACATACAATTTTTAACGAAAGAAAATATCGAATCACTTCAAAATTTTGTTGCCATATAATCCAATGTATTGTTCTCTGCTCTCTCAAAATGTTAAAAGAAATTTTGATCCTTTGTTGAGAAAATTCTGAAAATTTCCCATGCGCTTCATATGAAGTATCCTCAAAACGTAAGAGATACACGTCGAGACCAATGGTCTCTTAATCAATGTGCGAAGAAATTAAATATTAGACTGGCGCGAATAATGGGGTGAACGACGCGAACGGCTGGCGTGTGAACTGGAAGGCCGGTGCCGGTGGTTGGCGAGACGGCCCGTGGAGGGGCCATTGAAGAGTTCAGTAAGAGACTGGAAGGCGGACGGAGTAGCTGTGTCCCGCCTTAGAAGCAGTGGCGAAGCGTTACGGTAGGCAGAGTAAGCTGAGCTATCCCTAAGAATCTTGAAGACGCAAGAAATATATGTTCACTAAAAAAAGAAAATTGTCAATTTGTGATGTTATTTTAGCCAATTAATATCGTACGCATGCGCACCAAGTTAATTTTTCTATTCTTATGCGTATTCAATGCGATGTGTCTTTGCCGCTGCTATAGAGAACCAACAACGATGTGTCTTTGTCTATGGCCGCTGGCCGCTGTCTGGTGCAGAAGGCAGTCTGCGGGTGAGGCTCAGTCCGTTCCGCTTACTACTGGAAGACAGTTTGTAGGCCAGGGTCGGGACGCGGGGAAGTGATCGCGCATGCGCATTGAGTAACTGGCCCGAGGGATTCGGCCAAAGTTTAGGCCGGCCTTACAACTGGGTAAGTAATTTAATATCCTGCCGGCAGGCGCTCTCTTCACCATGAGCTTGCGTGGAATTTCCGGAAATGTCCACTAGAGGTCATTGAGCAACTTCATATATCACTACTAACAAAAGTAAAACATTTATTTATTCCAAATTTCAGTATTAGAATTCCTCTGTCGCTTGTTCACTTTTTTCTCCCACATTATTTTGCATTGGGTTAACTTTTAATAAAACAAGATCATTTAAAAAACGTTGATTTTAAGCATTTTTGGGTTGGTATCGCGGCGAGTGTGTGAATCCCCCTGTAATATTGTGTTCTGGAAAAATCAGACAGGATCTGATCAGTGTAATTTCATTTCGTAAGTTGACTGAATAGCGTATTCGTGTGTAGACTACAAGTGAAATGTTGTTGACTTGCAACTGCATGTCGCTGTGTTTCATTGACAATGAGCATTCTGAAAACAATTAAAACTCATTTACGTAATTCTAATAACAAACTCTTCAACTTTGCTACTATTTTAATTCAAAAGAAACTTTCATGTAAGTGTTCGCAAGATGCTATGTTGAGTTGAATGTTATGCTATGAAAGAGTTGAATTTTTTCTGAAGAAAAGCAGACATTTAGAATTGATTTACAAAAAACAGTTAAACAATTCAGATGGGTGCAAACTCTTGAAAACAAGGAGTATACATCAATTATAAATAAGCATAACTATTTACATTTTTTTCAATTCTGCAGCAGGTTTATTCTTGATTTGAGTATTGTTGCATGATTGAAGTAATAATAATAGTAGTCTTCTGATCTCTAATCTAATAACTTGTAGTCTTCTGATATCTATTTTCGAAATATTCGATGATATTTCATAAATTAAATATGTGTTTTACAATATGTTGGGGACTCAGCTTATCCAAAAATTAACCTCACGCTTCGCCACTGCTTAGAAGTGCGCAAAACGTCCAAGACTGTTACCGGTTTACGAGAGCGCAGATAACAACAATGTGATAGAGGGACTTTTAAGTACGGATTGTGATTTACTTTTGAACCATTCATTTTTTCAGACCACATCCAAATAAAATTAAAAAATATTAATTATAACTACAACACATGCTTATATAAGTTATAAACAATATAATAAACGATTTTTTCTAAAATTTGTACCAAAAGGTTTTGTCCCCTAAAGAGTTAAAAATATATTTGTCGGTTAATTCGAATTCGTAATAATTCAAACTTTCCTGAATTTCCCCAGAGTTTGTAATTCGTTGACGAATTTAAAGTGCGGTGCGCGGGCGTTCTCCGCCCGCAGAAGCCTTTGTCCCGGGCAAGAGCCAATCTCCAATTGGTCAAAGGCTCAAGCGCTGTCCACGAGAAGCGCGCAAACTATTTCTCGGGCGCTTGCCAGGAGTGCGCGCCCGCGCGTTCGCGGAATTTCGCGTGCCGCTCGCAGATTAAAAAATTCGGATGCGACTTGATTAAAAAGACTACTTTTCTCGCAGGCATGAAATGAAAAGCACGCTGGTCCCGCAAACATGGCTGATTCTTCTTATGATAGAAATAGGTGTAAGTACTTTTTATCGTATTTACAATGTGTTTCTTGTAAATGTACCAGTCCGCAGATTGGGAAAAACAGAACTAATATGAAGAATTTAGTAATTTCCTTTTCATTAATTTTTAATTAGCCGATTTCATAAAGAAGAAGAAATACACGTTTTTTAAGATAAATAATATATTCTCAAATAATTAAATCAGTAGAACTTCGATATCTCGAAGCGTCTCCAAAGTGATATATTTCTTCAGCTAATCAAAAATTCGAGATATCAAAATTGTTCTTTCTTTAAAACACTTCAGCAGTTTTAAATAGTCACGGAAAAATATTAACTATAAATCATAAATGTGATGTTCATTATAAGCATTTATTCTCAGTACAAAATACTGTGATACAAATCACAAATATGATAAATGATTTTAAAAACAACTTTATGTAATTTAGCCCTACCAGTTACTGCTGAGGTTTCGAATTCAAAAATATAGTGACTAAACTAGTAATGCTACAGAATAGAAGACTTTCCCAAATTAGTTTTCTATTTCCTTTGATCTCGGCTAGGAATTTGGGAATGCCACATGTCTTGCCAGCTGCCATCTACCGCTGCTAAAATTTTTTTGACATATTCTTAATTTGCCGGTTGAAATGTTAACAGATTGATAGATAATTGACAAGTGTCCTTTCCTTCACTGAATATATGTATGTTATATATTTCGCAACACGGAAAAAATATTGTTTATCAAATAGGTTTTGAATAATTTCTAAAAGTCTAATCTGTAAACACAAATTCTACTAAATAAAACATCTTTATCACACTGATTACAGTGCCACCATCTCGTGGTTCACCAACAATGTAGTTTTCAAATATCCTTTGCGGCATTGTTGCGCAAATTTCAATACAGCTTTGCGTATTGCTTGATAGAAATACGTCATACATAGAGAATAAAAATTGTACCGTCGGTCTCACAAAATATGAGCGATGCCCTGAGCCGAACTTTACCACAGTTTGCATAACCCTGCCCCGCACTACGGGATGGAGTTGACAAATCCGCTTTAGCTTTATTTCAGAGAGGCGGGGCTGTTCATCGTGAACATTACAAAATGGCGGCAATCGCGAGTTATATTATGGTAAATATTTGAAAGTAAATATTGAAGCAACGAACAGTTTTACATAAGTAGTAGTATACACATTTAATTAAATAAATAAAGGCATGCAATTTCCTAGTAAACACACATTTCAAAACAATTTTAATACGCTTTTTTGCAAAGAATAACACTCGACAATGATTAATGGGTTCCATATCTACATTTCATCGTTTATTGTAGTAATATTTAATATACAATATAAATAATTTGTCTCAGTAACTTGCCTAATCTAGTTATTTAATTAGAAAACATAAATAACTTTTAAAAATACGTTTTGACTACATGACATGATACACATGACTATATTTTTATCAAAAATAATTCGATATGTAACATAATAAACAAAATAAGAGTATTTAAATTTCATTTAGTCACAATGTAAGTTTTGAACTGTAGACATTATTCGCAATTGCTGCTCTAAGCAAACGAATGATGTCCGAGCTTTTATTTTTCGGGATCACAATTATTTCACGGCAGTATAAGTTAAGAGTGACTGAATTTTACATGGTGTTCTTTAGCGATAATATTAAATATCATATGTGATACCTCATCTTTGAGAAATTTTACGTGACAATAAGGAATGAGATATGATTCTTATAAAATATTTTTAAATCTGAATGTTTGCAAAAAAAGAAACTCCAACTTTTGTCTATTGCGTAATCACTTGGGTATACACACATCAATGTAATGTGTAATTTACACGTAATTTGTTTTTTTTCAATCCAAAGCAATGGAATTAAAGTAAAACAATTTGTATTTTCACGCTACGATATTGTTATTTTCGGAAGACGAGCAATGCACACAATGTTTTTCACATGATATTGGAATGAAATCGTGTTACACCCACTTCTTCTAGATAAGCATACCTACGCAAACACTGTTTTTCCTATGGATGATCTTGGCTGTCCGGGTGACGCCGCGTCGAAGGCTGCGTTGCCGACGTTTCGGCCATCTTATCGTGGTCTTCCTCAGGATTGGAACCATCCGTCAGCGCTCGGGTTTATATATTGGTGGGGGCCGCATACGATTGGCTGAAACAGCCGGCCAATCGGGAGGCCGCCCTTCAACATCGGGAGGGGGTCGAGTCAGATGGCGCGGCGCGTGATCGGACGGCGCGGAATGGTCCGTCCGGTGGTAAGGCGCGGCTCGGGATCGGACGGTACAGGCCGGTTCGCGGTTGGTCCGCAAGGTGCGGTCCGGGATCGGACGGCGTGGAGCGGTCCGGTACGGCAGGAGACCGAACGGTGGCCCGTAGCAAAGGCCGCCATTCATCGTGGAGACGCAATCCCGCGTCGCCGTTGTTGTTCCGGGGGTGTCTGGCGATCTCCATAGCTTCTTTGAGGCGTCTGGGCCACCATCGGTCTTCTCTGGCGAGCACCCTGGTGTCTTCAAACAATAAGTCATGCCCGTTTTCCCACGCATGCTGGGCGACAGCGGAGCGTTCAACATTCTTATGTTTGAAGTGCCGGATATGTTCGCGCAGCCTTTCCTCCACCGTTCTACCAGTCTCGCCGATGTAGTCGCGTCCACAGCTGCAAGGCACAGCGTATACTCCTGCTGTTTGGAGTGGCGGGAGTTGGTCCTTCACCCGCACTAGAGATTGGCCGAGCTTTTGGTGGGCCTTGAAAACAGTTCTCACCCTGAACCGTCTCAAAAGTTTGTCAATCCTATCTGTTATGCCTCGAATGTAAGGCAGAGCCACTGTTGCCTTGTGTTCCGTTTCTGTGTTGCTGGTTTCTCTTGGACCAGTCGGGTGGCGGGTGAGTCGTAGGGCTCTCTGGATGGTTGGCCCCTTATAGCCATTTGCCGCGAAGGTCTTCTTAAGGGTTTCCCGTTCCGCAGGGAGGCTGGCCTCATCACAGATTCGGACTGCTCGAGTGGCGAGAGTTTTCAGAACTCCCTTTGTCGCAGAGTGGTGGTGCGAGTCTGCATGTAGGTAGCGGTTGGTGTGCGTTGGTTTCCTATAAACCGCGTGTCCTAGGCTGCCGTCGTCACGCCTGCTTACCAAGACGTCGAGGAAAGGCAATTGGCCATCCTTTTCAACCTCCATGGTGAACTTAATCTTGGTATAGCGCTGTTAATGTGATCTAAGAATTCCTGGAGGGGCCAAATAACGAACATATCTTTTACATATCTGACCCACATGGCGGGTTTTAGTCTGGCGTTTTCAAGTGTTTCCTTTTCAAAGGCCTCCATGAAGAGGTTGGCAGCTATCGGCGAAAGAGGGGAACCCACGGCCGCGCCTTCTATCTGAGCATACACGTTGCCCCGGAACTGGAAGAACGTGGAAGACAGGCAAAAATGGGCGAGGTCTGCCCATTCTGTTGGAACACTGTGGGCTTCAAGTTTATTTCGGATGCCTGCCTCGTCAACCGGGACCATAGTGAAGAGAGATGTCACGTCGAAGCTGACAAGGATGTCCGTATTCTTCAGCCGCTTGCCTTGCAGCAGGTTGATGAAGTGGTTGGAGTTCTTGACAGCCGACGCCACATCTTCTGTCAGAGGGCGTAGTTTGTTGGCAATAAGGCGTGCCAGCGGATGCGTAGGAGAGTTCACGGCGCTCACAATCGGCCGTAGAGGTATATCGGCCTTGTGAGGTTGCTCTGCGGCAGCTTGGCGCGTGTTAGAATGCGTGCGGCTTCTGTTCGTATTTGGCCCGCTGACCATCCCGGCGCATTCCAGCCCTGAGGAAGACCACGACAAGATGGCCGAAACGTCGGCAACACAGCCTTCGACGCGGCGTCACCCGGACAGCCAAGATCATCCACATGACTCCGGCCGCGGACTTCACTGTTTTCCCTAATCCATAAAAGATCATAAAAAACCACGTAAAACATAAAACATTTCAAAATTGTAATTGTCAATATTGTTTCTAAATTTTGTAAAACTTCGGAAAGTTATATCCCTATAATCTATAAAATACAAATAGGAAGCTTCTTCTGTAAAATATCGTTGCAAAATTAAATTTTGTTCTATTTTATATTTTTTTAAATTTTTTTACATTTTTTACATTTTATAGAAAATTGCCAATCGTGTTATTGGATATGTCCACTAACACATTTTCAGTGATATTGCGTTGCATATTTGTAATTTTTTATTTTCTAGTTTTTAATAAATATTGTAAACAATATAAACAATTAAATTTTTAAACTATTTTAAGGTGAGGATTATTTCAAACAAGATAAATGTATTTATAAAATAATTTAAGTAAAGTACTATAAAATGAATTAAAGTTGATTCTTTAAATTATAATGAAAATATGTCTTATTGTTGAAACGGGATGCCACTATAAACAATGCAACGCTCTAAAATGAACTCCCTATTAATTGATAGTTTATGTTCGTATATGAGCCGTTCAGGAATTCTATGGTACGCGAGTACTTGTATTTAAAGTGAGTTGTGAGGGACCAGAAAATTTCAAAATATCAGTCAAAACCTAAATCAAGAATATGTAATTTAATTATTTATAAATTTATAAATTATTTATAAATATATTAATATTATTTGTATGTGTATTAATACACATAAATATTATTATTTATAAATTCAATCATGAAGGTTTACCACCTCAAGAAGTACTTAAATTACTGCTTCATTCAAAGAAACCGACGACCAGTAACGCAAACAACATGTCTATTGCAGCAATCTATTACACACTGGTTCGTAAAATATTAATATCTTTTAAAGTTACTGAGATCCCACTTTGATTGTTTGTGGACGTAATATCAATACTCTAGTACATTTATAAATAATTTTTAAAAAGTTGTAGCTCATCGAGTTTACAAAAATATTCAATTTTCAAAATTTCAGTTTTGTAAAAAAAATTGAAAATTCAAAAAATTAAATATTTTGCAAAATGTTAAAAATTAAACATGTTTTTAAGATTTGATTGGAATTTGAACGGAATTTCTATAATTGGTGTATTCAAATGTATGATATTTTTAAGTTAGTGATGCGCGTCATCTTTAGCAGAGTTCATTATAGAATATTTCCGAAAATAATAAAGTTAGAAAAAAATAAAAATACACGTGTTCACTCATTTGATCCATATAACAAATAGAAAAATTAGAAAATAAATAAAAATATGAAGGTCAAAATTTGGTCTTTTTGTGCGATTTGACGTGGAAGGGCTTAATGTAGTGTATTTCACGCAGAGACAATTTTGCAAAGAAAGTCTAAACAACACAATGGCCTCAAATTCATTATTCATTTATGTTTGGTCGCACTTTTCAGTGACATTTAATACGCAAGTAGGCATTGAAGGCCTGGAAGAAGGAAAAATGTGTGTCATCGCTGTTGGCTTTGCGACCAAATCTTCAGGGTTATCATTGCATTTCTCTTAAGTCTGTGGGTTCCAGAACTGATACTAAATATTTCAACATTAACCTGAGAATACATTTAGCAAATAAAGAGATAGAAATGACGAAACGACTGGAGTTTTCAAACGCTGTGTTTTGAAAACTGCATCAATAGTCCTACTGACAATTGTAATTAGATTTTCGGTCATTCGTCGATAAAATGCCGTCCTCTGACTAGAGAATTATGTGATCCCTAATGCGAAAGACAATATTTAGAAATTTTATTGGTGGGTTGACAAATATGTTTTAATCGCGGAATTCACACAATCCATTTCTGCAACTTACAACTTTTACAAATGTAAAGGATACCCCCGGTAATAATGGTAAAAAGTTCCCCTAAACCAAATGACATAGGAGTACTTACACTATAATTCTGATACAAAAATAATATTTTTGAAAAGTTTCTTATTCCCATCCCACCACCTACACGCCTCTTCAGCCTAAAACGTGTTTTTGAATTTTTTTTTGTCAATTTAACACTGTTAATTTAATGGGAAAAAAGTAATTTTTACTGTGTCTTAGAACCCTGGAACTGGCTCCAGAAAATCTCACAAGTTCCTCTTAAAACGCAAATTGTTGTGATGTTTTTTTCAGATTTTCCAACTGTTGGACTGCAATTAAAAATAATAAAAACCTGTCCCCCCACATTCAATCTCCTTGACTATAAGTATACTTTGAAAATGACTGAAACACTTCTGTGTATTTATTTTGGAGTTTATTATAGATTTATATACATTGTGGTAGCACCCAGTAATATTCTGACATAGAATGTAGTTACAAATTATAATTTTTGTAAAACTTTAAGGTTCTTTGCATAAGTATGTCACTCGCTAAGGAAAGACGATGGTTTTGGCAATTTAAAAGAAACCATCGACACAGAACCTTGTAAGTGTGATGCTGGTGGATACATACAACTCATCATACATCGTACAGATTTTTGAAGTTTGCAGATAATAACGTACAAAACAAAGAATATTGCAACACACGGGAATATCTTGAAAGTGATGTTTCCTAGGCCTTTTAAACCAGGTTTACGTGTCTTACGAGGACACGGCTTTTTTTGAGGACAAGTAAATTCTTACAGATAACGAGTTTTGGGGAACGGGTAGATGACAAAAGGGAAATGATGAGGCACAGTTTGGGTGCAGATGATTCATAGATGAAAGACATGAGGAAATGAAGGAAGACATTGGACGCGGATTATGTTCTTAGGCAGTATTCTACAAAATACGACTTTTATGATAATTCTTCTTTACAATTTTGCATATTTAGTTCTTTTGGGTGCCCCTTCTCCACAGCATGAGTGGACAGGAAAGAAGCCGAAATCAATGTAAAATTAAATTGAAGGAAAATACTAAAATAATCTTTCACTATAAAATAAAAGGTACTATTTTATTTTCTGTGCATTTTTATCTAAACATTCAGCAATGTTGGAATGGGCTCTCTCGCACAGTACCCGGTCTATAATGCTGTAAACCACATTTCGAAGGATGTGCGTTCGCAGTTCAATGCTACATTAACTCAATTTTCAATTATTATTTACAAAGTGCAGAGTTTTCGCACATCCCCGGATTTTATATAGTTATTTATACGTATACAAGAATAAATACTTTGGTCAGAGAAATGACAACTTTTTCTCTAGTCTCAAACATTTACAGATGTGGGAGCCTAGGCTTCCGATTTGGGAATCAGTAACTATTTAGCTGTACGAAAGCCGCCGCATTCGAGACACAATTTCCAACGTTTTAGCTGGTATTCTCACTGGTGCCTAGGACGCGGCGTCTACTGAACAGCCAAGAACTTGACTAGAAATGCTTTGTTTTTGCCTGTGTTGTAAACTGCCCAGCAATTTAAAAAAAAGTGAAATAAATTCATTGTTCTGAGATGAAGTTTTAATATTTTTTCGTGCCTGAGCCGCTGTTCTAAGAGACAGTGAAACAGTTTTTGTAAATGCGTCTCCAAGCTGTTCCCTTTATTTCCCCAGTCTCTCTATCTCCACATTTATCCTTCACCTGCGAGTGAATTATTTTCTCGTAAACTGCCAAAAACTATCGTCTTTAAATCTATTTTATAAATGATTGCATCTCCAGAATATTACGCCTTATCTGAAGTGTGAAACACAACATGCTGAATGAATGCTGACTTAATTTTATTACGTATAAAAACATTCTGATTACGGAATTCTTTGTTTAGGGTTCGAAATTTTAATACTGATATTCTATTTGAGGTTAGACTGAATTGAGGAGCCCAGAAATTTTGTTTTCTTTACATTAGCCATATGCAGATTGTTAATGTTTTGTGTCGTAGGCGATTGCTTGTTTGCGATACAAAACTGGATAGAAACGGTTTCTTGCTTGTTAACTATTAAACTGTTGTTACGAAAACAATTTGAAACTTGTGAAATCGTACTTTTTACTGTTTATTTTGTTGTAAAAGACGTTCTTGTCTTTAGCAAGTAAAACTCTTCTTCCGCTGCTAATGGAGCAAGCAGGACGAGTGCATGTCGTTTCCGTAAAAAATAAAGACCCAGCGGGGCACCGTGCTCAATTGAAATTTCAATAACTCTTTCATTTTAAATCACTAATTAAACATATACCTTTAAGAAAATAAAACACTACAGTTGTGGATGATTTTTGCTCTCTAAATCCGTGTTGAAAATCTGTAAAACCTTCGTTTATTCTCAGAAAAATTTCCATTCATAAATAGGAAATCCTCCCAAATATTTTTGAACAAAATGATGAAAGAGATATTGGCTGAGAATTGTGAATTTAATTTTGTTTTTTATGAATTGGCTTAATTTTTGCTATTTTGAAAATATATGAAAATATTCCTATTAAAAAAATCATTGAAAATTTGAGTTAACGGGTGCAGGTGCACAGTTTCCAATGAACAATCGGAAAATTCATAAAAACATATCGAACACTTATTGTTTAGACTATTCTCAGAATTTCATTGAAAGACGTTTCGGAAACCAACATTTGTCGAAAAAGTTTCGAGAAAAGTATGACGTTGACTTTGTCTGGTTTTAGACCATTATTTCGATCAAACCCAAATCTGGAAAAGTGTTGGTTGCAACATTTACAGCATTGGGCATTCAGATAGTAAAAACAAACATTATTTTGCAGCGCACAGAGTCAAAAATCGATTTCTAGATATTCTCTAAAATGGATAATCTCCCTTTCATCAGTTCACACCAATCAAAAGAACATCTTTAATTTTGAGGAATATTTTACATGAAGCTCCTATGAGAATATCGAAATGTTCTCCAGCATATTATTTTAATTTTTATTGATCAAATAAAATTGTACAAAATGTCTCAAATACAAAATGTCTCAGTACTTTTGCAAATACAGACTCACTAAAGCCTTAACAATTTCAAGCTTGTGGTGCTACAGAATGGCACAGACATTCCCATATTATAATTCTATTTCTTTTGGTCTCAGCTAGGTATTTGGAGTTACCATATACTCTTGCCAGCTGTCATCTACCACCACCCAAATTGCTTTTTTAAACATTTTCTCAATTTCTCGGTTTCTTAACAGTAGAACGGAAATATTATTTTAAGAATATTGAAGAAGAGTGAAAGCTCGTTATAAATGGGAATTTTCTTTGCAAAATGTGGAGTCGTTTTTTAGAAAATCGCGTTTCAACGCTACTACAAATGCAAAAAATGAAGCTCTTTTTCACAGGAATCTTTTGTGTTTTCGGAAACTTCATTAGAAGTCATTTAAAGAACATTTACTCACAAATACAATGATGTTTATAAATTGTGGGACACGTGCATAATAACGGTGTGAGAGATCTTTTAAAACAATTACTATATTTGTGTAATTTTTTAAGGAAACTCCAAAATGGACTTTACCTCACATTAAAGAGTTCAATTAGCACTATCTGTTCGAAAAATTTGAAGAAACAAATTGGAGACATTTTTGAGAAAATGGATTTTGAGCGTTTATGGAAATGCGGAATTTGAGCCACTTTTCACAGAAAACGGTTGAATTTTCGAGAAACTTTTAGGACATTAATTAAAGCAAAGATACTCGTAAATATAAAAATGTGAACAAATTGTCGACAGTGAAAATATTAACAACGTGAGAGACATGTCAAAAAATTACATTTTTCTAAATTTTGAAAAAAAAGAATAGAGCAACATGACGTTTATGTCATCACATTTAGGCACTATCCCTGCCAAAAGTTAAAGAAAAAGTTTGGAGCGGTTTTTAAGAAAATATAGTTTTTGTATTTTTTAATTGCAATTTAATTTAATTTAATTGCTATTTTTTAATTTTTTAATTTCGTGCAATATTGCCAGAAAAATATTCAAAATTTTAATAAATTTTTTAAATAATTTTTCAAAAAAATGAACAGGATCTAGATGAAAGAACTCACTTTGAAGAACAAATTTTAATTGAAGGAAAAATGTCTATCTTCGATTTTGTTGTTGGAGGAAGATGCCGAAATAAATTACAACTTTGCAATTTTCGAAAATACAGAGTTAACCATGAAAATCGGGCCTACACCACCTTAATATGGGTATTTTACTGTATTCTTACAAGAAATTAAAAGAAAAAAATTGAAGTCATTTTTGAGAAAATTTCGAAAATGACCAAAGGGCTTCATGTAAAGTACCCCCAAATATTTTAGAAAGTTTTTCAAAATCTCAAAAATTCGACTACAGCCAGATGGTCAGGGGTTTCATCGATTTGGAAAAAATTCTAAGCATTGTTTAGGCGCTTGTGGTGTTCACGGACGGACAGACAGACGTTTTGCTTTCAATTGTTTTTTCTGTATCAAGGACTCACAAAGCAGTAATTCTAACCACGCCACGGATTTTTTCTTACTTTAGCAATCGATTTTATCCACATTTTACCTTCCCGTATATATACATATATACAATGTAATATACGTAGTATAGGGAAAGTTATGAAATGCTGCCGGAAAAAAACGGCAAATTTTCCGCAGAACAAAATTCATTGCCGGACCCTAATAACGAAAAAATGCATAAAATCAGTTACTAAACTAAGAAAAAAATATCCTCTAACACGTGGTGTATCCAGAATCCTTGTTTTGTAAGTCCTCCTCCATCCGTCCGCCTGTCCGTCCGTCCGTCTCTCCGTTCGTGACCACCACTAGTGTGTAAACCAAGCGCAGGATTTTTCCAAATTGACGAAATGTTATTTAGTATTATTGAAGTATGTATATCGTAATAACATTTAACAAGAACAGGAGTTTATTCTCATACAACACATACTTCGTGAAATCAACTGACCACCATACATATCAGGAAAAACATGTACCTAGCCCCTTCAACTGTCCAGTGCGTCGGGGGAGCACAACAATATCTGGTGACGCCGTCGACGAGTTCATTCAGTGACATCTCCATCTCATCAATCCCCCCTTTTTCGTTCGTAGAATTTTGGTCCATGAAAAATAACAATTCTCGAAAGAAACTTTGTACCAAAATAATATTCATTTAATCAAATTCAGGCATTTGATGTGTTTCCACAAAGTGTTCCAATCTAGGTGATTGGTAAAAATGTCCGATTCCAGGTCCGCTGACTTCACTTGCTGTAACTGAATTTCGCCGTTCAACAAGTTCTCTTTAACAAAATTAAGTCTCCCTATCATGTGTTTGTTACGGCTCGTTATTTTGAAGTCCTTCGACCAATCTATTACCGCCTTACAGTCAATGCATAATGTGGTTGGACGTTTAGACAAATTTCCAATACCTAAATCTTCCACCAGTGATACAATCCATTTTTGATGACAAATAGCGTCTTCAATGCCATTTAACTCGGCCTCCACAGTAGATAAGGCTACGATTCTCTGCCTTCTGCTTTTCCACCCTATTAGGAAATTTCCAAGCTTGACAACGTAGTCAGCAAACGCATTACTATCTTTGGTGTTCCAACTTGGTATCTTTGGTTCCAACTTCCGTCGGAGCTCATGTTCAACATTCCCATCGTACCACCTAATTTTATTTTCAGATCCACTGTACCCTTTAACCCTACAGTGGTAACGTGACTTTTTGAAACAAAAGTGGTAACGTGGGGGTGTCTCCAGAGACCCACACCCTTTTCATGATTTGTGCTAAATTATTAAAAAATAAATTAATATAATAGTCTTCTTCTATTATTAACAGTTTTTGGTATAATTAAACCATTTATTAATAATTTAGTTGCTAAACATATCTGAGAATTCATCAGAAAAGCATCTAATATTTGGAGTTAATTTTTCTACCGGTCTGCGCGTCTTATCACATCCAAGCCCATGTTTCGTAGCAAATTTTGAAATCTTTTCAAATTCAAAGTACAATGGAAAATTTCAATACCTATATTATCCACACTCCACAGTTCAGTAAGATTTTGGTGTCCTGATTTCACAGACCCAGCCAAAACACGCAGCACAATTACTGCCTTCATTTCCCCTTTGTCAGTCTTATAGGTGTTGCGATCATTTTTATTCCTCTCTAAATCCATTTCATTTTGGTGGATTTAGAGAGGAATTTTGTTGGTGGATTCTCTAATTCTCTGAATCATATCCAAATCAAAAAACAAAGAAAACCTTATCCTGGTCTTTTGGAATTGCATGCAGACTGCTTTCTCCAGGGCGGGGAATAATGACATTCTGTTCTAGCTTTCAGCAAAAGTTGGAGTATCCTTTCTTAACATATAAAGTGACCTAAAATATTCGTAATACTTCAGTATTAATTTTGCAGGGGACTCCTAACGCAAACATACAGTACGCACATCCCTAGCAAATAATTTTTGCCAATAGAAAATCCTTTTGCGGTTAATTGTATTCTTCGTAACCTATATAAAGTCACAGATAGTATGTGCTTCTGTGGCGCCAGAACTTATTTTATTGTGTTAATGTCTTTAAGAATCAGGTATAATTTTGATGCTATTGCGATACTGATTTCAGAACGACTGCTGTTACTGCGCATGTTACTCTCGCGTTTCGCAAATTTGTGACGTAACTTCAACATTGAGTGTAGACTGGGAGCAATAACACCTGGAACAGCTGCACAACGAATACTAGAGAACTCAGTTTCTGACTGAAAATATTTCTAACTATTCATTCGAGCGATGTAGTTGCGCCTGTTTTATTCCTTTGCATTCTTATTGTGAATTTTATATTTTTGGCACATGGAGGACATTTCTCTAATAAAAAACTAAGCGCGATGAATACGACGTTATTATTATTTTCGTAATAAGTGCTTCTGGACATCGCGATGAGAAATGATTGTGGTAGCGTAGTGTCGAGCCAGTACTGCGGATTAAACGGACGCGCGTTCCAACCCTAGCAATGTTTGCATATTTTTACCTCTCCGTATCCTAGTTGAAAGAGAGAGTCACGTAATGCTGCCGGAGAAAGTCTCGGAATTTCTAAATTAAACACGTTTTGTACGTTCTTGATCCTGAAAAAGTGATTTTCGAAAAATCTTTTTGTTTGTCCGTCTACGTATGAGTAATTCTACACCCTAAAGCAAACAGGATTAAAGCAAAAAGGAAAAAAGGATATTCCACGAACGATCTGGCTTATGTTACGAATCGTCGAATTTGAAACGAATTTTTTAAATTTCAATGAACTTACAACCCAAAAATATTTCCCAAATTTTCTCAAGAAGAGCTCAAATTTTTTTGTTTAAATCATTTCCTCGAAAAGAACTAAAACCTTTTAAAAATGGCTTAAGTCCAATTTTGGGCGAACGATCCGTAGTTTGGAAAATTTCAAATAAAAATTAACAAAGTGGAAATACAATATTGACGATAGAAATATTTTCCATTATGAAATTTGTTTTAAAAACGATATTTGGATTAATGTAAATTAAACACTGAATGTTTACAACTTCCAACTGCAAATATTGACGTTGGGGAGGAATGAGTTTAGCCCTGTAGCTTGGACTTGGTGGAATTGAGATTCAGCTACAGAGCGGTGACAAACACAGAAACGTGTCAAATCTTTGTGCCTCAAACCACTCCTGAAGACAAAAAAATTCAATTTTACGACGGTGTTTTTGCGATAAAAATTCTTCATATTTTACATCTGAAATGGGTGATTCTCGTTTTCTTACTAATTAAAAATGGCCTACATCTTTTCTTTAGAGGCTCCCTAGGTTGATCTTGTTCTCCTTGTTGCTGTTGGTGCTTATCATTTGTGCGCGAGATATTTAGAACTTTCTACGGAGTTCTCTTTACATGCTCTTGCACATTTTCGTTCGAAAGATTTCTTCTCATGAGCTTGTTGTTGGGGTTCGATTCCAAGTTATGAATGAATATATGGCAGCAACGTTCATCAGAGAAGAAAACACCAGCAGAGGCCATCGGTTCACGTTTCTCGCAACGTTGAAGAACACACAAAGTTTGTGGAAGTATCAAATCCTTCTTTTGTGTGATTATAAAAGTTGTAATTTCTTGTTTCTTGAGATCACCTGTTTCTCCATCGATTTTTCCATCGTTGGGAGACTAGAAATCAGCAAAACATTTTTGTACTATCTTGGCACGTATGAAACATGTGTCGCCTCTTTGCGAAAATCAAAGAGACTTGAGGAGGGCTCTCGCTTTCATGTAGCTGTGAATTCATGAGGAATCTGAGGCTTATTTTTCCGTAAAGTGTTAATGTATGAATTTTTTTGGTGCCAGTTCCTTTACCAAATCGTTATCCGAAAACCAACGGTCGGCCTTAATATTTCTCCCCTGTAGAAAATGGGTGTTGCTAATATTTTACAACGTCGGCTGGTTTATTATTTACACTAAATGGACATTCTGGTTAGCTTCCGGCGTATATTTTCATATTGTATGTATAATACAGCCAAGAGTTGACCAAAGCATACATTTTTATGCCAACCTAAAAAAAGAAACATAAAACAAAACTGTACAAGTAACGTGATGCAAGCATTGAAAGTCGCGGGAATCTGACACATACAATTTCATTTGATTTCACTGTCGAAGCGAGACACATGTAACTTCACAATGTATACTACTTTAAATTACTAATAAGCATTAAAAATCTAATAAGAAATCTTGGAAAATAAAAAGTTAAAAACCTACATGGAAAGTCGCGCGTATTCCTCAGATACGAAACACCTGTTACTAGCTTCCTGTTTACCGTAGCGAGCTGCGGCCAAGACTGAAGTAGGGTGATGTCGAAAGAGGAGGCTACAACAAAGGGGAGATTTCCCTCCCTTGCACTTTCCAAGAAACGCAAACGAACATTGTCGTTGCGTATCTAACGCATACGCACGCCTATTGAAAGGTTAATATACGTTGATTTAGAAATGTGTGTACTAGTGTAAATAAAGCAGTATTTTCTGATGTGTGATCCTACTCAGGTGATCTTTCAACACATAAAATTCAATATTTCTTTATTTGAAAACCTTAACATTCCATTCATCCAATTCAATGCACAGCTTATAGTGTGTTTGTTATTTTTAATGATAATGGTTAAACAAGAGGAACAAATAGTTTCTGACTCGGTTGTAACAAGAGCCTTTGAAAAAAATTAATAATACAGTCATTCAGTTGCTCTGATAGAAAAGCAGAAACTATCGTTTCGGCGTAATGGACCTTGAAACAAAATTTTTCTAATCAATATCCTCCTTATTTGATAAAGATATCGACTCACACATTGATGGTCTTAAAATAGAATATAAAACACAAAATAAAAGTTATGTTCATACTCGCTGTAAAACAGACGGATTCAGCGTAATTAAATTGGCCGCAGAATTTGTTTTCAAGCTAAGTGCCCTTTAAGCGTATGTGCCGGCCAAAAGCACGACATTGGAGAACTGTTGTTTCAGTCTGCTTGTGTAGAGCGAATGAATTAAGTGCAAACAAATGGGGGCAGTGTAAGATGCTAATTTCTTATAAACAATTACATATCTTGAGAACGAATTATGATAGCACCACTCGGATTTCGGAATTTTGTATCGCGTTTCAACGTCATTGAAATGAGACGATAAAAAGATTTGCAACAATTGCAAATTTATAAACAATTTTCAACTTTTACTAATCTAAAGGAGGGATAGTCTCCCTCTGTCGCTGGGCCGAAATCCGCGAATTAACAATTTTGCAACAAATTAATAATTTATAAACAAATTCGAAATACGCGTTAGTACGACCGGAAAAGCTCTGCAAATTGCGCCTGAAATGAACATTTTAAGCCTGAAATGAACAGCTTGAGAGGAGTTATAATTTCATTGCTAAAAGTTAGTATAATTGTTGCTAAACGCTAAATATTTATTAGACTATTGGTCAACGCGTCTATCCCCCTGGCCGCGGAGTGTCCAAGTTTGGTGGCACCGTTGAGAAAATAGAATTTCACCGGCGAGATTTTCTGAGGAGTACTGTACGTTTAACAAACATTTTTTATAAATTATTATAATCGTCCTAAATATAAAGAAAACCATTAAGCAATAATTTTGACGTCCAATTACTCCACAAATACGCATATCTTGGAAAAATCAACACATCCTTATTTGCAGATCTACGTTTGACAATAATATTTTATAAAGAAAAACAAATCTATCTGCAAAATTGTACTTGTAGAAAGATGCCGAACATTTTTAATTTATTTTAATTTTTGCAAAATCAGGCATTTCAACGAATATGAAACCTGCACCATTCTCTTAAGCTTTCTTTATGCTATCTAAGGTCCCAATTTAATAAAAAATGTTGTGCGGTTTTTAAGAAAAAAATGGTTTAAAGAAAATAAAACTGCCTATGTTTGATACAAAATTTCGCAAAGAAGGCTCGTTTCTGAAAAATTGAACATGATTTTATTTCACGATATGTATTTTATCAACACATGTCATTAAGAAAAAAAAAATTGTACCTTCATAATGGTAGTTGTAAGTTTGGCGTTGGAGCGTTTCTGAAAAGGCGGAATTTCACGAGGGCTAGTTTTCACAGAAAACGGTTGAGTTCTCGAGAAACTTTGTATGACAGTATTTACAGCACATGTACTCGTAAATTTCATAATGCAAAAAATTGTCGATAATGTAAATATTACCGACGTGAGAGACTAGTGAAAAAAATACATTTTTGTAATTTTTGAAAAAACAAAGTTATATAGCAATATGGCGTTTATGTTATATCCTAGAATACCCCTACCTATAGTTCTTTCCTACCGAAAGTTCAAAGAAAGAATTCGGAGCCGTTTTTCGAAAAAATCTTGTTTTCGTATTTTTTTTTTAAATAGCACATATTGAACGCAATATTGCGCGAAAACTACTAAACTTTTCGAACAAGGTACATCATCTTAAATAAAAAAAACTCCCTTTAGAGAAAGAATTTATTTGGAGGAATAATCTTTATCTTCAATTTTGTAGTTGTAGGAAGACTAAAAAATTTTGAATTCTTTGAATTTCAGAATCTTTCAAAATCAGAGTTTTCAACCAACATGAGACTATGTCATTCTCATAAATGACCTCAAGACTATCCAACAAAAAAATTTACTCACAATTGTTGACGCCATTTTTGAAAATGCCTCAGGGGCTCCAATTAAGTTACCCCCGAAAATTGAAATATCAGTTTCAAATTCAAGAGGCCGCGAGAACAGTCAGAGCGATCGAGGAATGTGAATTTTGGAGAAAATAGTCGCTAGCATTGTTCACATACACATGATTCTTAATGAAATGTGTTTGTAAAAAACAGGTCTTCAAATAAGGTCATATTCAATTAGTCAAAAACAAATATTTTTTGCGAAAGTTTGTGGCAAACGTAGACATTTTTTATTTTCTTTAAACATTTTTTCTTAAAATCACACAATATTTTTGATTAAATTGGAAAATGCCAGATTTTGGAAAACTTTTTAAAAATTAAAAAAAAAATCGACAGCTACACCTACAATTGTGTAGATACAAAGTTTTTTCTCAATGAAATATACTCATGAAAAACAGATCTTCAAATAAGGTAATGTTGAATTTTTGAAAATATGAGTAATTTTTCTATAATTTCGTGACAAACATAATAGCCCCCGCAAATTTACTGCACTTTAGGCAGCTGGAAGCGTCGTAAATTAGAATTAGTAGTTTTGTAAATTATTTCTTTGTTTGTTTCTTACATTCGACCTTTTGTAATGTATTTGCACATTAATCTTTTATAAATTATTTATTTTGAAATATTTGAAATAAAAACTGCTAGTTCTTTAATCTTTCTTCTCTAGAATCTTTGTCCTGATTACGTAACAATTAAATAGTTTATAGATTTGTCATTAAGACTGTTGATAAAAACCTTGAGATTGGTTTCTGTCGGTCTCGTGGCCGAGATCGCTAAAACAGTAGTGCCGTAGTGATCTCAGACCGAAGGGTCGCGGGTTCGAGTCCCGCCTCGGGCATGGTTGTATGTGTTCGTCCTTTCACCCCCTATCAATACCATATCGTTTCATCCTCATACCATTATAAATACAATTGTGGTCACTAATGACCTAGTAGTTGATGCGACCCTTAAATAGCAAAAAAAAAAAAAAACCCAAACAAAAAAACAACAAAAAACAAAAAAAACAACTTGGGATTGAACTGGAAACAATGCAATGATTACGTAACCGGAGAAGCGTTGCATATTCTATTCATAATATATCTGTGACTTAATGTAAGAAGGGCCAATAAAAGTCTTTTGTGATTTTCGATTTGTACGGCCGATGCGTGCCATAAATTTTGCTATTGGTCTTTCTTTTTTTTAAATTTATTTCTTCTCGTTCGACATACATGTCTTTCGAGGAGGTTAAATTTTGCAGTTCATAGTTTTTGACTTTTGGGGAATGGCATCCATAAGCAGTGGTTTTCATTTCTCGGAAGATCGTAATCATTGTGCTAAAGTAAATGAAGCGAAGTTGAAGACTTTTTCAATCTGATCAATTGACAGTTATGGAGGATTACGGTGGTTTCAATCGGTATTTGGGATACCTGCATTTAATACGTGGGAATGCAGCACTCCGGCCTAGGCTGATCATTAAGGAGCGTGGAGAAGTGTGAAGGTGTTGGTACAAATTTTGGGCTATTTGTGTTATGTGGTCGCTTAATGAAGGCACTTTTAATTCTTTGGGAATCTGGGTGTTAGGAATGAACCAGGGGGCATTTAAAGTACTTCTTAGAAATATATTCTGAATGTCTGATAATTTTTGGAGATTGCTAGTCACAGCACATTCCCAAACTGGACAAGCATAAGTCATAGTTGGTAGAATTAAGGATTTAAATAGTAGCAATCGGCATTCGACTTTCAATGAAGAATTTGTGTATTGTGAAGATTTAATTCAGCAGGGTTTTTGGGGCGGCGTAACGTGAACATTTTTGCTTGACATTTTAGCGGGTTTATTTTGATTCTCCATTTTTGAGTCCAGTTAACATACACGTTTAGTGTGTTTTGAATATAGTCCTTGGCTACGGCAATGTCGTTGAGCGTTGCGAAGAAGGTGACATCATCTGCGCCTAGCGTTATCTTGGAGTCACCCTCATTGGGGATATCGTAGCTAAAACTGCTGGGAGATATAGCCGATCCTTGAGGCACTCCTGCATCAATGGTACGCGGGTAAGAGGTCAAAGAGTTGATTTTTACAATAAACGACCTGTTTTTACAATAAACGACCTGATTTGTACAATAAACGACCGAACCCGAATTGAAACGATAGAATAGCGTTGGTGGAATTGAGAAAATTAATAAGTCTAGACAGTAGTAGTCTTTCAAAAATTTTTGATTTGGATGGCAATAGACTAATAGGTCTGTAGCTTTTAACATATCTCGAGTCTTTTCCAGCTTTACGGAAGGGAATTATTACAGCTTTTTTCCACGCTGCGCGAAAATAGTGAAGCCTTAAAGCCGCGTTGAATATTACCGTCAAGGCTGCAATGGATCGCCTGTTCAGCATTTTCTTGCAATATTGCAATATTTATGCCGTTGATTCGAGTTGCTTTCTTAATTTTCAGACGCTGATTTCAAAGGCTGTCTCAGATGGTGTAATGAATTTAATGGGTGGGGTGGCGGTTGGAAAAGTAGAGTTGACGAAATGTTCGACTTCGAGGTTAAATAATGCGTTGGTCACGGGATGCGGTTTGAAGATAGTTTCAAGGTGTTCCTCCATTACTGATGACTTATCCTCGACTGAGTATACTCGGTTCGTTTCTATTTTCAGGTGTGGGATGTTTGATTTTGTTTGGTTAGGTTCTATGAACAGAGGTGACTCTAATTTGGATAAATTCGAATGAAAAGTCGATCCTATCTCGTAATATAACATTGATTTACATTGGTCTACAATTGTTTTGTTACTTTGATGGTGTAAGAAAACCACCAATTCTGTAAAACTTTGAATATTGACATTGGCATTTTTCACACCGTAATTACGGGATGACATCTTTTTGATAATTCAATTACACTTTTTGCTGCTCCGGCGTTTCTCAATATTACCCCACCTGCTCAAAGACGTGCAGAATCTAAGTAAATAAACAAAGTCGGGTTAATTAATCCCTTTGTAATTCAAGAACAATAGGACCAATTTTAATTATCTCCGAATTGTTGGATTCATCTCCTCCTCGAATAGCCGAATAACTATTAAAATATTGGAAAATATTACGAAAAAATATATAGAAAATTAATCAAATATATAAAAATCAGTATTCGTTGTTTCGCGCTTAATGTGCTGCCATACCACGCATCCGATTACGATAAAACTTTGTCAACTTATTGCTTGCACTTGCGAGAAGAACATAGGCATAGTACAACTATTGTAACTCCACTAGATGACACCACAGTACAAGATGGCGCTACAGTTAAATGCAATTCCCAATTCAGTGAGCTTTGTTGTTGCTGGGCGTTGCCGTGTGCCATGAGACGACGGCGAGGAGAACCGGAGGAGCAGGCGGCGCAAGTTGATGAGAGGAAAGGGAAGAAGAGACAGAGGGACAAAGAGAGGGAAAAGGGAGAGAGGGATATGAGAAAGGTAAAGAGATGGAAATAGAGAGAGAGGAGAAATAGAGGGAAAAGGGAGAGGGAAAATGAAGAGAGGGAAGGAAAATAGACAGAGGGAATATACAGCGAGAGGGAAAATAGGGGGAAATAGATAAAAAGAAGGAAAAGAATGAGGGAAAAGAAAGAGAGAGGGAAAAAGAGAGTCAGAGAGAAGGGGACAAGACACACAGAGGGAAGAAAGACACAGAGGGGAACAAGACACAGATGGGAAGAAGAGACAATGGGGGTAGAAGAGAAACAGGGGGGAAAGAGACACAGAGGGGGAAAGAGATACAGAGGGGGAAAAGAGGCACAGAAGGGAAAAAGAGACTCAGAGGGGGAAAGGAGAGACATGGAAAAAGAGAGACAGAGTGGGGAAAATGAGAGAGGGGGAAGAGAGAGAGTGGGGGAAAGACAGAAGGAAGAGACACTGGAGAAAAAGAGAGTGGGGAAAGAAAGAGAAATGGGGAGAGAAATATTTCCTCAATTATTTCTTCTGCGCCAGGAACGCGCCGGGTACCAGCTAGTTATTACATAATGACAAAAATTTCATATATGAAGCTCATGTATATTTCTTGATATTTTTACAGACGTCACCAGTTCATACAATTGGATTATCATCACATCAAAACACATCGGTTAATCTTAACTTGCCTCAAAGAAAGTTCTATGAGAATTTTCATATTCTTCAATAAAGAAATATAAATACCGGCCTTTTCACTCTGGGATCTTTAAGCAGCAAACCAGCGCTATTCAACGTCATCTCGGAGTGAACATCACATCGAGCTAAAATTGCGTCATCTGAAGCGGTTTTTTCTCGAACCCTCATCCATTTTGTCTCGTTGCGTCCGGTGCCGGCATGAGGGCAGCAATATGAGTACAAAATCCGCTGGGGCGATTTTAATTACGCCCCGTGATCAGACGCCGATGGCTGAGCGGAGGCCTTCAAACGCGCACCGCCCGTCAACTGTCGCAGCTCTTTGAAGTGCAGACGGCGCTAATCCGCAGCGGCCACATCCCCCCTCCCCGGTCTCCGTTTCGCCCTGCTACCTCTGTCCTACCTCCGCCTCCGCCTCGCCGCCTCCGCCACCGTTCCGCCCCCCAGACCCTCCCAGCCGACGCCCCCCCGTCCCGTCCCGTCAACCCCGCATCTTCCTCGACACCATCCTACCCGTTTCCACCCTCGTCCCACGTTCGTCTCCGTCCCGCCACCCTCATCCTGCCTCCGCCTCAGACCGACCACACGCGACCCATCCCCGACTCGATTCGCTTCCGGGCCCTGCTCGCCTCCCTCGTCCTGTGCCTCCCTCGTCCTGTGCCTCCCTATCTTGCCTCACGCGTCTCACCTCTGCCTCACCCTCCTTCCCGAGTCCTCCGTCGCCAGAAGACCGACATCCGATGGCTAGGCCATCGGCCACCACCTTGCGAATCCACAGTCAATGCTGCCTGTCGGAGACATGCTCACCAACGCCACCGCTCACCTACAAGTATCACTTTAGAGATTCACGCATGTTCGGCATCGGGTCCTGCCAGTTTTATATATACATTTTCCCCGCCTCCTGTCCAAACATCAGGAAACTACTTTGGACCAGCTTTGTACTTCACGATTCAAAATAGCTTAGACTGATTGATTAGTGATTCTAGGGACGTGCTTCACACTTCAATATAGCTTCAATGACGCGCCAAAAAACACTAATCAATCAATCAAAATCAAATCAATAATCAGTTGTATTAATTGATTAGTGTTTTCGGGCGCGTCAACTCATACGATCATTATTTCCGTTAGTGTAGTGCATTTTACATGCCCGTATACGTACCTACATACGGAGTAATATACGTAGTATAGGGAAAGTTATGTAATGCAGCGCGAAAAAACGGCGAATTTTTGGCAGAAAACAATTCATTGTCGGTCCATGATACAGAAAAAGAGGATAAAACCAGTTGCTAAATTAAGAAAAACAGACCCTGACACGTTGTGTACCCAGAGTCGTTGTTTTGTAACTCCTTGATACTGAAAAACCAACTGAAAGCAAATAGTCCGTTCTTCCGTCTACCTGTCCATCTGTCCGGTATATACCGGTATAAATAATACTAGCGCCAAAACCATGGTCACGATTTTTTTCAAATTTAAGGAACCCCTGTACATCTGGCGTAAGTCAAATCCCTGAGATTTTGAAAAATATTCTTAAATTTTTGGGAATGCTTTACAAGAAGCCCCCAGCCATTTCCAACATTTTTTCAAAAACGGTTCCAAATTTTTCCTTTCAATTTCTTCTAAGAATAGAGTAAAATACGCTTATATAGGTAGCGTAGGTTTGATTTTTACGGATAATTCTGAATTTTCGAAAATTTTTAAAGTTTCAATTTTTTCGGCGTCTTTCTACAACTACAAATTGAAAATAGAGACTTTTTCTCCAATAAAATTTGTTCTCCAAAGTGAGATTTTCATTAAAGTCATGTACATTCTATTGAAACTTTTAATAGTTTTATGCAATATTGCGGGCAATATGTGCAATTTAAAAAAAATTACAAAAGCAAGATTTTCTCAAAAACGGCGCTTGATTTTTTTTTAAACTTTGGTAAGGCTGGTGCCTATAGTACTCTATGAAAAGATTCTTTCGTCGTTGAATAAAAGATAAGATGGAGATATGTGCCGCCCGCGAGATATTGAAAATTCGAGAATTTGAACCGAGGGTATAAAAAAATTGCCATCTTCCGTGGTTGAAAATTTCCAGAAATTATTGACTATTTCGTGAAATGTATGCTTGTTGGGAGCTTCTTAATTTTAGGATTTGGTATCTTGGCTCAGAGTTTTGGGATATTTGGATAATCAAGAGCAAATTGTCATTTTGAATTAATATTTTAAACTTTGACTGGTTAGGGTCGATCTAATACCGCATGGGAACATCTCATGCCATCTGCTTATCCCATTTTTGGCAAGTGGGTCGAGGAGTAGATGTGTCAAGCACGAGCCGCACACACTAATGAAACACAAATGATTACTAATTTATTGATAATTACTTAGCACAATTTCCAATTAATTCCCACATATCTTCGTGGGACAAAATGGGTGTGAGCTGGCTAGACACGGCCCCAGCACAGCTATAAAACGGTCAAATGATTTAATCGCTAATTACGAGCCACGCAGAAATAGCAAGAATTTCTCTCGCGGAGGAGAGCTACTCTGCCATTTTCGATGCAGCCCGTGGTTGAAGAACGACGTACTTCGTCTTCGCTTCGCTTGGACTCGTGTCGGATGACCACTGTAGAGAAGCTTAGTAAAAGTAAACTTTTATGATAATTATGAATTTAATCATCTCTAATATTTGGAAAATGAATTGAAGTGATCAAACCCGAAAACCGATAGAAAACATCGTACATTTGGGCGAATATTAAAAATAACATAGCAGATGCTATTCTGATTAGTGAATATCTCTTTTATTTCAGCTTTTTTTTCTTGTATTTTGGTTCTTGAACTAATTGACTTTCGTCTTGGTAATTGAATCACGTACTTCATGGTCTCTGGAATACATCTGGAAACGTATCTGAGGCGTGCGCCAGCTGTTATATCCTGTAGGAGTGGAAATAATTACTGGACTAGGCTGGAATGTTTTCTACGCACTTCAACGAATGCAATCGGAGGCGTCTGCTTCGCTACGTTCAACCGGCAATTGCTCTGAGGTTGGAGAAACGCGACCTTGGAATTGCGCAGCTGGCTGTGACCTCAGCGGAAGGTGTTGCGTCGGGAAAACAAGTGGCGTGAGTCTCTACGATTCTAGTTTTTGTTATTTCATTGCCATGCTTTTGGTACAGTGAAATTATTTTAGCGTGGCCGCTCATGGTCAGGGCCCCAGAGCTGCCGGAAGAGTCCATTCCTTAAACTTATAGCTTTAGAGGGAGGGCGTCCCTTTCCAGGACGTGTGGACAGCCCTATTTTTACAGGTAACGACGCGAACGATAGTAAAGACATTGACAGTGATACTACTTATGATAATGAGGAAACGGGTATCAGTGACAGTGGAAAACTTGGATGATGAGAACAGAACCAGATCATCCCCAGAATTTGGTGTTTCACCATTATCGAGTGAAGACACAACCGCAAATTAATTTCCAAGACCGTTCGCTAGCATGTGCGGTGCGAAGGGCTAATATTTTTAGTATAGCCAGACGAGCCAGGCGCGAGCGAGCGCCGCCTTCTGGCTCACTCCCACCACTTTCAGCTTCCTCCTCTACTCGGGAATCCCAGCGGCCACCCTAGAAAAATTTAGCTGTATAACTAGGTATATTGAGCCGAAAGTGCAAAAAAGTACCTCGTGAGATTGAAGAACAGCAATTCATATTTTTTAGATTTTTAACGTTTTGTTATTCAGTCGTAAATTAAACTTAGATAATAGACATTAATTTATGCATGTAAACCCTTTTTCTTCTGTGCAGAAGTGCATAAGTGGAAGTAAAATTTAATGGGAATATAACAAAGTATGAGAATTCTCAAATAGGATTATTCAGCATTTCAACCAAAGGTTACAAGTAGCAAATGGATTTTGATTTATTGCTTGGTTGAAAAAGAGTCAGAATTAAAGTACAATTTTAACGATTTATTCATTTCTGTTAAATCAGTCAAATGCACATTACATTGATGCCAGTAAACTATTAGATGTGTAAATATTCGAACCATTTATTGTATAACTCGACCAAGTTGAGAATGATGTTTATGCGCGCCACTGTCTGTGTTTACAGCCGAAACGACATAGACGGAGATATAAGGACACTCAAATCAAATTAATAATGGGACCTTGTGAAACTATTTCGAGAAAAGGGCGATTTATTTCGACACAAATCTGATATCTTTCCAATTAATATTTTAACTGTATTTGGACATGTCTGCACCTCATATAGGAAGAAATTTTTTTTTCTGCAGAATGATTCAATTTTGGTCCAATTCCTTTGATGAGCAGAAAATTTGTAATGTAACATTCAAATACTTGTAAATCATTTAATTTAACTTAAGTAGTTTCTCAGAATACATACCAAATCAAATTCTTATTATGTAAAAAGCAACTACCACAGTAATGAAGAATATTTTAAATACTTATGACAGTAAATTTAATGTTTTGGTATTTTATTGCATACCTCACAAATTGAATAAAATATAAAAACAGATGAATGAAAAAGAATGCAATACGTTTGACTTCAACCATAATATTTCATTTATTTCATTCATAACAACTTTTCTTTTTGGTGTCATTTTTTATGGTTTCGGTGATGTTATCAAAAACTCATGTCTCTGAGCTTCAGACAACTTTACACTTGCTGCTGCCGCACGTTTGATTGTGCTTTTTGGATGTACTTTAGGTCTGTCTTTTTCACTATCACAAAATTGAATAACATTATATGCAAGGCGTCTTGTCTGCCAGCGAAGTGTCACGCCTCGACGAGAACTTATATTTCCCAAAGCTACGCTGATAAACAACTCGGTTCATGCTCCTCCCGACTCTGTTTTAGCGAAACTGACTGTATAGACCTATGTTTACACTGTTAGTTCCACGAAACGCTGCAATCATCTCCTTCATTCTTCGCTTGGTGGAGCTATACTGAAGGGTATTTGTGTTTTTGTATAATTTCCTTTGGGTGTTGTGTTTATTCTAGCATGCAATTTCTTTTCAGCTATGAATATGTGAACTATATTTTTCATTTCTTTGTAAAGTGATTGTAACTTGTGTTCGTGAGTGTATCATGCAATTTCTTATTGTGATAGATTGAGAACGTAGATTGTTTGTTTAATCAGTACCAGTTGAAATGAACTCAATATAACTTTCATTTAGAATATACTGCCTAATTATTTAACAGCAGTTACTCGACTTGTTGAGCTATTACTTGACGTTTTCAAGTAATAGCGTAAGTACTAGTAGCGCAGAAAATTCAATATTTCATTATGATGTAATTGTTCTCAATAATGCCAGGAAGTGTGTGTTGTAGCACCACTAGTTTACGAATAACATCAAAAGATGTAAGAGCACTCTTTCCATCATAGTTTGTCTTAGTTTGTAAGCTCTCTGCTATTCTGTTTTATTCTATTGCCCCTCGCAATGTTTCTTGAGCGTTTTGCCTTCTCTTTTTTGGATTTACTCGGAGAACCCCTGACACTGTCGTGGGGATGGCTCCTTTCTTGTTTCCCGGTCATACCAAAGTACCCTATAGCTCCTTTCGTGACTTTTCTTCATAAGATATTGCTGTGAATATCACTTTTATCAAAATGAAGTGCACCGCCTTTAAAGAAATAAAAGTAGGATAAACAAGGTTAACAATTATTTATCTTAGATGGCTTATGTTAGGTTTGAAAAATCAACCACACCAGGAAAAATGAACAATATTTTGAAAGAAATATAGACCTATGCTTTCATAAAATTTCATTTTTAAAATTCATAGTTTCAAAAATATTAATTCCCTCTTTGAACTGTCTTGTCCATGAATGTTTATTTTCTTAAATTAGTAGAGTTTGAAATTTGAGGGATGACCGATAAAAACAGACAAATAGATTTGAATAAGAATAATATGAAAGTTTCGTGTTTAATAGATAGACATGATGTGATGCCATAACAAGTGCATGAGTAATATACGTCACAAACTTTTCACAGACTTAAAATCGTCAGTACTTACATTCGTGTGTTGCGTATATATATATATATATATATATATATATATATATATATATATATATATACGCAAGTGATATGTAGTGATAAAATAATGATGAATTATTCTACTTTAATTCGCTAGCTCAGTTTTTGGGTTCTATACGATGACACCACGCTTACCTGCAGGATGGTTGTCACCGGGTTGCCCTCTATACAGAGAAGCCTAAGTCTGAAATTATTTCTATTACAAGGAATTGCGTATAATTTGGCACAACAATAATTTCAGTAATTGAAATTGATTTGAATTTAGTTTAACAATATAAATTCTATTGATTGCATGCATCTAGTTAAGAACGGTACCGAATTGTCTAGGCGTTGTGAAATCAGGCCCCGCAGTTCATATCACCCTTGGCTTCCGCGCCGAAAATCCCTCTTCGCGCCGGCCGTCGCCGAAGTCATCTGCTTCTCTCTTGATGTTTTAATTGACGCCTTGCAAGAATTGTTCCACTAGTGTTCCAAATTCTATTCTCCCTATTACATATATCACGGCGGTTAAATTAATCAGACCACCTTCGCGCAGCTACCACCACGATGCCAGTCAACCAAACCAAAACTCTAGTTCAGAGCCCCCTCCTGCACGTAAACAAACATTCGTTACCTAGTAACTTCTTCGCACCGTCCAGATTAAAGCAAGGCCTTGGCGCTGGGCAGTAACTATAAGCGCTGTACAAGCAAAATTGTGATAGTAAGTCTAGAAATATCTCATTCTGTACATTACGGTATGGAATACTATCGTAATGTACAGAATGAGATTCTTTGAGATCCGTGGCCACAAATTTCGAGGTTTGAAGGCTTTTGACCGCTTCTTTTAGGAGTTACTGGGAAAACCCTGCAGACGTTGTTCTGCCCTTCATATCCCTATATCCCCTCCCATCACCCTCGCACTGTCTCTCCCTCCCTCACCCTGTCAATGTCTGTCTCTGTCGCTCTCTGTCCTTCTCATTCACTTTTAATTGCACATTGCACATTTAATTGTGTACATCCCTGAGCATGTGAGGTAATAGCGGGAAGCGCCGGACCGGCGTAAATGTAATAGAATGTTCAAGAAGGTTTCATCCTGTTGATTACGGTGTGAGAAACGTTTCTTTGAGGCCAACGGCTCTAAGCAACAACACATAAACCTCGGTTAAAAAACAAACAAACACGCAGACGTGCCAACTGTCATGGAGATCGGTCCAACGGTGTCGGAGTTTATCTCATATATATATATATATATATATATATATATATATATATATATATGCAACAGAGTGTTGCAGGTTGCATTTGTCGTGAGTATTTATATGCTATTTTTCAACAACTCATATTTTTAAAGTCAAAGTGCAATTCTTCACGTCTCGTGAAATTATCTCTCATTTATACAGACTGGTTTATACAGACTGACCTCATTTACACAGACTGATTGCGTGTGAGAGTCGCAAAATATATCTATACTACTGAAATAATATAGGAGACTATTAGGGGTTGTAATTGTGTAGTTTTGCGTTTTGCTTGACGTGGTTGAAATGTAATCTGTCAGTTTAGTTTCGTGTCTAATTCAGTCAGAATATTGCGCATCGACCTCAGCATTCTTAACGTCCCGTGCGTTTACAGAGCGGCGCTCTCCCATGGCTCTACTGTTTCTCTTCATCGAAGAAACGCTCTATTTGCGCTCTCTCGCGTATCAACGTAAGAAGATAAAGTATTGTAATTGTGCCCCGGAAATCGGTGATTTGTCGTCAGAAAAACTTATTACCGGGCCCTGGTAACAAAAAACGTGGATATTGTTCAGCAGAATTCACCAAGAGTTCATAATTTACCAAGAGGTTTTGTAGTCAGAATTCATGTTTTATGAGTCCTAGATAATAAAATATCGATTAACAGCGAAACGTCTCTACGTCCGTCCGACAGTCAGTCTTTCGGTAGGCAAAAATTACGCATGGGTTAGAAATAATTGGAGAAAGTATATGACGTTGTAGCACTACTAGTTCTTTCATTGCAAGTATTGTATTTCCTACACTGTCTCTTCCTCCATCCCTTCAAGATAGTTGTTTCTTGAGTAATTCTTCTTTTCTTTGAATCTGTAGAATTAACTTCTAACTTCTGAAGGTGATGTGCTGAGACAACACTACTTTAAAACGCCCAGAATTTCTTTATACTATAAGAGTTTGTATTTTATTTAAGAAAGCATAAAAAGTACTGAATCTAATTCATGATAAAATGCATTGAGCAGCTAGTCCTTAGTCCTTTTAGGAGTGAAAAACTTTGTGAGACGATAAAAACAAGATTTTCTAGCCGGAAAGTTCAGGAACGTCGTGGTTTCAATGGAGAAGACGATTCAGGAAATAAGCCAACATTTGCCCCTTTCACTCCAAAGTCACTTCAAAAATTGGGATGGAAGGTACGAGATTGCGCAAGAACGGATAGAAAAACCGCAAACATTTTACAACTGCGCCCATTAAAAACGACTGCAAAGAGCCTGGAGAATGGAGGACTGCAAGGAGAATCCATACACCATCGCCCAACTTCAGTAAATTTCCGTTACAAACTATGAACTTTCATAAATGTTAGTGAGCACGTGTTTCAACGTTGCCAGAAGTACGCCCAAGTATGCAACGGGAGTTTGGAACTTCTCTGTAACTTGCTTCGGTGTGCGTGCCCCGAGCTAAGCCGGAAAGAATGAGCAGAAAGGCCGCCAAATTCACGCGAATCGAAAGCCTCTCGCCACAAAGGCAGAAGTAGCGGAGCCACCGCAGATTTCTCGTTACCGCTTACGGAGTAGAGAGAAAGTTATGTC
>JAHLJT010004567.1:64346559-64371208 GCA_031308135.1 Acheta domesticus
TGGTTCAGTTCGTTTTGCAGTGTCTCGCTTTCCGCCTATTATATTGTATTAACGATTTCTGTCTTAACGGCAAATCAATGAAAATTGCTGCTAAAAAACTATTGCTAATTTTTATCTTTCAACATTTTCATTGAATTCTTAATATTTTGTTTGAACTGTCGTTCCGATATTACAATTTGTCGGCGTTATAAATAAATTATCAAAACACCGAAATTGTTGCCCTGCGAATGTGAATGTAAAATTTCACTGCGTGTTTGTTTATATTTCAGTCAATGGTGCCAACTGCACGCCGATATCTTTATCGTCTAGTGATGAAATCTATTATAAATTAATTATTTTGCAAATGCATTTTGATGGAGCGATGGCACATACCATATTATTACTAATTAAAAATTTTCTATCAAGATGTTTATCTCTCGGATTGTTTTCGTGATATTTTTGAAGTGTCTGTTTGAGCTAACCAGAAGAAAGTTTTAATTCAATCTATTTCTCTATTTCCGTCAAAATTGCAGAAAATACTAGTCGGTAATACGAAGCTGCTGCCGAAATTCGCAGTGCGATGTAAGGAATTATTTCGAAACACCCTAGTGATACATTCTGGAGCTTCATATTTTCGATTTTTATTAATAATAATAATTAATAACTAGCCAAGTTTGAATATAGTTAATTTTAACATTTAATTCACGATGCAAGTGTTGTGTAGCAGAGATATTCTTTGAAACATTTTTAATTTTGCAGAAATTGAACAATATTTGATTTTTTAATAGAACTACATAGATTTTTTTGCTGAAATGATTAGATAATTTAAAGAGGAATACAATATATCAGTTGTTACTAACTTAAAAGAAATACAGAGTAACAAATATTTTACCTAAACTTGCTTTGAAATAATGAACAGTTGTTAGTACGGGAAATATTTGCCTTGAGACGCCAGTGCGGCGATCGCCTTTGGGACACTTGGCCTTCGCGGTGCCGCGACCTTTAGACTGCAATGGTAGGAAAGTGATAGGATGTATGCGTGAAGAATATAATCATTGCAGGGAATGCCTAGAAATGGACATAAATGTTAAAAAAAGTCGAAAAGAACGATGTAAGAAACTGTCAGCTTAAGAAAAAAAAATATTAAAGGCCAATTTCATTCATTCAATCAAGCATTGACCTTAATTTGTAACAGCGACAGAAACAAGCCTACATTTTAAAACATTTCAAGTAGAAGGCAAGGGATCAATAGATTAAGATGTTTTACAGTAATATCTCGAGATAATTAAACAGAACATAGATTGGCTGCAAGTTTCTAATATTCTTTACTGTTAATCTACTTCCTCCTTTATTCATGAATGTAACAAATGTATAAAAATAAAACAAAATGTTTATTGTAGAACTACTCTTCTGAAATATATTTTCAGCATTACTGTTGCCCCGCACTTTTACTAATATATCAAGGAGAATTTTGAACAAAGAAAATTCAAACCAATTGTTAGGGCAGGTCCAAACACCGCCCGCATGCGCGATATATAGGTAAATTGCAAGGAAGAAGGATTTTAATATATTGTGCTATTATTTTTACTTTCACAAAAATAAAATTATTTTAGTATCGTAGACCGTCAAAACCTACCATGAAAATGCGCTCGTAAAATAAAATGCTCACCCTCAACAGAAATGCATTAAAGAAGTTTCCTCGGGAAGGGAATCACGCT
This sequence comes from Acheta domesticus, assembly GCA_031308135.1. Lineage (NCBI taxonomy): Eukaryota > Metazoa > Arthropoda > Insecta > Orthoptera > Gryllidae > Acheta > Acheta domesticus. Next base: position 64,348,257 of record JAHLJT010004567.1, read on the forward strand.
TCAAGAAAGATTTCTAGCGACTGGAATTCATTTCCAATTTGAACTGTTACCCATTCATCAGAAGAAGTTCAATTTTGGGACAACAGTATATTAAGAATTTAAACCAAAACAAACCTCTATTTTTTGTCGGGGGATGTATAAAACTGCATTATTCCTTTTATTATCTGTTCAACAGTTTTTGTGTATATCCAAGCAATATACTGGGAGTCCCACCAACTAAGGGCCACCCCCTTAACTTCTAAATCTAAACAGATCCCGATATCGAAATGCAGTTTTCGCTGAACAATGCGGAATCATGGGGCAAGCGATTTGCCGTAGAGATATTGTTCGAAATATTTTAGTTTTTGAGAAATTTAATCACCTTTGAGTTTTTAAATGCAATCATGTATTTTTCTCACTAGCATTAGAGAGATCATAAATAGACGAATGCAATGATGTAACATATATTAATGTTTTGATAGTATTTTGAGTATAAAAATATACTTTCTGACATGAGATTTTAAATTAAATACTTGAGATTTCCTGTAGCAACCCTTGCATCTGCCACCTTTGAGGAAGTTTACCTTCACGGCGCCTTCACTTTTGCGGGGAGAGGCCGCGGACACCTTCCCGACAATTGCGACAGCTGCTACAGGAAAAACTACACGTTTGGTTTAAAATTTCATGTTGGAATGTATAATTTTATACACAAAATATTATAAAATATTAGCATATGTTACATCATTGCATTCCTCTTATGATCTATCTATTGCCAGTGAGAAAATATATGGTTCCCTTTAGAAAAACTAAAGATTATTTAATTTCTCCAAAACTTAAAGACTTCAAATAATATCTCTACACCATTTCTGTTTTCTCTTGAACCATGATTATACATTGTTGAGAGAAATTGTATTTCGATATCAAGAACCGTTTAGAAGTTTTAGGGATGGTCAATAGTTTGTGGGACTCCCTTAAAGTAGGACTAGTTAGTGAGTATTTCAGTAATTCAAGTTTTAATTCCGTTGGGTAGAAGATGCCACACATGAAAATTATTTGTAATTGTCTAAATATATTGGAGACATTTTAAACGTTGTCCGCAATTTCGCACAATAACTTACACAAGCAATTTAAATACGTTAGTTTATATAAAAAATTGAAAGGTGTATTGGTTTGGCTCAGTGGTAGAATCTTTTCTTCCAGAACCCTAGGCTACAGGATCGAATCCGGTGCTTGCCCGGAATTGGTTTGCTTTTCAGTGATTTGTTTTTGTCAAATTAACTGTATTACAAAACTTTTTCCATAGTGTAAATATATTATTTTGATTTTAAAACAAGGTGACCGTGAAAAAGGCGTTTTATCTTTCAATGAAATATTTGTTTTTTATTCTCCAAATTTGATTAGAATTTTTTAATATTAATTGTTTATTCATAAATTTCTTATTATAGGAAATACAAGGAAGACATTAATAAGGAATCCAAAATTCCTGGTTTACTAATGCGATAACTCGCTCTCGTAGGGCTTGGCTATGGTGAGCCATGCCGAATAATGAAAACGGAGTAGTTCAATTTGCTTAGCCGCGAGTAAAAATATTGATTTTTCTTTCTAACCAAACGGCAACGCCGCAGAGCCCCTTATCTCATTTTGACCTGGAATCGACAACACGGAAGTACTGCGAAGTATGCAATTTAAGATCATATTATTTTGATCTCAATGCCGCACGTCCAGACAGCTATTATTATAGAATTGCTGGTTTGCATTCTTTTGTCGCAATCGCCAATTATGCGTACATTATACATAACTTTGACAAGACAAATGTATAATTTTGCAATTTAGTGAATTGTTTTGTAATGTAGAGTGAAAAAAAAGCTACGAAGACTAGGACTCGAGCCCGCTGCTCCCTGAGTCGTAGAGAAACACTTTGACACTGATTGAGCCATTCACTCGCTCTTCTCTCACTTAAAAAAAACTTGAAAGCAACAATACGTTTGCATAAATTAATGTCAATTCAGTTTTGTAGGCAGGAAACACTGAAGTCTTTTACCTCTCTACTACTACTATTTTGATCCCAATAAACGTTAAAGTTTTTATACGCACTCCAATAAAATAAATTTAATCTTCATAGTTCCATCTACAGAACTTAGATTTAAAAAAAGTATTGGTGCTACAGAATGGCTCAGACTTTACTGTATTAGCTTTCTATTTCCTTTGGTCTCGGCTAGCTATTCGGACTTGACACATACTCTTGCCAGCTGCCATTTATCGTCGCCCAAGTACACTTTTTTTTGTTTCTTCATTTTTCGATTTCCTAATAGTAGAACGGAAATATTATTTAAAGAATATTAAAGAACAGTAAAATCTCGTCCTGACTGGCCATTTTCTTTGAAAAATTCGGAGCCGTTTTTAAGGAAATGGCGTTTAACTGCGTTTTACAGCAGTAAATGAGAAATTTTAAGGTCTTTTTGACAGAAAATTTTTGAATTTTGGAAAAACATCATCAGACGTCATTTGAAGTACATCAACTTACAAATACAACAGTGTTTACAAATTGCTGGAAATGTGCATATTGAGCGTGTGAAAGATGTTTCAAAAAAATATATTTGTCTATTTTTTGAAAATTCGAAAAAATACCCCAAATTGTACTTGACTTCATATTAAAGAGTGTAAAAAAATATGGACCCACTTATGAGAAAATGGCATTTGAGCGTTTCTAAAAATGCGGAATTAGGGGTTTGGTTTCACAGAAACCAGTTGAGTTTTTGAGAAACTTTATTTGACTTTATTTAAAGCACATGTACTCATAAATATAATAATATGAACAAATCGCCTATTTTAATGGCAAATCACAATTTTAATATTAACGGCGGGAGAGATTCAGGTCAAAAAATTTAATTTTTGTAATTTTTGAGAAAACAAAAGAATAGAGCAATATGGTGTATATGCCATGTTATAGAGTACATTAAGCACTATCCTTACCAAATGTTTAAAGAAAAAATTGGAGCCGTTTGGGAGAAAATCTTGTTTTCACGTCACATTTCCCGCAATTTGTAAACACTATTGTAACTCTGAGGTAAAGTTCTTCTTATAACTTTTAATAAAGTTTTTCGAAAACTCAAAAAGTTTTCTGTGAAAAAGAGCTTTAAATTTTGAATTTAGAGTATCGGTTAAACGCCATTTTCTTAAAAACGGCTCCAAATTTTCTAAAGAAAATTGTCATTTATGACGAAGTTTTGCTGTTCTTTAATATTCGTAAAATAGTATTTACGTTCTACAATTACGAAACCGAAAAATTAAGAAATATAAAAAAATATACTTTGGGCGGCGATGGATGGCAGCTGGCAAGAGCATATGGCCAGTCCGTATAGCTAGCCGAGACCAAAATATACTAGAAAACTAATACGGAAGAGTTTGTGCCGTTCTGTAGCATCACGATTTCATTTATATTGCAAAGTTCAGCAATAATTGATACCATTAATATGAGAAGTATTAGTTTTAAGGCCATTTTTAAACAAAAAGCAGAATGCTAGTTTTAAGTTAATTAGGAATTGTACGCTAAATACAAAGAAAAAATTATGAGTAACAAAAAAAACTGACGAGATGGAACATTTTTGGCCCCGTGGCCGAGACCGCTAAGGCAGTATGCCGTAGTGGTCTTGGACCGTAGGGTCGCGGGTTCGGGTCCCGCCTCGGGCATGGTTGTATGTGTTCGTCCTTTCACCCCCTCTCATCACCATATCGTGTCATCATCATGTCATAATGTTACTCCCAACAGTGGTCGCTAATGACTGAGTAGTTGATGCAACCTTACACAAGAACAACAAAATAAAAGTACTAGTATAAACACGTTTTATAAACAAAAGCTCTAAAGATAATTACATCCACCAGATATAAGCAAAGAGGTGATTGGCGGAATTGGCGGAAGAACGCTTCGTAGAGGCAACGTCTTACACACGGCGTGATAAAGTGAATATGGAAGCTAATCAATTGTCTTTTACTCCTTCTTGCGAATAGTGTTTTAACCCACCCTGGGAAATGTTGTTTGTATGAATGCTTGTCACTTTTCAAAGTTGATGCCATTAAAATCTAGAGCTTGGAAAAACGATCGCACATAGTTAATTAGATATGTACCCACTGATTATCAGTTAAAATTAATTTATCATCAGTTTGTGATAGTCACACAAAAGATCGATTCTACTTTGAAAAAAAAAACAAGGTTTTATAAAAAATTTTCTCGATTACTCTTTCTCCGTGTGTTTACATCTTCAGCAAACATCATAATACTTATATATTTCGATTTGTTTACCTTCGGGAAAATAGTTTTCTTCTCTGAGAAGAGTTCCAAACAGAAATGATCCCTCTGATCACAACTAGAAATGTCCTGACAATTTTGTCAAATGTAGATGAATTTGCAATGCAAATATGTTCCAAATAAAAGTTTCTATATTATTCTATTCAGATCAAATTTTCATTACATTAAAAAAAATTCAATAACCGCTTTTTCTTAACAGTATATTTTCTTTAATAAAAGAACTCATACGGAATAATCATTCTTCACTTTCATCTTTCAGTTCTCGATGTCTCAGCGATGCTTCCGGTACGATTAAAGTGGAAACAAAGCGAAAGACAAAATTGAATTAAAACTAAGTACTGCATCGGCACGTCGTTCCTTGCATCTATGCATATACATATTACATATATGTAATAACAATATTAAAATACCACACAAGGCCGCGCAGAAGTGATTCCAATTCCCTAAAGTTTTGTCAACGCTGGGATACGAACTCACGTATTTAGGTTGAGGAAAATATTACTATGTATACTACACTATTCACCCAAAGAATCACAGCCTCTCCGACACTTGCGTTGCACACGGGAACTAATTTTTTTTAATCGACGTGCGTAAACTCACAATCCGACGCGTAGGGCGCCACTATTGGAAGTCTGAGATGGCCTTATTTATGAGTTTCGGGAACTTCTGTAAGAACTCAAGGTTTCAGTTTGATTTAATAGCAAGCGAGCTCGACCAAGCGACCCCTCTAGAGGTCATTTCCAAACACTGAAGTCTGAAGAACGAATAGACAGTGAATGTTAATGAATACAAGAGAGTATATATAGATTTGGAATAAATGAATTTAAAAAACATTTTCCCCGCAAAATTGCTCTCTCATTAAAATTAAGTGAACTCGTTTTTAATTTTCCATACCATTCATCAGAAATTTCTCTAATTACACATATTTATTTACATGTGTGTAACATTACAATTTGTAATACAAATCTATTGTTTGTTTCTTGTTTGTTTCTATATTGAATTTAAATTATTTGTCACAAATGTCCAAGAGATCGTAGCGAAGCATTCTCCGATTATTCTCCGATATTACTGAATTAGTGCCACATTCTTCCCACCCGGCTTTCCTTTATGTATTTACTTGAATTACTAGAACAGCCAATGATAAGCGTTGCTAGCCTTAGAGTTGAGGATGGCTCAAGCCCCGTGTCAAAAATATATTTTTACTCTAATTATTACCAAATGAGACATTATTCTATCTCTCTTCACATGATCTATTCATTTCAGGTAAAAACCTACGCAGTTCCATTTAAAAATTATATGTGATATATTTTCACCAAAATTGAAAATATTACGAATAATATCTCTGCTGCACAACATTTGGCTCGTGGAATAAATATTAAAATTATCTTCCGTGCCACCGTTCCGTCGAAATGCAATTTTAAAAATCAATTTGTTTACATCATAATTCTATTAATAATGAAATAATTTCTTTATCTTCAATTTCCTCGGTAGACGGTTAACTATTGACAGCCACTTTGCACAAGTAAGTAGAAGATATCCATGCACATAATAAAGAAAACTACACATTTGCAGGACAACAGCTTCTGCGTTTTGAAATTTGAAACAAAAGTTTCAACGATGTATTAAGAATATAAAGAAAATTTTCATAATTAGAAAACAGCAATACTTCCTTAGCAACAATATCTACAGTTTAGCCGTAAGTCAGAAATCGTTAATACAATATAATCGGCGGAAAGCGAGACACTGCAAAACGAACTGAACCATATACTTGACTGCAAAGAGCGACCGGATTGTCTGTAAAACAAATGAGGGTTGGCATCAGATGATAATTTCTTATAAACAATTGCGTAAGGAAAGGTGATAGAGCCGATCGGATTGCGGAATTTCGCAACTTGTTGAAAGGCAATTGAGATGAGAGAGTAAAGAAAGATTGCAAAATTTGTAGATTTATTAACAATTTCCAATTTTTGCAATTCTAAAGCGGGAAGAGTTCCCTGCTGACCCAGAACTAAAAATTGCGAATTAACACTTTTGCAACAATTAACAATTTTATAAACAATTTTGAAATGTGCGCTACACCTGCGGAAGAGTGTCCCCAAATTGTCCCTGAGTTCAATATCGCAAAAATAAAAATTTTGACCAGAGATGCAAATTAATTGCTTAATATCTGGTTTAATTCTTGCTTTAATAATAAAATATACACTTGGTCTTTGAATTGTATTGTCTTTTATTGAAACTGTTCTCTAGATGTCCTTTATCGAATGTAGAAAGACAGTATTTTGCAATTTTTGCAAATTTTAGAAACACTTATGGACACTTGAAAATGTGCAATTATAATAGTTTTTCTTATGGAAAAAATCTGGACATTTGATAAAGTTCATGGATTGTGTATGAACTACAATATTGGAATTAGAATGCGTATAAGAAAGTAATTTGTCTAAAATTAGTGTTATTTTATCTCACATCAACGTAATTTCTTAAAAAAGAATTATGTTAATAGTGGTTAAATGTATGTGTTCATATATATTTGAATAAATTTACTTTAATGTTCATAAAAGTGTTTCATTCCTTGCATTTTTATTTGAAAATATTTTTACATCGGAACTAGCGACGCCCGCCATTTTCTACGACGTAAGTTTGTTAGGACACTCCCCGCTGTGTTTAGATTGGCTGCGTAGGTTTGTGAGGCTCCGCCTGCGATGTTTCGTCATGACAAGGGCTGCCCAAGCCGTGCACAAGCTGAACTTAGCCGCAGACGGCCGCGATCAATTTTTGTTTCCAGAACGGTACGTATACACGGAGTGTTATACGTAGTATAGGGAAAGTTATGTAATGCTGCGCGAAAAAATGGCCAATTTTCGGCGGAAAAAAATTAATTGCCGGGTCGTGAAAAGGAAAAGTGGATAAAACCAATTTCTAAATTAAGAAAAAAAATCCCCTAACACGTGCTGTAGCCAGAAACCCTGTTTTGTGGGTCCTTGATACCGAAAAACAAATTGAAAGGAAAACGTGCGTCTGTCCATCCGTCTGTCTGTCCGTCTGTGAACACTGCTAGCGCCTAAACCATACGTACGATTTCTTCCAAAATGGATATTCCCCGATCGATCTGCTTCTAGTCACAGCTTTGAGATTTTGAAAAAGATTCTTCAAAATTTGGGGGTACTTTATATGACGCCCCCCGGGGATTTTCAAAATTTTCTCATAAACGGCTCCAATTTTTTTCTTTAAATTTCTTGTATTAATAGAGTAAAATACACTTATTAAGATGGAATAGGTCCAATTTTCACAGATAACTCTGAATTTTCGAAAATTGTGAAAGTTTGAAGTTTTTTCGGCGTTTTTCTCCAACTACAAAATTGAAGATAGAGATTTTTTCTTCAAATAATTTTTTTTCTTGATAGTGAGTTCTTTCTTTAAGATCGTGTACAGTTTTTTGAAAATTTTAGTAGTTTTGGCGCAATATGTGCAATTTAAAGAAATTGATTTTCTCAAAAACGACTCCAATTTTTTTCTTTAAACATTTGGCGAAGATAATGCTAAATATACTCTATCTGATAACATAAACTTCATTCTGGTCTACACGTTGGTTTTTTCAAAATTTATAAAAATGTAAATTTTTTGATTTGTCTCTCACGTCGTCAAAATGTACATTGTAGATGTGTTTAATTGTTTCGTGGGTTTCCTTACACATACGCTTCAAAGTATCTCCAATGACGGTTATTGAAATGTCCATAAGTGGTCCATAATAAAGGAACAAAATTGGCAAATTTTCTGAAATGTTCGAACGAAATTTTCTTGAACACTATTGAAAATGTTTCACCGAAATTCTCAACAATGGCAAAGAGTTCAGTTCTCTCCCATATTCCAGAAGCTTCATTTCGGCCGCGATATTTGGGGCCCCAAAATTAAAATAACGCTGAAAAATTTAGGTGTTGTTTAATCACACAAAATGAAAAGTATGCATTGCACTGAAAAAAGTAAACCATCGCGTCAATTGAAAACTTTTCTAAATATTTTTTTTGTAACATTTTTTCGAATTATTGTAAAAATTCCCACAAATGTGATTTTTCCCACCTGTTGTATTCGATCAAAGAGGGACAGTGATTTTAAATTTGAATTGGTTACCACGACAAGATAGTTGTTATTAAACAATGTGTGTTTATTTCTCAATTCAGAAAATGAACACGGTAAAAGATTTAGAATGAAATATTAAGTATATGTTTGTGTATTAGTCAAAATACATATTAGTGTTGTGGATTTAGGGTCATCGTAGTGTATTAATTATGTTGTGAGTTTATTCATGTGTATTTTTCGAACAATTTTATTATTACGAAATCCTTCGCTTGCTGAATTGTGCCCAAAGTAAAGAACATTCGTGAGTATTTGACAAGTTTACGTAAAATTTGACAATGAATGATAAAACTATAATTTGTATTTATAATTTTTTAATCGTTTGTAGTTAAAATATTTTGTTAAGTCATGATATTGCTTTATCTGTTTCAAAGTATTTGAAGTAATCTTCATTTGTGGTAATATTTACATTAGTGGCGATTTGTTTACATTATTGTGTTTACGAGTTCATTTGCTTTAAATAATGTCTAGTGAATTTTCTCGAGAACTCACTTTTCTGTAAAAACTAGCTCCAAATTTCGCATTTTCAGAAGCACTCAAACACAATTTTCTCAAAAATTGTTTCAAATTTTATCTTCAAACTTTTCGAACGGATAGTGCTCATTGCACTCTTTAATATGACGTAAAGTTAAATTTGGGTATTACTTTGTTTTTGCAAAAAATTACGTAAATGTAATTTTTTTGAAACTTCTCTCACATCGTTAATATGCACATTTCCAGCAAATTGTAAACCTTATTGCATTTGTAAATTAATGTTCTTCAAATGACTTCAAATGAAGTGTTCCGAAAACTCAAACATGTTCTGTGAAAAAGAGCTTCATGTTTTGCATTTTTAGTAGCGCTTACACGCCATTTTCTTAAAAACGACTAAAGGATTTTCCAAGAAAATTGCCATTTAGGAAGAAGGTTAGTATTCTTTAATATTCTAAAAATTAATATTCCGTTCTACGATTAAGAAAACTGAAAAGTCAAGAAAATGTCAAAAAATATATATACTTTGGAAGGAAATAGATGGCAGCTGGCACGAGTATGTGGTAATTCCGAATAGCTAGCCCATACCCAAGGAAATAGAAAACAAATAGGGGAAAGTCTGTGCCATTCTGTAGTACCACTAGTTTCTTTTCATAAGGTATTATCATATTCTCATTGACAATAAAACTCTTTGCTGAAAATATGCAATATTCTTTGTAAAACCTTAATGATTTATTCTTATTGTGCTTTGTTTTCAAGATTTCGTTAATATCCTGTGGTATGGCACCCCTTTAAAGAAGTTGAAATAACAAATAATAATAGTTCAGTACTGTAATGATCTAGGATCATTTACGGCTATTCTGAGACATTTTGATAAAAAGAAAGACCTAGTAAAGTTGAACTGAACATAAACTCTAGTTATTGTAAACCTGGCATAGGATAAACAAGTGACGGGAGTGTCGCGTATAAATATTACTTTTCGACCACGGAAACGCTAAAGGAAAATAAATTTGCGCATCAACATCCGAAGACGCAAATTCGGAGGAGAAATTTAAAACTTATTTCATTAAAATCGGACCACGGGTTGCGTCGTTTTAGCAAATTTCAGAAATGCATGTTCGGCAGAAAACTTCAAGTAAACAAGCGAGGGTTACAACTTGTGACGTTACTCGGGATAAAATTAATGTTTTTCACGATTACGGCAAAACGAATGAACCTACATTAAACCAGAAATTACAAGGCTGCAGAGGAGAATTTCGGGAAAATTTTGAATGTAATACCGAAAATTTAGGACATGGGAGAAGAAAATAAACGAAGTTTTTCGAATTCATAACTCGTTCGTTGAAGCAGAAACAATTGACGGGAATACGTGTTCATGACAAGGAATACTAAATTGTAAAATAAAATGTTTCGGCATAATAGACAACAATACCCTTCAGAAGACGACGAGAGGTTTTGATTGCAAGCACACCGTGTGTTCTTGGCTGCGATATTTTTTTATATTATTGAAGTTTATACGTGTAGTTTTTAAGAAAATACTTGGTGTAAAGATCTTTTAGTTGGCGAATGGAATTATTCTTGAGCAAATATAGTGAACTTTTAATTACTATGGACAAATTTCGTAATAGTGAGTTACTGTGTTGTGCGAAGTAAATAATTTAAAATATTTCTGAACTTTCGGAAGGGAGACTTGTTGACGTTGTATTTACGTCATATAAATAGATTGCAGCATAATATTCTGGAAACATGAGTGCTTGCATATTCTATTGCCGCGAAAGGAAAACATTACCAAAAATATTCGCGAAGTTTTCGTGATGCGAGTGCGCAGTACGTCATCAGTCGGTTTTCGCGTGTTAGTGAGAGGCGGACTGTACAACACGTCGGTATTAATGTGCAGTGGCGGCGTTTGGTGGCCGCAAGGACAAACAAGTGACAAGCAGCATGCAGGGGGCGGTGATATCTGTTGTTTGATGGTTGGTGAACGCAAGCTTGCTGACGGAAAAGGGCGTATTCTTAAACAGCGAAGTTGAAAATCATTTCTTTGGTTTTTTAAGAAAGAAAGATTAAATTGTTCAAGGCCAAGATCTGTCGTAGAATATAAGAATTTCAATGGATGGCATAATAATGAACGAAGGGAACGTACGTGTCAGGAATGAATGGATTATTTTGATTTATTAAGTGTTATAAGTTTTTATATTAAGTATTTATTAAGTTTGTTTTAAGTATTATTAAGTTTTGATTATTTTAAGTGTGAATGATTATTTAGTTGTTTAGATTTCGTGTTATGCATTTTTAGTGTTCATTTTCGTGTTGTGAATTTCAATATATTTATTTTGATGTTCGGAATGTTAACAAGTGCAACGAATATCGTTTCATTGAAAAAATAAGAGAAAATAAAGAGAACTTAAATTCTTTGGCTAATAAATGAAGGGAGACATAACTGCCTACCGTTCGTCATTCTCTCGCACTGGCATTTCATTTGAGTAGTAACAGTTGACATCCTGTGGCACTACAGCGGAGGCTATGTTGGGGTTCCGTACGGAACAGGTCACTACCCATTATATAATTAAAAATAAGTTGATAATAGAGTAGCCATGAAAGAGTGTAGTAGTAATAGCTTGGCAGAGCAGGACCCCCCCTATTTGTTACATTGGCAGCCCAACCTGGGGATGAACAGGTGTTTGATAATAGATTAAGCTCCCCATTTCGTTACAAGCAGAGTTCAGGGGGATAAACTGCAACAGTTTTGTGAATATTTGGAATATGTTTCGTGTATTCAAATACTAAATCACTTCCCTTTCCAAGCGCGCATTTGCTGGAGGCGCGCTGTGTGACCTAGTGGGCTAGTGAACTGTTACATCAAATTTCCGTTAACCTCTAGTCGCAAAAAATCAAAATTACTCAAAAAAAATTTTATCTAACTATGACAATATGTATATTGTTGGATTCGTCATTTTATGCTCCTCATGTTAGAACTGAAAAATGTGTAAAGTTCCATTTGAGAAAAAACAAAAGTTACCTCAAATATCTCGTAAATTACAAGTCATAAAATAGAAATGACTACAGATAACAATTAGCCCATTACCTACCTAATGCACTACCGTGAAAACTGCATTGCGATATCTTCAACCGTTTCAAAAGTTATAGGAGGTGCTAAAGTTACATGACTCACCCTGTATTATTAGTTTTTCGTCCCAAATGTCCTTCGCACGTAATTATCATCACTTTTGCAAATTAATTACACATTTATTCCAGTTAGTTGTTTATGTTCTAATGTCTTTTCAGTGTCTGGTTATTTACTTCGACATGTTTACTACACAGGTTCTCGGAAAGTATTGTTCATTTGACTTGCGACGAAACATTTTTAATTTCTTTCGAATCTCTTGAAAACTAATGTGTATTTATTTTTGATCTGCCTAAAATATATCTTCATTATTTCTTTACACCAGTCTGATTGTAATTAAACAATTCATCATCTCTGACGTAGGAAATAAATATCACTATGCTCCCAAATCCGTCACTTGTTTGACACACATGTCGCATTTCGTCCTCATTAAAATTAATTTAATTACTGTCTTTGATGAGTCGTCTGGACCGTCACAATGTGGTGACATGGAAAATATATCATCTCTAGTTTTGCAAACAGCTCGACAGATATTATCGCACCGTTGAAACTAGTGTTGGAACTGGTTGCATCGGAACAACGAATTGGAAACCTTATTTTCTAATTCCCAATCTTTTAAAACATTCCAGACAGCCATAGTTCCTCGTTTCCGGATGAATTTTCTCATTTAGGCACTACAAGCAGCTTCTCTTGACCAATATACGATACAATGGTACAATGGTTTCAGTTTTAAAATCTCTCAAATTTAAAGCAGATAGCAATTTACCGTCCCAATGAAAAGTCACATAACTAGATTCATTTTTTTAAAATAATTCATTAATCTTAGTAGCCTTCTTCTTATGAAAATCTTCCCGATATCTTTCGACCGTTTTTCGATTGATTGCAAATTCCTCTAAGTTATGTCCTAAAGACTCAGCTTCGACTTCCAGAATTTAAACTTTCTCTCCTAATCCTTGTAATTCAAGCCCGCAACTAATAACATATACGAGACATGGTTTTGTCCTGTACACTCTGTTACAAAGAATACTCTAGTGACCACAACGTAAATCGTTGTCTTTCTCCAAAGAACGGATCGTTCTTTTTGGTTTTGGCATACCTAACTTAACAGAAATTTTTATTATTTTATTTTTCTTAATCCTAAGTAAAATGTTTCTAGAAATTGATGAAATGTTCTTTTTGTTTATTTCCATTCACGCATCATTCATTATTGTTTCTGTTAGAAAATAACTATTGCTGTATAATGACACACGAATGACTTTTATAATGAGAACATGTTATTTTCGTAATACATACCAAACATAAGTTTGTTAGAACAAAACACATACATTTTTAAGACAATCCCAAGGCGACGCAAAGCCATCTGCAATTGCAATTAGCATAGAAATTGAACATACCAACAGTTTCATTATATACATAACCATTCATTCTACTCATTCACACCCACTGCGCTTCACTACATTAGTCTTCTGTTCGCCACGGCATTGACTTGACTCGAAGTGTCCGTGGCGCTCAGGCCCATTTGGAGGCGTGGCAGGTGCGGCGCGGCGTCGCGTTCCCCGCGCGTCCCTCGGCCGATGGCGAGTCCTCCCCGCCGCGTTCGGCTGCCTCTTCTTCCTCACACAGGGCATGTCATGAAGCGTGTCATGAGGCAGCGCGCGGAAGGTGAAGGCGACGTGTTTCGGTCCTTTACATAGTGTGTCCAATGTGTGTCGCTGTTCGCCTCTCGGCCGGTGTCACGCAGGATGCGCGGCGCCTTCGGGCCCAGCGCCCTGGCAAGCGCCGTAGTTGAGGCCTTTGGAGCTCCGGCAAGAATTGGTTTTTTACACCCAGAACTCCAAACACGTCGGCGTTTCTAGGATATCTGTTGGGAGGGGGGGAGGTGCGGGAGAGCCGCGAGGCGCGCCGCACGGTTTTCCGCCGAGCGAATCGGACGGAGGGTGGAGGGAGGTGCCGCCGCGAACACCTCGCAGGCGTACGACCACATGGAGCGCACGCAAGCGGTGAATAGGCGGCGCATGAGGGCAGGGTGGAGTTCCAGAACTCTTAGGAGCGGGCGTAGGACGGTTGTTCGGGCAGTTATGTTTTTGGCTAACCTACATGGCATGGGTGTGTCAGCGGAGGCCGCTATCGAGCATCACACCAAGATACTTCGCCGACTTTTGCAGGGTAGATGCGCGCCGACCAAGCTCACGACTTCATCGGGGTTGGCCCTCTGTCGGGTGAAGTTGACGGCTGCGCACTTTTCAAGGTTGAGGGTGAGCTCAACCATTCGGGAAGCTCAGCGAGGCAATCGTTCAGATATCTCACCGATTTCCTTCCGTCCGCCGACTTCGCATAGTAGGCGAAATCATCCGCAAACATTAGGAGCCCGCAATGTTGAATGCCGGTGTGTCTTTCAACTGAGGGCGGCGCATCGTTGACGTACAGGCCGAGTAGGGTCGGGGAGAGCACGCTTCCTTGTGGCACGCCTGCTGCGGTTCGTCTTAAGGACGATTGTGCGCCATTGACGCGAATCTTGAATTGTCTGTCAGCCAAGACGCTAGGGATTAGTTTGATGTAGCAGTTGCTGATTCCGATGTCCGCAAGACACGCGAGCGCCCCCTCGTGCCATACAGAATCGAAAGCCGACGGCATGTCAAGAAAAAACACCGGCAAGTTCTGCCGTCTTTCGAGAGAGAGAGAGACCAATCTCGGTACATAGCCACGTCAGTTCTTCTTGGTCTGTCAGCGTACTTCCCACCTATTGCTTTGTGGCTGTGTTCTTTCCGATTGGCTATTTAGTCGTATTTGCAAATTAATTCAATTACTCTTTGACTTCTTTGGTCTCCTTACGATTCTTTAATGATTTTTGTGACCCACGGAAATTTCTCACACGTTCATCACTAAAATTACTACCAAAAATTAACACTATTCTCCACTGTTTTGTTATTATCCTTCCTTCTCTTTAATATCTCGTTCTTAATATTAATATAGTCTAACGTTGACCTCCGTTGTTGCCTATATTATTCTACTAGCTGAATGTGGCGTCGCGACGTTTTGGACTATCTTTGGTTATTTGACTTTTCTTGTTGCTTTTTCAAAATGGGTTCTCAAAACAGAATCAAACTCTGAACTAAATTCACAAGGCCTTTAAAAATTTCAGGATTTGAGGATTTTTCAGTCTCATCGTGTCCCTCAACGCCAGTTCAAAAGCCCCGCAGAGACAAACAGTTCATTAAAGGATTGAGAACATGCCTGTTATGCCGATTTTTTTTTCATTTTCTTCTATTGTTCTCCGGTAAGCGGTGTCCAGCTATGACGATATACCGGTATTTCCAAATAATGTGAACTTCGTGTACAGCTGATGATTCATGCTTTTTTATATAAACAATCAAATTATTCAAATCAGTGATTCCAGATTTTGTTCATGTATTTTCTATTAATTACCTAATTAATGACTTTTGACTACTTGTAATCACCGTAATTCACTCCACCCACAAAACAGCTCACACAGAACTCGTTCACGAGCCTCACGAGGCAAACCGGCATAGACAACTATGTCATCTATCTTCTTAATTCCATATACCACAGTGGCTGAAATCCATAACGGACTTTTTTAGAGGTGCTGTAGGAGATGCAACACCGTGGGAGGTTCCGTGCTGCGAATGCAACTACATACAGGATCAGTACGGGTTTCAGGAGATTTTTCTTTAGAGGCAAATGAAAGGCAATGTCGGCAAGGCAATGCCGGACGACCAATGAATGTTTATACAGTTTAACCCTTTGCGGTCCTCTGTCCCGCGTGGCGGGACACAGCGTTTTCCTGGTTGCAGACCCTTTAAATCCCCAGGTAGCTGATTGCACCGGTCCGGCGTGCCGCGGCGTAAGAAACTGTACTCGGGTTTTTAATTATTTTTCGTATTATTACAAGCAAAACATTTAATTTATTTGCCTAATTCATAATACATAATTTTGTAACTTAATGTTTGGTGCGGAGAGGTTCACCTCATTACAAATAACGCCTGTATATTGCATTGTATGAACAAAGTCCGAGTTATCATTACTGTCCTTTTCTTCACACTCCTCGGAATATCTGGAGAAAATGTTTTCAAATTCTTACTTTCCTGAAGATTGTCAACTATCAGAATTGTTTACCGATTCACACAATTCAAGCTTCGACAATCTCGACACTTCCTTCTCGATGTCACCATAAGTTCAACTGCAACCTCGTAAGCAAACGGATTTTAAACAACATGAAAAGGGGCAAAGTCTGGCTACAAAGAAGGAAAATACTGCCTAATCCCTTCTGAAGATAATTAGTTGTACAGGAAACCGGTGCCATTTACCTGAGTGAAATAATACAGAGTTAAATATAGGTCCCGCCCCACAGGACAAAGGACCACAACCAGGAAAAAGGAAAGTCCCGTGACGCGGGACATCGGACCGCCAGACGAAGAAGACAGAAAAGTGAAAGGACCGCAAAGGGTTAAGTTTCTTCTTTCTTGAAGTTAATTTTTAGTTACAGATTGATGATAGTGTACAGTTAAACACCACCCCAGGTCAGACGGCTCAGTGTGTATGCAGTCGGCCGAGATTGGCGGCCTGGATGGCACAATGAGCGCGTAGTCGACCTTACTGGAGCGGCCCGTTAGAGTAGACTTGGCCAGGTGAAGGCTTATTCACGGGTGGCCCGAATGTAGATCGCGGCCTGCTGGCCGCGCTGATTGATTGCCGGAGCCTTGATAGGCAAAGAAAGAACAGCTGACTCGTTCGCAGGCTGTCTGACGAGTGGAGCGAGCATCGACACTCGTCCGGTGTATTGACAAAGGAGTCAATGATAGTTGATTTCTCGTAGAAGTTGACGGTAACAGTTTGACCGTGATAGTTGACTGTAATAGTTTAGAAGTGACTGTAAAAGTTTCAGGAGTAGCGTAGAAATGACTGATAGAAGTCGACTGAAGTAGTTGATTGGACGTTGACCGAATGTTAGTAGTGATAGTATTGAAGTGACTGTAGAAGTTGCAGTAGTAGCGTAGAAAGTACTGCAGAAGTGATGATTGAAATAGTTGACTGAAAGTTTGAAGTGGCGCGTGGAGCGAAGTTGCCATATTTATTGAAGCGTATGTTTCCGAGTGCAGAGGGGAGCCACGTGACATTTGCAGCTAAGTCTATGACATGCGGTGAGACGCAGGGTGCCGCGAGAGTTGCTCGCTATTTGCTGTTATTGTCCGGAGTGTGTCATGTGACTTTAGCGCAACACTTGAGGTGCCCGCGATGGCTGCATCTCATTAGCAATGTTAGGGTATGTTTTCCACGGACACCGCGGTGCGCCAGTTGACAGAAGACGGGAGTGGCCGCGCCGGGCGCGGCTGCCATCTTTGTCGGCGAAATGCTTTTAGCGCGCATATTGGTGCGGGAGGCACATAGCGATTTCTAGAAATGTTTTGTAAACATCTGGTCGAGGGCTGAGTGGAGGGGCAGGTAGAGCTACCGGCCGCGCGCCGGCGGAGGCCAGCCCTGGGTAATGACCCGTCGCCCCTTTCCGGGCTGAAGTACAATACGAGGCGGCGGACAAGCTCTCGCGGCGGAAAGGGCCCAATGATATTTTAGTATGGATGTGCTTCGGCGGAGGTGGCGCGAAGGCACGTTGTGTAAAATGCTTTGTTGCCTGGACAATTTGAGCGTTCTAATACGCAGATGTTCGCTGAAACGCCGTGAGAGAGCAGGATTGAGTGGTGGTTGCGGAATGTTGGCCGCGCGGGTGGAAGACAATTAGGGGCTGAGCCCTTGTAACACATTTCCTCGTGAGATTGTTCGCGAGATTGAACAGGTGCCTGCACCACGTGTCGGTGTTGGGAATCATTTGCAACACTTTAGGAAGATTATGGGACGGTATGTGATAATACGAAGGAGATGTTCGGCTCGTATCGCACCAGGACCAGGTTGTTGCGACTGAAACCCAACTCCCTCGATGATGTCAGCTCTCGGTCGCTCGCTGGAGTCTCTCTTCGTCTGTCAGCGCTTGCAGATAAGACGTTCATTCGAAGATAAAACTACTCGCACGAAGTGATTTCTTTTTAATGTTAATGTGTCAAGGGACATTGGCCGACAATTTCTGGTTGTTGTGCAACACTGCAACAATGCCACGAACCGCCATTGTTTAATTCTCCATTTATACGCTAAAACAGTTTTTGGAAATTTCTTAGAATCTTCTGGCCGAATCTGAAAACAAATTATCAAGTTCCCCTTCAGGAGACCAAGACGCGTCGAATGACACCTCGTATGTCTCGATTGGTGCACGGGAAGTAGTCTAACCGAGAGGCACGGAGCCGAATTTTCTCCACGCACGCACACGAGGAGTTTACTCAAATACTATATAGGGATTACTTCTTTTTAAAGATGGGTTGTTATTGAATCCATTATACTATGGAAAATCAATGATATATTTCTTTATCTTGTGACCGCAATACATTGTGACGGCACTAGTTTTCATTTATTTATGTTGAGTTGTACACAGATCGGTTAATACCTTTTCATATGTATTATTGACTTATAGCAACCTTAAACTATCTTAAACCTATTTATACTATTCCTACTACAATGGAGTAGATTTCTCATGAGAATACCTACTGTTCCACAATTGTTTGAGAATATTTTGAGGAAGGAATCGAACGGCTATCTATTGTTTATCCTGGTATATGTGTTGTTCGTTGAGGTTAAATTGTATTGTTTTAGTTGATCTATTGAGTTTGTGTTGGGTAGAGATTATTGAATAGGTATGCTATTTGATAGATTATTGTGTTCATGTTAATTTCTGTATGTAATTGTTGGTTTAAAATAAACCATGGGGCGTTGCTGATTGTTCTAAGAAATCTGTTCTGTATTATTTGTATTTCTATTTACGTTGGATGGTACAGCATTTGTTCAGATGGGAAATGCATATAGCATTAGAGGTGATTGTTTTGTATTGAAACGCTCCCTAGTGGTGGGCACGTTAATAAATAAAATAAAATAAAATAAAATAAATATTTATCCAATCCAAAACACTTTTCCAACTTCTCGTACACCACCGTGCTAGCTCAGTCTTCTGGGTTCGACTAATAGCTATTCCTTACTCTTGAACAATACGTCACCCGATCCGCTTTCCGTATGGAAGGCAAAAATATCTGAAAGTTCTAAATTTAATGCTAGATTGCACAATAATAATCAGTTCTTCATTAAACAGCGTCAAGTAAATGTATTCATTAAAGTTGCATTGCTGTTTAATAAGTTATCTTTTCACTAATTATAATATAATTCTATAATTCTATTCTACAATATAATAATATAATTCTAATAATAATATGATTCTCCCGAGTCTTCTAGCGGCACGACGTTCGTCACCTAAACCCAACTTCAGGCAGTCCAGTTTCCAAATCTCACTTACTTCTCTCTTGCTACTGATACGTCTTCTCACTTGTGGTACATCACCGTTAACAAAAATGGCTTCTGTATAAGCATACACCCAATGGCTTCCGTCTCGGGCGGACGCCTTCTCGCGAACAATTTTTTCTCGCGAAATTCTACTATCGTCACTGTGATATCATTTTAAAGTCCGAATTCCTAAGAAATATTTCTAAGTCTCGCCAGCATCACTCGCACCCCACAAATTCACAAGCGATCCGTTTACCACCTCTCTGGAGCCCGAATCAATTTCATATTCGTCTTCTCAACCCTCGAAATCTCACCTTAATTGCTTTCACCATTGTTTATACAACTTTTTTCAAACATCCGTTGACTCACCTTCCTGTCCTATTATCAAACCAATCATCTTCTTGTAGTATCTATGGTGTATCTTCTCGTTACTACAGTGTCGTACTGCATATCATACCTCAGCGACCCACCTGTCAAAATGTCATTTACGTTGCTATGGTGTCGTATTACGCCTTTCTGCCTTAGAAATTGTGGTAACTGTAGTGTACCTTCGCATTATTCACGTTACTACGGTGTCGTAGTGCATATCACACCTTAGCAACCCACCTGTCCCCGAATGCTACTTACGTTGCTACAGTGTCGTTTAGGCCTTAAGTTTATATGTTTGTGCAAAAAGCCTATGTCTATAGCTAATATCTTAATATTTCGTTCTTTATTTACCCTGCATGTTTGGTATATCACAGTATAGTGTTATTGCATTTGTGAATAAAAGGTTGGAGTTTTTATTCAGTATTAGTTTGAGATGAATTAATCTGATTTTGGCTTGCACTTTAATATTTTTGTGGTTTTTCCAGTTGAGTCTTGTGTCAAGATTTAGTCTTAAGTATTTGGTAGGTCTGTTTGATGATGTCCCGTTTACTTGGCTATTGTTTAATAGTAATATGTGGGCGACAGAGAATGCTCTTATTTAAAAAAAGTGATTTTGATTTATTTGGGTTGAGTTTTATTTCCTATTTGAATGATCATTCGTCTATTTTGTTTAAAAGTTGAATTATTATTCTGCTATATGTCAGCGTGCGACTTGATATGAATATTGACCTATCGTGCTGTGTAAAGATTAAATATCGTTTGGGATAGGGGTGACAGTTGTGGAAGTCCTGCTTCTAATATACGGGAGATTGGAACTATGGTTGTCTATGGTTACTGTGAAAGATCTGTCTAACAAAAATTATGTGACAATGTTTAGTAAGTATTTAGCAGTAGATTAATCCAGGGTGCCATACTGAAATGTACCAACAATGTCTCGTCATAGATTATTACGAGATCGTTGATATCATTCACCTTAGGACGGTTATAATCGTGACCCGTTCCGAATTTATAGTAAAATTTTGGGCGCCAGGAACAGGTTACGTTAATTAAAACCAATGCTTCCACAGATAATTTTAACAAATTGATAAATATCCGGCTAGCTGGGTCAATGGGTCCCGTTATGGATAATCGCTATCGCCTAGATAGCCGATTACTTGATCTGCCAACTATACAGTATGGCGAGGAATCTGAAAGGGAATAATTATCTATCTCTAACTACTTAACAATTGTGATTGACCAAATGAAAAGCTTTTCATTTCCAAAAGAGAAATTTAACAATTTATTTACTTCTATTGACAATTGTTTTGTCTTTAGGTCATGACCTCGTTTTAAAATAATACCTTTCTACTGCAGTACTGATCTAACGTCTTGATCTACGACGCCCCGCAGTATCTTCCCACTTGAATACAGATGAACCCAAGTCCATCTTCTTTCTTCTGATCTTGCGACACTGCCGACGAATCCAGCCCTCACTACCTTGAATATCTATTGGTTCTTACGTGATATTTAGTGTTCCTAGTCCTCCCTCGTTAGTTTCATCATATTGCATTTTACGTTTCCTTTTTCTTTTGTATTCTGATTCATACGTTTCAGTATTTGACAGTTCTTACCCTTCCCTTCAAAAAATTCAAAATTTTCTCTGTTCGTTTTTAAAAGTTCTACAAGCAAAGTGTAAATACCAACGACGGAACTTAAATCGACCTTTTGCAGTTGTTTGTTCCATGCATTCAAGCGGTATAAAATAAATCCCCAAACCTCGGTCATAATAGCAGTTTCAAGTCGATTTAAAGCAACAATAACACCTTTAGCTTCTGCACGAGTTGACGGTTTTTGCGTAGAATCATCAGATGTAATTTGAAGGGCATCTAAAACATTTGCCAACGATGTTTCAGAGCCTGACAAGCATCATTTCGAGCTGACCAGCGCGTAATTGAAAGACTTTTCAAAGAGGATGTACTGGGCCCTTCATCTACTAAATTTTGAAGTATGCCCCACCTTGATGTCGATGCACTAAAGAAATTTTATAAATTTTGTAGAGGTAGAAAATAAGTACAGGCTTCAGTGCATGATTCATCTGCATTTGTACCATCTAAATTTAAAGAATGAGCAGAGCAGGAGATGAATTCAATTAGAGCATTTACATCTTTCATACGGGCTTGAAGACCTGTGTAAAGACCGGACATATTTGACGCGTAGTCGTAGGACTGACCACGACAATTATTAATGTCCATTTCGTTAATCTCCATAAAATTACATACAGCGTCGAACATCTCCTTTGATTTATGGGCTGTGTTTGGAAGGAATTCCAAAAATGACTCTTTTTGTGTACCATCTTTTCCCACATGTCTAATAACTATAGCGAGTTGATCCACGTGTGTTATGTCTAGTGTAGAGTCCACAATTAAGGAAAAATACTAGGAACTTCGAATGTTTCGGAGAATCTCATCTTTAACTGCTTTAGCTAATATACCTATTAGTTCTGCAACCGTCGTATTGGATAAATACGATGTATTTCCTTTTCCGCAGTTACCAAATTTTGTATGTGATCTGCTAAGAAGTGGTCATATTTCGAAGTTAACTCAAGCAACATCCTGTAATTACCATTTTGATTATTTCCAAACTTTTCGACATGTCCTCTCAAAGGAAGCTCTCCAAAGTCCACGCTCCAATAAGTTGCCTCGGTTTCAACTTGTTCAAGCAGCTGCTTATTCACTTTGTTTTCAGTCCGCTGTCTACTTTTCAATGCGGACGTACAGTTTCTATGACATGTAGAATTCTCATGTTCTTTAATTTGGTGTGTGCATTTTTCCAATCATTGAATCCCTCCGATGATAATTTTGCTCTTACTTCTGAATTGGTTGAAAACAGTAGACAAACACCGCAGAAAACAGTTCCATTGCTCTCAGAGTAAACAAGCCACTTGCAAGGCATTTTTCTTTACTGATATGCGTATACTCAAACATATTCGACGTTCAGTAACGAATTTTGCCATCATTGTACTCTTTTCTTGATTTAGAAAAGTCGGCGTTTTTGTTTTGTTCGAACCCATGCGTAGCAACATAATCACGTGTAGCTTCATTAATAGACCACAAATCTGGATCACTTTTCCAACAAAACAATCAGTAGAAGTTAAGGTTTCGTCAATTTTATGTTCTTGCAGTTGTGTACATTCGGTAGAAT
>JAHLJT010004567.1:64382092-64599845 GCA_031308135.1 Acheta domesticus
ATATTTAAAAAATTGAGAAATTCAATTTTTTTCGTCTCTATGCCACTGCAAGTATAAAAGATTTTTTAAATGAAATCTGTTTCATCATAATGATTTCATAATTCTCGAAAATCATCTCATTGTTGTCGGCCCCGTGATTCATGTATGATGTAAATAATATCCGTATAAAAAGAAATAATAATTGAAGGAAGGTAATACATTTAACTTCGAAACTAAAAACACCACTTCTTTACTTTAAGAAGTTTTTATCACTTATGGTTTTCATTTCTTTCGTACATAAAAATAAGAATAAACAAACGTTTCGCGCAATTCTGAGAAAGCAAATATTTAAAATTTATATTGCCGTTAAATGCAAAATTACTCAAAAAATATAATATTTTCAAAAAACTTAAACATGACTTTCTTTTAGATCGTTTAACAGATTTCAACTAAGAAAATCACTTATGTTCCTAATTATACTTGTAGCAAGACAATGAAAAAATTGATTTTCTCCAATTTTGAAAAATCAAGAATTTTATCGAAAATGTGATCTGCATCATTCTCTTAAGCGATCTTTTACGCTACCCGAAGTCAAAATTTAATCAACAATTTGTTGCCATTTTTGAAAACTTTTAAAATGTTCCAGATGTTAGGCTGCAGAGATTCCATATACAGTACATACCAAAATTGAATATTGGTTACAAATTCAAGGGACCGCCAGAACATCCAGCTAGAATGGGAAATATCAATTTGGAGAAAGTCAGCTGATCAGTTTAGGTACAAGCGTTGTGTACAGACGGGCAGACAGGCGTTTTGACGTCAATCAATATTTGGGTATCAAGTATTCACAAAACATGGATTCTGGCAACAGTGTTAGATAATTTTTTTTCTAGATTTAGCAACGCTCTGGATTTATCCTCTTCTTCATTACCAGGGTACGGCAATTAAAAGTTTTTCTGTCAACAAGTCCATTTTTCCCCGCCGGATTATGATACTTTCTCCACACTGCGTTAGCAGAGTCGACAAATTAAGAGAAATGACAATTTTTCAATTTCTGTGAACGAATACAGCAAATTGCAATTAATTGAATGATTGATTAATGTTTTAAGGAGCGTTAACTAAAATATTAATTAGTGTGCCATAAGTGAGGTCCATGATATATCCACGAGAGGTGGCGGTGTTCTGCCTCTTGCGCAGCCGAAGATCCAACGCCTACCTACACTTCGACATGCAGAGATTCCGTATACACGTATCTCCCCTACCATAGCAACACCCCCAGTCGTGACAAGATCTAGCCTCCGACTGGTTTTTCATCATGTGTGGTACAGTTGTGCATGTAAGTTCGTTGTGTGTGGCAAGAAAGAAAAAGGAAAGATCACATACGGTTCATGGTCCTTTTGTTAAGGTAATGCTCATTTATCGAATACTTCCGATTAAGAAATATTGTTGGCACACCCACGTATTCCATAAACTTGTTTTCTCAAATAGGAGTTGCAATAGGAGGAGAAACGTTTTCCATAATAAACAGTAAAATAAATTGTAGTACCTTCCTGTCGTTTGGACACATTGCCCAGTCATTATTTATCTGTTGGTGTTTTTTGGCCGAGTTAGTCTTCTTCAAAATGCTAATTTTGTAGAAGCACGTTGGTAGACGAACGACTGACGTCGTATCCCGTAAGAGCGAGTTTGTAAATAAGTGAGTTCCAAGCATATCGTTGGAAAATATTTTGTTTTTATTTTTCTTTATATAGTATTATTAATACAAAAATTTAAGATTCAAGGAAAGATGATATTTCATCCAAAGAACTTGACAAAATTCTTAGACGCAGAGAGTCACAAAGAAATAACAAAGTAATATGTGTCGGAAAGAAAACGAACGTAATGGTATAAAACCAAAAGAGGCCTATGAAAAAAATGTGGGTAAGTGATTAATCTTGTGAACGAACAGTTAACGAACTTCCGTAAAAAATACGTAGTGATGTGATAAAACTGTTTCTTCTCGCAAAAGAAGAGAATGTTTACAATATTCTCGACATGGTTATTTGGAATTTATTTTCATTTTTCGTCACGTAAAAAACTGCTAGGGTTTTGCCGGATTTGAACACGCAATCCCCCATTCTCCAGTCTCGAGCCTAAGCTATTGCGCTACTAACACAGATCTACGCGTTTCCGCGAACTAATGCAGTTAAGAATCATACAAATATGTGTCTTCATATTCATTGCTTTTCCCTATTTCTGTATCTAAAAATATTTAATAAACTACCTCTGGGAAACAATAAGAATGCAGAGCAATCAACGCAATCCTATGAAATAGGTAATTCTAGTTATACGTGTTTCGGTTTCAGCGTAATGGTAATTGCCAGCAGTGCTTCATTCCTACAGTTGCACTCAGGCCTTATCGCCTTTCGCCTCTGTCCAAGGTGAGATTGGCAGGCGTGATAAGGTTGAAGAAATGTAGCAGACGAGTTTCGACTGTATCCGATATTCAGGAAAGAATTGAGAAATGAATTCATTTGCAGCAAGTTCGACTTGAAGAAAAAACACCTATCATCACGCAGTTAATAAACCTGCACACATTCAAAAAAAAGCTCTTAGTTTTCGTTTTATTGGTGATGGTTACATAATATATTACAAATTTTACACTATTAACACTTCATCGTTGTCTTAAAACTCTTAATCAAACAACGACCGAGAGATTCGAAAAAAAATATATAACTTAAAATTTTGAAATCGAAAAAATTTTAATAAGAATCTCACGTTAATAATTAATTTTGAAGTATTGTGCTCCACACGTGGAAACGTTTCATAAAAAAAAAGGCTATTACTTGGCCAAGACTTGAACTCGAGCCCTCTGGCTCTCGGAGCAAACACCGTACTAACTGGGCTACAAGACTCTTCCTGAAGACACTACACTATTTTGCACATTAGGATGTTGGCGACACCAGAATATTCTCTCGATAAATTGCAAACGCTATTCGTGTTTTTAAAATAAACTTGTAAATTAAATTTATTTCAAAATTCAATTTTGAAGAACAGATTGCATTAAGAAATAAATCTCTAACTTGTGAATTGAAGAGATTCGGGTTCGAAGAATATTTATGGGAAAACTACTAACGTTTGAAGAAACTAATATAAAAGACCCAGGGCCGTCTTTGGGTTTGAAAGTACCCGAGGCACTCAGAGATTTCGGGGCCCCTAATCCTTAGTTCAACAAATTACGTTCTGGCGATCATAAGTTATTAAAAATTGAATATTACACAGTTAATAAGCAAAAAACAAGGAGGTGCGAAATAGGGATCTCAAAATTTCCGGGGTGAACTTTACATTTTGAACTAATGATAAAATTTTAAAATAAGATAACAATGAGTTTGAAAAATAATGATAATATCATGTATTGTTCAAATATCACATGTCGTAATATTGTATTTTCCAGAACTTGAGAACGAATATGTTCTCGATTACGTCTTAAACGTTACTCTCATAGAAAATGGAGAATTTTCAGAAAAAGTTATTTCGGATTATAGAACTTTTCGATACATTAAGAGCAGCAGATTAGGGAGCGGCCAGTAGGTATCTTAGGAGCTGAGATCGTTTAACCGATGTATATCGAAAGTATGGAGGTTCGAGTTGTGCCCGCAAATTTTTTACTTTCCCGTATACTATACGTACGTTTAGTTTGTCTTTCTGTCTGTCCGTCGTCTGTCTGCTTGTGAACAACGCTAGCGACTAAACCGTTCAGCCGATTTTCTCCAAAACAGATACTCCCAGATTGATCTTAATGATCTCGCGGCCCCTTGAATTTGATACCGATATTTCAATTTTGGAGCATAGTTTCCTTGAAGCCATTGCGATTTTTTCAAAATTTGCAAAAAATTGCGCCAACAATTTTGCCTAAATTTTGTTGTTTAATAGTCTGAAGGTCATTTAAGGGAATGGTCTCATGTTGGTTTAAAAACTCTGCTTTTTCGAAGATTGAAAAAATTCAAAGTTTTTTCGGCATCTTCCTACAACTATAATTATGAAAGGTACACTTTTTGTTAATGAAATGTGTTAATAAAAACTGGTCTTTCAGTAAGGTTATGCTCAATTTTTCGAAAACATAATTATTTTTTCGGAAAATTATGTCAAACAAACATTTTTTTCGGTGATTCATTGATATAAATTGATTAATTAGTGCTTACGAGCACGTTAAAGGCTTAAGCAATTAGTCCTGTAAGTGTAGGGCGTTTTTTCATGGGAGGTTCATCTTTCACCGCTGGATGGTGAGACCCGGAACCGAACTACCTGTCGGCTAGCGGTGTTTTCCTCAACCAGATATTTCCCAGCAACAGCGCGGCGTCGCAATCGGCTAGCCTATGACATGTGGTGAGACCCAGGATGCCGCGAGAGTTGCTCGCTATTTGCTGTTATTCTCTGGAATGTGTCACGTGACTTTGGCATCACACTTGAGGTGCCCGTGATGGCTGCATCTCATTAGCAATGTTTAAGTATGTTTCCCATGGAAACAGCGGTTTTTTCTGAATATTTCTCCATTTTCTATGAGAGTAACGTTTAAGACGTAATCGAAACCATATTCTCTGAACATATTCGTTCTCAAGCAGTTCAAGTTCTGGAAAATACAATATTACGACATGTGATATTTGAACAATACATGATATTATCATTATTTTTCAAACTCATTGTTATCTTATTTTAAAATTTTATCATTAGTTCAAAATGTAAAGTTCACCCCGGAAATTTTGAGATCCCTATTTCGCACCTCCTTGTTTTTTCCTATATTGCGACTAAAGGACAGGTGATTTGTGCATTGGATCACCTCCTGAAAGACGTCAATTAATCATTGGATATAACGTACTTAATTAAAATTCCTGATTTCCTTCGTGAAAATTGGGCTTGGCCATTTAGTTTCCGGCCATTTAGTCTCCGTCTACCCCACAGCAAAGATACGTTGTATCAAAAAATTTTAAGTTTATTTAAAAATGGAAAATTAATTTAAAATAATTAAAAGTGATGATTCTTTTCACATAACCTCTTCAAATTCTACTTTATTATATCTTGGATTACACGGAATACATTATGATATGTCGCACCGAAGACTTACGTTAAATATTTTAAGAATAGCATAAAAGAAATTGAATTATCAATTGTAATAAACAAGAAGGGAATGCATTCTGTTAGCATTTATCACAAAGGCACAAACACAAAATGGTATTTTTAACGAGTTCGTAATAGCTACTAGGGAACTTTGTTAAACATGTAAAAATGAGATATTCCTTTCTCAATTATCATAATTATATTGCAATTGATACACTATTAATATTTTAGCTACCGTATCGCTTGCAAAACTCATTTCGTCACATTGCTTGAAACACAAGATACCAGCATAAAACTAAATATCTTCATATAAACATTTACAAAAACCAATTTTATTCCTCCTCGCAAGAGGAGGGAATTTTGGAAAAGCTCGCGTGATGACAGCGATTAATATGTACTGAGCATCAGGTAAAAAAAACAACAACTATTTGGCAGGATTTGAACTCACGTCCATTCCTCCATCTATTATGCCATTAAACCTCGCCGCTACCACACAGACCCCTTTCTTCGCAGATCTGGGACATTAAAGAACCATTTTTTCTTGAAATTTATTGTTCTTATTACATACTACATTTTCTGCAGGTGACAGCAAACTCACATTCTCGATTTACAAAGCAGAGTCATCAACCGCGCTATACTATTCTATAGTTAATTATAGTTACAAATATTTCGATTCGTGTGCCAGTTTGTCAGTGCTTGCGGAGTTGCTTCTATTCTGCCAAGCGCTTATCTTGCCCCCCATATCTTCAAGGTGATCTCCGCATTATGCGATAAGACTGAACTTGCTACCGGCGGCATAATACTAGTCTGAAATCGAGAAACGCGTGGTATTAAGCAAGTAATGACATGTTTTTTAAAATTAGTTATTACAATTAAGGGAATTGCCGGTCAAATTTGCACTCGTTATTCTTGAAAACTTGCAATCTTTCTGTTGAGTGATATAATACTAACAATAATTTTCTGCAAATAGTAGATTGATTGCTTCCCAAAAATCTTATCATGCTTATAAGGCAAAAGCAAAGAACTAGTATTTACAACAAACAACGAACTACAACGGCATATACTTTCTGCCCTGATATGTCATTGCCCCACAATATTGCTACATGAACTACAATACACTACAAGAACCTGGAAAAGTTTTCAACCAGTAAAATATTTCTATTGCACCGAGAATCGAACTCAGGATCTCTGAGTTACTAACTTATCGTGCATCTTACCTCTACGCAATTGATCATGAATTATGTTCCACCGAGTGCCGATGCGTCTTATGTCGAAATATCTTAACCCATTATTTCCAACACGTAGCAGAATAGAACTTGTGATGCTACAACAACACATATTTTGGGCATTATTTCAAACTTTTCTAATTTTCAAAAATTCAGAGAGATTAACGAAAATGAGACCTACATTATCCTTTTAAGCGTCACTTGTTTTATCCGTGGGAAAAAAATTAAAGAAGAAAATTGGAGCGATTTTTCAGAAAACATTCTTCTAAAAATGGAACTAATTTCAACCAGAAATTACATGAAAATTACTCGTTTTTTAAAAAAATGTTCATGGCCTTTTTTAAAAGCTGACTTTTTAGAACATATTTTGTTCAAGGAAAAAATCTCTATTTTCAATTTTGTACTTTTGAAAAGTTTACTTTTTGCAATTTGCGAAAATATGTAGAGGTCGCCTAAAATAAGACCAGAACCGTTTTTTACCGTCCTTTGATACGTAGAAGGAGAAAACCTAATAAAAAAGTAGTCGTTTATTAGAAAAAAAATTGTTGAAAAAGTTGAAAATTGCCTATATATCACGCAAAATTACGCGAAAACTACTCATGTTTTCGAATACTTATACGTGCCTGTATTCCAAGATCTTTCATTAACAGATTTCATTAAGGAAACGATCTCTATCTTCAATATTGCAATTGCAGGAAGACGACGAAAAAAATTGCTCTGAACTCAAAATGTAGCTACCAAATGCAAGCTGACTTGTTTTAATTTTTCAAAAAAATGGCCCTATAGATTCGAACGATTCTGTAGATTCGAACCATAGATAGTCAGCACAGAACGCCGGCCTGCTAGCCATTACACCCTATAAACCCTTCGCGGGGCCCACTTGAGCAAACATTTCATACAGGTACTTTTATAAGAGAATTACACTTTTATGTGTACTTTGGAAGAAATACGCGGAAAAAGGTACAACCAATCACGGTGCGTGACGTGTCACTAGTTGACGTCATAGAGCCTGTGATGTTCGACAGTACAACTATTCATTCTAGAGCCATGCCTCATCATGGACGGTCAATTCGGGAGCGAGTTGTCGCTCTTGTTGAAGCTGGCAATTATAGTGCTGCAGGAGCAGGCCGAGAATACGGTGTTTCCCCTAGTACCGCATCGCGTTGGATTAGACAGTGGAGGGAGTCAGGAGAGGTCACACGTCGCCCTGGAACGGGTTCGTGGCGGGTTTCGACCGAGGCTGAAGATGACCGTTTGGTTGCTGAAGCGCGAGCGAGGCCATTCATGAACTCTGTCCAGTTGAGGCGGAGTGTTAATTTTCCTGGCAGTACTCACACTGTTTTAAGGCGCCTGAGAGATGCAGGCTTAAGATCCCGTCGTGCTGCTCAGAAACAGAAGCTCACAGATGAGCAAATGGTGTATCGACTAGCTTTTGCTGAAGAAAATATACATCGCGATTGGGGAGATGTTATTTTCTCTGACGAATGTATATTTTCATCAGCAAATGATGGTCCGATACGCGTCTTTCGGCCACCCGGCACCCGACACAATGCGGAATATGTGGCCGAGGCGTGGCGTTCTGGTCGCGTATCCGTTGCGTGTTGGGGTTGGATGAGCGCACGCGGGATAGGGATGCTGCACAGAATCGACCAAGGTCCAAATGGACGGGGTCTGACCGGTGGGCAGTATGTGCAGATTTTGGAGAATATCATGGTCCCTTCCGTGCGGGTGCTTTATCCCGACGGAATCATTCATTTCCAGCAGGACCAGTCTCCTGTGCACAAGTCCCAATCGGTTCAAGAATGGTTCGCGAGACAGGACCAAGTCGAGCTTCTCGATTGGCCTCCTTGCGGTGCCGACTTGAACCCGATTGAGAACGTGTGGGCGGAGACGAAGAGGACTATGTCCGATAATTGGCCCAGCTCACAGCCAACTAATTCTGACCAGCTATGGGAACTCGTTTCCGACGCCTGGGACGAGGTAGCGAGTAGTGAAGGGTACGCTGCTCGTCTCGTCCGCTCTCTACCCCGGCGCCTCAGTCGGGTAGTAGAGAACGGAGGCTTCTGGTCGTCGTATTGATGGACGACAAACCCGGCCCTTTTTAGGGCCCCTAAGACACTTCAAAAATTATTATTAATTACAAAATATCGGACCAATTGCTACTGGAATCACATCATAACGAAAGAAAAAAAATCACCCCCTGTATTCGAACTCACATCACCAAACCAAGAGAGTTCCCATGACGTTAACCATTCGGCTATTGCGGTGCCTGTTTTATCCACCTCTTAGCCAAGTAGTTAAATACAATCGTCTCGATATATTTTCTTCGTTTCCAGAGGTCGATCCTTTTACAATGAATTATGTTTTAATACAACGCGAACGTTTCTCTATAGAATGAAAGTAGTACACGATTTTTACTTTCTCATATGCGCACTTCAGAACCACATTGTTATAATAAAACTGGAAATGGACTTACAAATATTCTAGAAGAGCTTAATGTCTAGAAGTAAAGCAGTTTAAAATAAACTTAATGGCACTAAAACAGCATGTACTTTCTCCCCTTTATTTTCATGCAAAATTACGCGGAAAATACTCATATTTCCGAAAAATTGCACATGACTTTTTTTCAAAATCTGTTTTTAAAGAACAGGTTTTATTCAGGAAAAAACCTCTACCTTCAATATTTTAATTGTACGAAGACTACGGAAACATTTTTGAACATTCGCAATTTTCGAAAAATCAGAGTAATCAACGAACATGAGACTTGCACCATTTTCGTAAGCGATTTCACACTATCCAACTGCAAACTTTAATAAAAAATGATGGAGCCATTTTTTTAAATTTCGAAAATGTCCAAGAGTTTTCATGTAAAGTAACCCCCAAAAATTGAAATTTCGGTTTAAAATTCAATATGCTGCGACATAAGCCGTTATTCGAATTTTCGCTAACAAGGTCCCATAAAACATGTATTCTGACTACACTACGAATTAGAGGATTTGTTTCTGAACTTAGCAACTGGATTTATCCACTTTTTCGTTACCAGGACCCTGTAATACGAGCTTTCTTGCCGAAAAATCGCTTTTTTTCACGCAGCATTATATAACTTTCTCTCTACTCCGTAGAGGGAAAGTAAAATTGATCAGTTTTTGAGAAAAGTTCGTTAATGCGTTCACGGAAAATTGTTATACTTTTCCTACAAGAAACTCCATTCGAAATTTGGAAAACATTTACTCGATTTTTTATCACTTCATTTGTCGAATTAGTTATACCAAGAAGAGTCAAGAGCGCATGAGAAATCTGAAACAATTTAATATTTGTAATGTTGAAAAATGCCAGATATATTAATAAAATTGAGAAATTTACTACAGTGTTTGTAATAACGGTTTAGTGTATCTGAATAAAATTTGTAATTTAAAAAATAATTCGTTTTAAGAAAGCTTATGCCGTGTGAGCATAATAAAACATACCCCCAGAAGTACTGGTTTCACATGCTTCGACCAACTTGCTAGTACAACAACAATTTTTTTAAAAAATCATCGGTTTAGAAGTCAGCAATGCTTTAATTTTATTTTTTATGTGGTACCATGTGTACAAAGGTCATTGTCCTAGTCTGAGAGGAGAGGATGATTATAACATGCCTTTTATACATTGGTTTTCTATTGTTCGAGTACCACGGTCTTTCTCAGTTTTTTCATTTTACAATTCGTCAGACTTTACTACGTTTTTCGTCTTTTAATTAATAAAAATTGTATTAACTGAGCACTGTCTTTGTGGATCTACTGTATGTTCTAATACAAATTGACACTGACTCCAATGACCTTCGATGTTGAAGTGCCTTTAAACTCTAATAATAAACACCATATGATATAAAATCAATTTATTCATTCATCACATCTTTTCAATTTTGGAATAATATTGCACTACGTAATGGTCAAGATTCTTTAGAACAATGCACATTTCTTTTAGATAATTGAAGAACATATAAAGTTGCATTTCGTAATAAAGAAAATAGTTCAATTTTTACTTTCCCGTATACTATACGTACGTACTATAGGGAGAGTTATGTAATGCTGAGCGCAAAACGGCGGATTTTCGACAGCAAAAC
The DNA here is from genome assembly GCA_031308135.1 of Acheta domesticus. NCBI lineage: Eukaryota > Metazoa > Arthropoda > Insecta > Orthoptera > Gryllidae > Acheta > Acheta domesticus. The sequence continues at coordinate 64,392,497 of JAHLJT010004567.1, forward strand.
TCTTATTACAGGGCCCTAGTAACAAAACAATGGATAAATCCAATTGCTAAATTACGAAAAAAAATCTCCTAACACGTGGTGCTGCCAGAATCCCTATTTTGTGGGTGCTTGATACCGAAAAACCAATTTATTATTCTTTTTTCCTGTCAACTCATGCTATGAGAGGGAGCACCCCAAAAAACTGAAGATTGCCAAAATTGTAAAAAAGAATTATCATAAAAGTCGTATTTTGTAGAATACTGCTTAGGAACATAAAACGGTCCAATCTGTCTTCCTTCATTTCCATATGTTCTTCATCTATCATTTATCTTCACCCAAACTGTCCTTCATCATTTCCCCTTTTGGTCATCTACCCGTCCCCGAAAACATGTCATCTGTAAGAATTTACTTGTCCTCAAAAAAAGCCGTGTCCTCGTAAGACACGCAAATCTGGTTTAAAAGGCGTAAGAAACATCGCTTTCAAGATATTCCCGAATACAATGCGTGTTGCAATAATCTTTGTTTTGTACGTCATAATCTGCAAACTTAAAAAATCTGTTCGTTGTAGGATGAGGTGTAATTCTCTATCCACCAGCATCACACTTACAGGGTTCTGTGTCGATGGTTTCTTTCAAACTGCCAAACCGTTTTCTTTCCTTAGCTTGTGACATATGCATAGAACTAGAAAGCTTTAAAAAAATGATAATTTGTATTTACATTCAAGGTCAGAATATTACTGGGTGCTACCACAATGTATACAAATCTATAATAAACACTAAAATAAATGCACAGATCTGTTTCAGTCATTTTCAAAGTATATTTATAGTGAAGGTGATTTGATGGGGGGGAAGGTTTTTATTATTTTGAATTGCAGCCCAGCAGTTGGAAAAATCTGAAAAAAATCAATTTGCTTTTTAAGAGGAACTTTTGAGATTTTTTTGGAGCCTGTTCCAGGGTTCTAAGACACAATAAAAATTATTTTTTCCTTTTAAGAAAATATTTTTTGTATTTGAATTGGGCCTTAGAAAATTTCGAAAATATTTTACTAATTGACGAAAAAATTAAAATTCAAAAACACGATTTTGGCTGTAGAGGGATGTGGGTGGTGGGACGGGGACTAAGAAACCTTTCAAAAAATTTTTTTATGTTAGAATTATAGTGTAAGTACTCCTATGTCATTTAGTTTAGGGAAAAGTTTTACCATTATTACCGGGGGTACCTTTTACAAAGGTTGTAATGTTTGTAAGTTGCGCCAATGGATAGTTGTCAGTTGCGCCTTTAAAACATATTTTTGACCTACAAATAACATTTGTAAATAATCTATCTTTCGCATTAGCCGGGATCACATAATTCTCTAGGAGGCATTTTATCGACGAATGACGGAAAATATTATTACAATTGTCAGTGGGACTATTGATGCAGTATTCAAAAGACAGTGAAAACTCCAGTCAATTCATTATTTCTATCTCTTGATATGCAAAATGTATTCTCAAGTTAATGTTGAAATAATTAGTATCATTTCGGGAACCCGCAATCTTAAGAGAAACGCAATGGTAACCCTGAAGATTTGGTCGCAAAGCCAACAGCGATAACACACATTTTTCCTTCTTCCAGGCCTTCAACGTCTACTTGGTATTAAATGTCTCCGAAGAGTGCGACCAAACATAAATGAATAATGAATTTGAGGCCATTGTGTTGTTTAGACTTTCTTTACAAAATTGTCTCTGCGTGAAATACACTACATACGAACATAAGCTATCAATCAATAGGGAGTTCAATTTAACGCGTTGCATTGTATATAGTAGCATCCCGTTTCAACAATAAGACATTTTTTCATTATAATTTAAAGAATCAACTTTAATTCATTTTAGAGTCCTTTACTTAAATTACTTTATAAATAAATTAAACTTGATTAAAATTTTCCCCAACTCAAAATAGTTTAAAAATGCGATTGTTTATATTGTTTACAATATTTATTAAAAATTCGAAAATAAAAAAATATCAATATGCAATGCAATATCACTGAAAATGCGTTAGTGGACAACATACAAAAATGCCAATTCCGTTATTGGATATAATGTAAAAAATGTAAAAAATGTATAAAAAAGAGCAAAATACAATTTTGCAATGATATTTTACAGGAGAGGATCCCTAATTGTTTTTCCATAGATTATAGTGATATAAATTTCCGAAGTTTTACAAAATTTAGAAACAATACTGACAATTACAATTTTGAAATGTTTTATTTCCTACGTGGTTCTTTAGTGATCCTAATGGATAAGGGAAAACAGTGTTTGCGTAGGTTTGCTCATCTAGAAGAAGTGGGTGTAACACGATTTCATTCCAATGTCATGTTAAAAACATTGTGTGCATTGCTCGTCTTCCGAAAATAAAAATATCATAATGTGAAAATACAAATTGTTTACTTTAATTCCATTGCTTTCGATTGGAAATAAATCATAAATTACGTGTAAATTACACATTATATTGATGTGTGTATACCCCAAGTGATTACGCAATAGACTAAAGTTGGAGTTTCTTGCTTTGCAAACATTCAGATTTAAAAATATTTTATAAGAATCATGTATCTATCTCGTTCCTTATCCTCACGTAAAATTACTCAAAGATGAGGTATCACATATATTATGTAATGTTCTCGCTAAAGAACACCATGTAAAATGCAATCACTCTTACGTTATTTGACGTGAAATAATTCTGATCCCCAAAATAAAAGATCAGACCTCATTCGTTTGCTTAGAACTGCACTTCCTAATAATGTCTGCAGTTAAAAACTTACATTGTGACTAAATGAACTTTAAATACTCTTATTTTGTTTATTATTTTACATATCAAATTATTTTTCATAAAAATAGTCATGTTCCGCAACAACACAAAATTTTTGCATTTGGTCTTCTGAAAAACGAACGAAGAAGTAATTCACAACTGAAAGCTGCTATCTCGGAGACGTGTTTTGCAACTGACTCTAAAAACGTATTTTTTAAAGTTATTTATGTTTTCTTATAAAATAACTAGATTAGGCAGGTTACTGTGACAAATTATTTACATTGTATATTAAATACTACTATCATAAACGATGAAATGTAGATATGGAACCTATTACTCATTGTCGAGTGTTATTTTTTGCGAAAAAAGCGTATTAAAATTGGTTTTGAAATGTGTGTTTACTAGGAAATTGCATACCTTTATTTATGTAATTAAATGTATATACTATAACTTATGTAAAACTGTTCGTTGCTTTAATATTTTCTTTCAAATATTTACCATAATATAACTCGCTATTGCCGCCATTTTGTAATGTTCACGATGAATAGTCCCGCCCCTCTGAAATAAAGCTAAAGCGGATTGGTCAGCTCCATCCCGTAGGGCGGGGCAGGGGTATGCAAACGGAGGTAAAGTTCGGCTCAGGACATCGCCCATATTTTGTGCAACCGAGGGTACATTGTAGATGTGCTTAATTGTTTCGTGGGTTTTCCGTACACATACGCTTCAAAGTATCTCCAATGACGGTTTTTGAAATGTCCATAAGTGGTCCATAATAAAGGAACAAAATTGGCAAATTTTCTGAAATGTTTCGAACGAAATTTTCTTGAACACTATTGAAAATGTTTCACCGAAATTCTCAACAATGGCAAAGAGTTCAGTTCTCTCCCATATTCCAGAAAGCTTGATTTCGGCCGCAATATTTGGGGCCCCCAAAATTAAAATAACGCTGAAAAATTTAGGTGTTGTTTAATCACACAAAATGAAAAGTATGCATTGCACTGAAAAAAGTAAACCATCGCGTCAATTTGAAAACTTTTCTAAATATTTTTTTTGTAACATTTTTTCGAATTATTGTAAAAATTCCCACAAATGTGATTTTTTCCCACCTGTTGTATTCGATCAAAGAGGGACAGTGATTTTAAATTTGAATTGGTTACCATGACAAGATAGTTGTTATTAAACAATGTGTGTTTATTTCTCAATTCAGAAAATGAACACGGTAAAAGATTTAGAATGAAATATTAAGTATATGTTTGTGTATTAGTCAAAATACATATTAGTGTTGTGGATTTAGGGTCATCGTAGTGTATTAATTATGTTGTGAGTTTATTTCATGTGTATTTTTCGAAACAATTTTATTATTACGAAATCCTTCGCTTGCTGAATTGTGCCCAAAGTAAAGAACATTCGTGAGTATTTGACAAGTTTACGTAAAATTTGACAATGAATGATAAAACTATAATTTGTATTTATAATTTTTTTAATCGTTTGTAGTTAAAATATTTTGTTAAGTCATGGTATTGCTTTATCTGTTTCAAAGTATTTGAAGTAATCTTCATTTGTGGTAATATTTACATTAGTGGCGATTTGTTTACATTATTGTATTTACGAGTACATTTGCTTTAAATAATGTCTAGTGAATTTTCTCGAGAACTCACTTTTCTGTAAAAAACTAGCTCCAAATTTCGCATTTTCAGAAGCACTCAAACACAATTTTTCTCAAAAATTGTTTCAAATTTTATCTTCAAACTTTTCGAACGGATAGTGCTCGTTGCACTCTTTAATATGACGTAAAGTTAAATTTGGGGTATTACTTTGTTTTTGCAAAAATTACGTAAATGTAATTTTTTTGAAACTTCTCTCACATCGTTAATATGCACATTTCCAGCAAATTGTAAACCTTATTGCATTTGTAAATTAATGTTCTTCAAATGACTTCAAATGAAGTGTTCCGAAAACTCAAACATGTTCTGTGAAAAAGAGCTTCATGTTTTGCATTTTTAGTAGCGCTTACACGCCATTTTCTTAAAAACGACTAAAGGATTTTTCCAAGAAAATGCCATTTAGGAAGAAGGTTAGTATTCTTTAATATTCTAAAAATTAATATTTCCGTTCTACGATTAAGAAACTGAAAAGTCAAGAAAATGTCAAAAAATATATATACTTTGGAAGGAAATAGATGGCAGCTGGCTACGAGTATGTGGTAATTCCGAATAGCTAGCCCATACCCAAGGAAATAGAAAACAAATAGGGGAAAGTCTGTGCCATTCTGTAGTACCACTAGTTTTCTTTTCATAAGGTATTATCATATTCTCATTGACAATAAAACTCTTTGCTGAAAATATGCAATATTCTTTGTAAAACCTTAATGATTTATTCTTATTGTGCTTTGTTTTCAAGATTTCGTTAATATCCTGTGGTTTGGCACCTCTTTAAAGAAGTTGAAATAACAAATAATAATAGTTCAGTACTGTAATGATCTAGGATCATTTACGGCTATTCTGAGACATTTTGATAAAAAGAAGGACCTAGTAAAGTTGAACTGAACATAAACTCTAGTTATTGTAAACCTAGCATAGGATAAACAAGTGACGGGAGTGTCGCGTATAAATATTACTTTTCGACCACGGAAACGCTAAAGGAAAATAAATTTGCGCATCAACATCCGAAGACGCAAATTCGGAGGAGAAATTTAAAACTTATTTCATTAAAATCGGACCACGGGTTGCGTCGTTTTAGCAAATTTCAGAAAATGCATGTTCGGCAGAAAACTTCAAGTAAACAAGCGAGTGTTACAACTTGTGACGTTACTCGGGATAAAATTAATGTTTTTTCACGATTACGGCAAAACGAATGAAACTACATTAAACCAGAAATTAACAAGGCTGCAGAGGAGAATTTCGGGAAAATTTTGAATGTAATACCGAAAATTTAGGACATGGGAGAAGAAAATAAACGAATTTTTTCGAATTCATAACTCGTCGTTGAAGCAGAAACAATTGACAGGAATACGTGTTCATGACAAGGAATACTAAATTGTAAAATAAAATGTTTCGGCATAATAGACAACAATACCCTTCAGAAGACGACGAGAGGTTTTGATTGCAAGCACACCGTGTGTTCTTGGCTGCGATATTTTTTTATATTATTGAAGTTTATACGTGTATTTTTATGAAAATACTTGGTGTAAAGATCTTTAGTTGCGAATGGAATTATTCTTGAGCAAATATTAGTGAACTTTTAATTTACTATGGACAAATTTCGTAATAGTGAGTTACTGTGTTGTGCGACGAAGTAAATAATTTAAAATTATTTCTGAACTTTCGGAAGGAGACTTGTTGACGTTGTATTTACGTCATATAAATAGATTGCAGCAATAATATTCGTGAAACATGAGTGCTTGCATATTCTATTGCCGCGAAAGGAACATTACCAAAAATATTCGCGAAGTTTTCGTGATGCGAGTGCGCAGTACGTCATCAGTCGGTTTCGCGTGTTAGTGAGAGGCGGACTGTACAACACGTCGGTATTAATGGTGCAGTGGCGGCGTTGGTGGCCGGCAAGGACAAACAAGTGACAAGCAGCATGCAGGGGGCGGTGATATCTGTTGTTTGATGGTTGGTGAACGCAGATGCTGACGGAAAGGGCGTATTCTTTAAACAGCGAAGTTGAAAATCATTTCTTTGGTTTTTAAAGAAGAAAGATTAAATTGTTCAAGGCCAAGATCTGTCGTAGAATATAAGAATTTCAATGGATGGCCATCATAATGAAACGAAGGGAACGTATGTGTCCAGGAATGAATGATTATTTTGATTTATTAAGTGTTTATTAAGTTTTTATATTAAGTATTTATTAAGTTTTGTTAAGTATTTATTAAGTTTTGATTATTTTAAGTGTGAATTATTTAGATGTTTAGATTTCGTGTTATGCATTTTTTAGTGTTCATTTTCGTGTTGTGAATTTCATATATTTATTTTGATGTTCGGAATGTTAACAAATGCAACAGAATATCGTTCAGTTGAAAAAATAAGAGAAACTAAGAGAACTTAAATTCTTTCGCTAATAAATGAAGGGAGACATAACTGCCTACCGTTCGTCATTCTCTCGCACTGGCATTTTCATTTGAGTAGTTACAGTTGACATCCTGGTGGCACTACAGCGGAGGCTATGTTTTGGGGTTCCGTACGGAACAGGTCACTACCCACTATATAATTAAAAATAAGTTGATAATAGAATAGCCATGAAAGAGTGTAGTAGTAATAGCTTGGCAGAGCAGGACCCCCCCCTATTTTGTTACATTGGCAGCCCAACCTGGGGATGAACAGGTGTTTGGTAATAGATTAAGCTCCCCATTTCGTTACAAGCAGAGTTCAGGGGGATAAACTGCAACAGTTTTGTGAATATTTGGAATATGTTTCGTGTATTCAAATACTAAAATCCCTTCCCTTTCCAAGCGCGCATTTGCTGGAGGAGCGCTGTGTGATCTAGTGAGCTAGTGAACTGTTACATTCAAAATTTCCGTTAACCTCTAGTCGCAAAAAATTCAAAAATTACTCAAAAAAATTTTATCTAACATATGACAATATGTATATTGTTGGATTCGTCATTTTATGCTCCTCATGTTAGACTGAAAAATGTGTAAAGTTCCATTTGAGAAAAAACAAAGTTACCTCAAATATCTCGTAAATTACAAGTCATAAAATAGAAATGACTACAGATAACAATTAGCCCCATTACCTACCTAATGCACTACCGTGAAAACTGCATTGCGATATCTTCAACCGTTCAAAAGTTATAGGAGGTGCTAAAGTTACATGACTCACCCTGTATATTATGTTTTTCGTCCAAATGTCCTTCGCACGTAATTATCATCACTTTTGCAAATTAATTACACATTTATTCCAGTTAGTTGTTTATGTTCTAATGTCTTTTCAGTGTCTGGTTATTTACTTCGACATGTTTACTTACACAGGTCTCGGAAAGTATTGTTCATTTGACTTGCGACGAAACATTTTTAATTTCTTTCGAATCTCTTGAAAACTAATGTGTATTTATTTTTGATCTGCCTAAAGTTTATCTTCATTATTTCTTTACACCAGTCTGATTGTAATTAAACAATTCATCATCTCTGACGTAGGAAATAAATATCACTATGCTCCCAAATCCGTCACTTGTTTTGACACACATGTCGCATTTCGTCCTCATTAAAATTAATTTAATTACTGTCTTTGATGAGTCGTCTGGACCGTCACAATGTGGTGACATGGAAAATATATCATCTCTAGTTTTGCAAACAGCTCGACAGATATTATCGCACCGTTGAAACTAGTGTTGGAACTGGTTGCATCGGAACAACGAATTGGAACCTTATTTTCTAATTCCCAATCTTTTAAAACATTCCAGACAGCCATCCTCGTTTCCGGATGAATTTTTCTCATTTAGGCACTCCAAGCAGCTTCTCTTGACCAATATACGATACAATGGTACAATGGTTTCAGTTTTAAAATCTCTCAAATTTAAAGCAGATAGCAATTTACCGTCCCAATGAAAAGTCACATAACTAGATTCATTTTTTTAAAATAATTCATTAATCTTAGTAGCCTTCTCTTATGAAAAATCTTCCCGATATCTTTCGACCGTTTTTCGATTGATTGCAAATTCCTCTAAGTTATGTCCTAAAGACTCAGCTTCGACTTCCAGAATTTAAACTTTCTCTCCTAATCCTTGTAATTCAAGCCCGCAACTAATAATATATACGAGACATGGTTTTGTACTGTACACTCTGTTACAAAGAATACTCTAGTTGACACAACGTAAATCGTTGTCTTTCTCCAAAAACGGATCGTTCTTCTTGGTTTTGGCATACCTAACTTAACAGAAATTTTTATTATTTTATTTTTCTTAATCCTAAGTAAAATGTTTCTAGAAATTGATGAAATGTTCTTTTTGTTTATTTCCATTCACGCATCATTCATTATTGTTTCTGTTAAAAAATAACTATTGCTGTATAATGACACACGAATTACTTTTATAATGAGAACATGTTATTTTCGTAATACATACAAAACATAAGTTTGTTAGAACAAAACACATACATTTTTAAGACAATCCCAAGGCGACGCAAAGCCATCTGCAATTGCAATTAGCATAGAAATTGAACATACCAACACCCTCCCTCAATTTCAAGGCTATTTAATTATCAGTCACGTAATCCACATCTGATAGCGCAACTTTCATGTTTATAATTGGGTAGAGGTTTAGTCAATACATCGGCAACCATTTCTTCAGTACTTAAATATTCTATTTTTAATTTATCTTCTTGTACTGCTTGACGAATGAAATGGTATTTCACGTCGATATGTTTAGACCTTGCGTGGAACACTGGATTGTACACTAATTTTCCAGCTGATTGGTTATCATTGTAAATAATTATTTTATTATAATGATTAATTCCCAGTTCTTGGGCAAAAGTAAGGATGTATATTGCTTCTTTAGCAGCTTCGGAAATGCTAATGTATTCTGCTTCCGTTGAGGACAGCGCGACGGTTCTTTGTTTACGAGTACACCACGAAATTGCTGCTCCCGACATCAAGAAAACATATCCAGAATACGATTTTCTATCATTTGGACAATTTGCCCAATCGGCGTCGGCATAACCCTATAATTCCGTGCCATCGTGAACATAAACTAATTTTTTATTAATTGTTCCTTTCAGGTATCGAATTATACGTTTAGCGGCCTGCCAATGACTTTCATTGTGACAATTATACTGACTTAACATGTTAACAGCGTAAGCGATGTCCGGACATGTGCCTTCTGCTACATACATAAGAGAACCAATGAGCTCACGGAATGGTCGTTGATCTTTCTCTCTTTCTGAAGTGGTGTCGGATTGAAGTTTCATTCCTGTAGCGATAGGAGTTTTCCACGGGCTTACAATCTTCCATGTTGTATCTTTTCAAGATGTCTTTAATGTAACCACTTTGACAAAGTGTTATCTTCTTATCATCTTGCTCTATTTCGATCCCCAGACAAAAACTAGCTCGTCCGAGGTCCTTGACGTCAAATGAGAGGCAAGTTCTCTTTGATCTGATTGATCCTTGCATTATTTTTCGATGCAATTAGCATGTCGTCAACATAAACAAGTAAATACGTGTGAGGTTCTCTAGAATCAACGAACATGCATGGATCCGAATTTGTAGCTCGAAGACCAGTATTTTCTAGAATGGTCTTCAACTTCGTGTGCCATTGTCGACCTGCTTGACGAAGACCATAAATGGCTTTTTTTAATTTACATACCTTGTCACCGAAATTTTAAGAATTGGAGCATATTTTGAGCCTTTTTGATTAAATTGATGTCTCCTTCAGTCTTAATTATTCTTTTTAATGACTCAGTCAAGTATGATGGTTTTCCCATGAACAATAACGTGTTCGATATCACCATTCAAATATGCTGTGGTGATGTCGAGTTGTGAAATTTTCAGATCAAGTTTGACAGATAACGCCATGAGGAATCTAAACGACTCAATTCTGGCAACCGGAGAGAATGTATCAATAAAGTCGATTCCAGGTCTTTGAGCGAAACCTCGGGCGACTACTCTGGCCTTTCGTCTGTGGATGGATCCATCAGGATTCATCTTGTTACGGAGTACAGTTCTGCAGTCGATGACAATATTACTGCTCGGTCTGTTGACTAATTCCCACGTGTCATTGGCAATTAGACACTTGATTTCCGAGTATATTGCATCAAGCCACTCGGATTTGTCGGGACCGTTTATAGCATCGTGCATATTTATTTCCGTTGCATTGAAAACAAAGTTATTACTTTGTGATGGATCTTTTTCTTCACAAACGTAATTTTTATTTTTGTAACTGATAGGAGATAAGTTCACAATTGGCAATATGGGATGCTCACGTTCTGTATGATCATCGACAAAATTAGTTGTAATCTGATCATTACTTACTTGCGAATTTTCCCATTTCGGTGGACGTCCTCTTTTTTTCAGTTTTTACCTTTCTTGGTCTGCCGCGTAGTCGGCTTGTTGTAGCGGCGTCATTATTATCTTCGAGAGGTTTGAGAGGAATTTGTGTTGTCACATTCAAGAGTAGTAGATCCAATATCACAGCCGATTAAACATTCTGGATTTGGAGGATTTGGATCTATTTTAAACTATGTTCGGCGAATCTACTTGTAGTTCCTGGTGTATTTTGTTAAACGCGTTTTCTCCAGGAAAGAAATCTTCTTCGGACGACTTGTAATCAAATTTGTCTAGGAATCTCACATCGCGTGATACACGGATTGCTCGTTCATGTGGTATCCAGATACGATATCCCTTATTGCAATCAGAGTATCCAACGAAGTTTCCGCATATCCCTTTGTTTTCAAATTTACCTTTACCAGGTGTCTTGTCTAGGATGTAAACCTTGGTTCCAAACACACGTAACTTTGAGACATCTGGTCTTTTTCCGTTCAACTTTTTCATATGGAGTTCCCTCGGGCAAGCTCTTTGTAATGCACCTGTTGCGAATATAGTTTGCGGTCGCAACTGCTTCCGCCCAGAAAGAAGAAGGCATTCCGGACTCTATTAACATACATCGAGCAGCTTCGACGAGGGTTCGGTTTCGCCGTTCAGCGATCCCATTCTGTTGAGGTGTGTGCGGCGTGAACCGTTGTTGGATTCCTGCGTCCTTAAGAATTGTTTCCATTCTCTTATTAACATATTCTTTCCCGTTATCAGATAAAATCGCTTTGATTTTATAACCTGTTTGGTTTTCGGCAAAATTTTATATTCAACAAATTTATCAACAGCTTCTGATTTTTCGCGAATAAAGTAAACTTCACACCAACGACTATAATCATCTATGAACGTGATGAAATATCGTTTACCACCTTGTGAATATGTTCTCATTGGTCCACATATGTCTGAATGAATCAGCTCCAGGGCGGTCGATGACTCTTCGCGTTTTGTGAACGGAATTCTTGTGATTTTTCCAGCGAGACATATTTCACACTTACTTGAGTCAAATAAGTCCTCGAATTCCAGTCCGATGACATCTTGGCTCTTGAGCATCAGTTTCATGTCAGTGGAGTTGAGATGTCCAAGTCGAGCGTGCCAACTTTTCATTGAATTCTTGTTAGCTGCTGTCTCCGTATTGACAAATGCAAGTTGGTTGTCTTCTTCCAAATAGAATAAGTCCCCAATTCTTTTTGCGATGAGTTTAACCTCGTTGTCTGAGTTGTAGACGATTGCACGTTCCCTTTCGAATGTCACTCTCAAGTTTTGATCGACGATTTTGGCAACTGAAATTAAATTATTTTTCAGATCAGGTACATACAAAGTGTTTCTCAGTGACACTCCTTCACTACATTTCCCGCTATTGAGAATTGTACGTCACCCTTCGCCTTTACTTCTGTAACAGAATCATCAGTGAGTGTTAACTTACTTACGGTTTTATATGCGTGCTCGAATGCGCTCTTGTCGTTGCACATGTGGGAGGTACAACCACTGTCAATACACCACAATTTACCAGCGTGATATGAATTCTCGTTGGAACTCTCGTCTGACAGACACAAATAACCCTTTTCAGTTTTGTTTTTCTGATGTTTTCATCAATTTCTTCTTCAGAAAACATTCGACTTCTTTATGACCTTTTTTGTTGCAGAAAATTACACTTTATTTTCAATTTCAAATTCTTTTGAGTTTGCTCAGCTTTGAAATTGGTTGTAATGTCTCTTGGTTTCTTGAAGAAACGTTGATTATTTTTCACAATCATAGCGGTTGTCGACCCGTCGTCGTTCTTCAGTTTTCGAGCGTTGTGCTCTTCCAAAATCTTAACCTTGAGCGTCTCAGCGTCCGGTAGATCATCACGAGATTCTATAGCACATCGAAAGTTGTCGTAGCTTTCAGGAAGGCTGTACAGCATCATGATGGCCAACAAATCTCCGTTGATGTCCACATTCATTGCCTGCAATTTGTCAACAGCATCCAAGAATCCAGCTAGATGTTCCTTTAGATCATCACCGTCTTTCATTTTGTGTTGCGTCAGGCGTTTCAGTAATGTCGCTTTACGCGCGGGTCCCTTTGAAGCGTATATGGACTCCAATTTAAGCCATACCTCACGGGATGTCACACAAGTTTTGACTTGCTTCAGTTCAGAGGGATTGATTGACAAAATCAAATCCGCCCTTGCCTTGCGGTCGGCTTTTATCCAAGCCGCTTTCAAGGTGCGTCCAGCTTCTAACTCGGCGGTATCGCCTGTCGGTTCTGGAGGTTCGGGAATTTCTCCAGAAACATATCCCCATGTCTCATTTTTTATTAATAAAGCTTCCGCTTGTATAGCCCACGTGTCATAGTTATCACGTGATAACATTTCCAGTCTTGTTGCGTGCGCCATTTTCAAGTTCGCTTATTGTCAGACTTTTACGTTAATGACAATTTTTTTTAATATTGTCCTTTTCTTCACATTTAAAAAATCTTATTAATGCGAATCGCACGTACTGGGGCACATAACCTGTTAGAAAATAACTATTGCTGTATAATGACACACGAATGACTTTTATAATGAGAACATGTTATTTTCGTAATACATACAAAACATAAGTTTGTTAGAACAAAACACATACATTTTTAAGACAATCCCAAGGCGACGCAAAGCCATCTGCAAATGCAATTAGCATAGAAATTGAACATACCAACAGTTTCATTATATACATAACCATTCATTCTACTCATTCACACCCACTGCGCTTCACTACACTAGTCTTCTGTTCGCCACGGCATTGACTTGACTCGAAGTGTCCGTGGCGCTCAGGCCCATTTGGAGGCGTGGCAGGTGCGGCGCGGCGTCGCGTTCCCCGCGCGTCCCTCGGCCGATGGCGAGTCCTCCCCGCCGCGTTCGGCTGCCTCTGCTTCCTCACACAGGGCATGCCATGAAGCGTGTCATGAGGCAGCGCGCGGGAAGGTGAAGGGCGACGTGTTTCGGTCCTTTACATAGTGTGTCCGATGTGTGTCGCTCTTCGCCTCTCGGCCGGTGTCACGCAGGATGCGCCGGCGCCTTCGGGCCCAGCGCCCCTGGCAAGCGCCGTAGTTGAGGCCTTTGGAGCTCCGGCAAGAATTGGTTTTTTACACCCAGAACTCCAAACACGTCGGCGTTTCTAGGATATCTGTTGGGAGGGGGGGAGGTGCGGGAGAGCCGCGAGGGCGCGCCGCACGGTTTCCGCCGAGGCGAATCGGACGGAGGTGGAGAGAGGTGCCACCGCGAACACCTCGCAGGCGTACGACCACATGGAGCGCACGCAAGCGGTGAATAGGCGGCGCATGAAGGGCAGGGTGGAGTTCCAGAACTCTTAGGAGCGGGCGTAGGACGGTTGTTCGGGCAGTTATTTTTATTGGCTAACCTACATGGCATGGGTGTGTCAGCGGAGGCCGCTATCGAGCATCACACCAAGATACGTCGCCGACTTTGCCAGGGTAGATGCGCGCCGACCAAGCTCACGACTTCATCGGGGTCGGCCCTCTGTCGGGTGAAGTTGACGGCTGCGCAACTTTTCAAGGTTGAGGGTGAGCTCAACCATTCGGGAAGCTCAACGAGGCAATCGTTCAGATATCTCACCGATTTCCTTCTGTCCGCCGACTTTGCATAGTAGGCGAAATCATCCGCAAACATTAGGAGCCCGCAATGTTGAATGCCGGTGTGTCTTTCAACTGAGAGCGGCGCGTCGTTGACGTACAGGCCGAAGAGGGTCGGGGAGAGCACGCTTCCTGTGGCACGCCTGCTGCGGCTCGTCTTAAGGACGATTGTACGCCATTGACGCGAACCTTGAATAGTGTGTCTGCCAAGACGCTAGCGATTAGTCTGACGTAGCAGTCGCTGATTCCGATGTCCGCAAGACACGCAAGCGCCCCCTCGCGTCATACAGAATCGAAAGGCCGGCCGCATGTCAAGAAAAAGCACCGGCAAGTTCTGCCGTCTTTCGAGAGAGAGAGAGAGAGAGAGACCAATCTCGGTACATAGCCACGTCAGTTCTTCTTGGTCTGTCAGCGTATTTCCCACCTATTGCTTTGTGGCTGTGTTCCTTCCGATTGCTATTTAGTCGTATTTGCAAATAAATTCAATTACTCTTTGACTTCTTTGGTCTCCTTACGATTTTTTAATGATTTTTGTGACCCACGGAAATTTCTCACACGTTCATCACTAAAATTACCTCCTAAAATTAACACTATTCTCCACTGTTTTGTTATTATCCTTCCTTCTCTTTAATATTCGTTCTTAATATTAATATAGTGTAAACGTTGACCTTCGTTGTTGTCTATATTATTCTACTAGCTGAATGTGGCGTCGCGACGTTTTCGACTATCTTTGGTTATTTGACATTTTCTTGTTGCTTGTTTAAGATGGGTTCTCAAAACAGAATCTAACTCTGAACTAAAATTCACAAGGCCTTTAAAATTTCAGGATTTGAGGATTTTTCAGTCTCATCGTGTTCCCTCAAACGCCAGTTCAAAAGCCCCGCAGAGACAAACAGTTCATTAAAGGATTGAGAACATGCCTGTTATGCCGATTTTTTTCATTTTCTTCTATTTTTCTCCGGTAAGCGGTGTCCAGCTATGACGATATACGGTATTTGCAAATATGTGAACTTCGTGTACAGCTGATGATTCATGCTTTTTTATATAAACAATCAAATTATTCAAATCAGTGATACCTGATTTTGTTCATATATTTTCTATTAATTACCTAATAAATGACTTTTGACTACTTGTAATCACCGTAATTCACTCCACCCACAAAACAGCTCACACAGAACTCGTCCACGAGTCTCACGAGGCAAACCGGCATAAACAACTGTGTCATCTATCTTCTTAATTCCATATACCACAGTGGCTGAAATCTATCACGGGCTTTTTTAGAGGTGCTGTTGGAGATGCAACACCGTGGAGGTTCCGTGCTGCGAATGCAACTACATACAGGATCAGTACGGGTTTCAGGAGTTTTTTTTCTTTAGAGGCAAATGAAAGGCAATAAACACTTGTAAATGAATTTAAGTTTAATCCTTGAAAAGAGATAGTTGTACAAATTAGTAATTTAGCAGTAAGCCGGACGACCAATGAATGTTTATACAGTTTAAGTTTCTTCCTTCTTGAAGTTCATTTTACTTACAGATTGATGATAGTGTACAGTTAAACACCACCCCAGGTCAGACGGCTGAGTGTGTATGCAGTCGGCCGAGATTGGCTGCAGATGATACGGTTGGCGGCCTGGATGGCACAATGAGCGCGTAGTGGACCTGCGCGGACCTAGTGGACGTGCGCCTGCTGGCCGCGCTGATTGATTGCCGGAGCCTTGATAGGCAAAGAAAGAACAGCTGACTCGTTCGCAGGCTGTCTGACGAGTGGAGCAAGCATTGACACTCGTCCGGTCTATTGACAAATGAGTCAATGATAGTTGATTGTCTCGTAGAAGTTGACGGTAACAGTTTGACCGTGATAGTTGACTGTAATAGATTAGAAGTGACTGTAGAAGTTTCAGAAATAGCGTAGAAATGACTGATAGAAGTCGACTGAAGTAGTTGATTGGACGTTTGACCGAATGTTAGTAGTGATAGTATTGAAGTCACTGTAGAAGTTGCAGTAGTAGCGTAGAAAGTACTGCAGAAGTGATGATTGAAATAGTTGACTGAAAGTTTGAAGAGTGGCGCGTGGGAGCGAAGTTGCCATATTTATTGACGCGTATGTTTCCGAGTGCAGAGGGGGGAGCCACATGACAATTGCAGCTAGTCTATGACATGCGGTGAGACGCAGGGTGCCGCGAGAGTTGCTTGCTATTTGCTGTTATTGTCCGGAGTGTGTCATGTGACTTTGGCGTGACACTTGAGGTGCCCGCGATGGCTGCATCTCATTAGCAATGTTAGGGTATGTTTTGCATGGCCACCGCGGTGCGCCGGTTGACAGAAGACGGGAGCGGTGGCGCGGGCGCGGCCGCCAGCATGTGCACATTTGTCGGCGAAATGCTTTTAGCGCGCATATTGGTGCGGGAGGCACATAGCGATTTCTAGAAACGTTTTGTAAACATCTGGTCGAGGGCTGAGTGGAGGGGCAGGTAGAGCTACCGGCCGCGCGCCGGCGGAGGCACAGCCCTGGCTAATGACCCGTCGCCCCTTTCCGGGCTGAAGTACAATACGAGACGGCGGACAAGCTCTCGCGGCGGAAAAGGCCCAACGAGAATTGTTTCATTGCCTGTACACCTGTGTTTTACTTTTATATTTTAGTATGGACGTACTTTGGCGAAGGTGGCGCGAAGGCACTGTGTAAAATGCTTTGTTGCCTGGGCATTTGAGCGTTCTAATACGCAGATGTTCGCTGAAACGCTGTGAGAGAGCAAGATTGAGTGGTGGTTGAGGAATGTTGGCCGCGCGGGTGGAAGACAATTAGGGGCTGAGCCCTTGTAACAAATTTCCTCGTGAGATTGAACAGGTGCTGCACCACGTGTCGGTGTTGGGAATCATTTGCAACACTTTAGGAAGATTATGGGACGGTATGTGATAATACGAAGGAGATGTTCGGCTCGTATCGCACACCAGGACCAGGTTGTTGCGACTGAAACCCAACTCCCTCGATGATGTCAGCTCTCGGTCGCTCGCTGGAGTCTCTCTTCGTCTGTCAGCGCTTGCAAATAAGACGTTCATTCAAAGATAAAACTACTCGCACGAAGTGATTTCTTTTTAATGTTAATGTGTCAAGGGACATTGGCCGACAATTTCTGGTTGTTGTGCAACACTGCAACAATGCCACGAACCGCCATTGTTTAATTCTCCATTTATACGCTAAAACAGTTTTTTGGAAATTTCTTAGAATCGTATGGCCGAATCTGAAAACAAATTATCAGTTCCCCTTCAGGAGACCAAGACGCGTCGAATGGCACTTCGTATGTCTCGATTGGTGCAGGGGAAGTGGCCTAACCGTGAGTTAAGAAACAGTATTTTCTCCACGCACGCACACGAAGAGTTTACTCAAATACTATATAGGGCTTAATTCTTTTTAAAGATGGGTTGTTATTGAATCCATTATACTACGGAAAATCAATGATATATTTCTTTATCTTGTGACCGCAATATATTGTGACGGCACTAGTTTTCATTTATTATTGCTTCTTGGGTTGCACACAGATCGGTTAATACCTTTTCTTATGTATTTTTGACTTATAGCTACCTTAAACTATTCTTAACCTATTTCTACTATTCCTACTACAATGGAGTAGATTCCTCGTGAGAATACCTACTGTTCACAATTGTTTGAGAATATGAGGAAGGAATCCAACGGGTATTATTGTTATCCTGGTATATGTGTTGTTCGTTGAGGCTAAATTGTATTGTTTAGTTGATCTATTGAGTTTGTGTTGGAGTAGAGATTATTAAATAGGTATGCTATTTGATAGATTATTGTGTTCATGTTTAATTCTGTATGTCATTGTTGGTTTAAAATAAACCATGGGGCGTTGCTGATTGTTCTAAGAAATATGTTCTGTATTATTTGTATTGTATTTACGTTGGATGGTACAGCATTTGTTCAGATGGGACATGCATATAGCATTATAGGTCTTATGATTGTTTTGTATTGAAACACTCCCTAGTGGTGAGCACGTTAATAAATAAAATAAAATAAATATTTATCCAATCAAAACACTTTTCCAACTTCTCGTACACCACCGTGCTAGCTCAGTCTTCTGGGTTCGACTAATAGCTATTCCTTACTCTTGAACAATACGTCACCCGATCCGCCTTCCGTATGGAAGGCAAAAAAAATCTGAAAGTTCTAAATTTAATGCTAGATTGCACAATAATAATCAGTTCTTCATTAAAACAGAGTCAAGTAAATGTATGCATTAAAGTTGCATTGCTGTTTAATAAGTTATCTTTTAACTAATTATAATATAATTCTATAATTCTATTCTATAATATAATAATATAATTCTAATAATAATATGATTCTCCCGACGTCTTCTAGCGGCACCGTTCGTCACCTCAACCCAACTTCAGGCCGTCCAGTTTCCCAAATCTCCACTTACTTCTCTCTTGCTCACTGATACGTCTTCTCACTTGTGGTACATCACCGTTAACAAAAATGACTTCTGTATAAGCATTCACCCAATGGCTTCCGTCTCGGGCGGACGCCTTCTCGCAAACAATTTTCTCTCACGAAATTCTACTATCGTCCACTGTGATATCATTTTAAAGTCCGAATTCCTAATAAATATTTCTAAGTCTCGCCAGCATCACTCGCACCTCACAAATTCACAAGCGATCCGTTTACCACCAACTCTGGAGCCCGAATCAATTTCATACTCGTCTTCTCAACCCTCGAAATCTCACCTTAATTGTTTCACCATTGTTTATACAACTTTTTCCAAACATCCGTTGACTCACCCTTCCCTGTCCTATTATCAAACCAATCATCTTCTTGTAGTATCTAGGGTGTATCTTCTCGTTACTACGGTGTCGTGCTGCATATTATACCTCAGCGACCCACCTGTCAAAATGTCATTTACGTGCTATGGTGTCGTATTACGCGTTTCTGCCTTAGATTTTGTGGTAACTGTAGTGTACCTTCGCATTATTCACGTTACTACGGTGTCGTAATGCATATCACACCTTAGCAACCCACCTGTCCCCGAATGCTACTTACGTTGCTTACGGTGTCGTTTAGGCCTTAAGATTTATATGTTTGTGCAAAAAAGCCTATGTCTATAGCTAATATCTTAATATTTCGTTCTTTATTTACCCTGCATGTTTGGTATATCACAGTATAGTGTTATTGCATTTGTGAATGAAAGGTTGGAGTTTTTTATTCCAGTATTAGTTTGAGATGAATTAATCTGATTTTGGCTTGCACTTTAATATTTATGTGGTTTTTCCAGTTGAGTCTTTGTGTCAAGATTTAGTCCTAAGTGTTTGGTAGGTCTGTTTGGTGGTGTCCCGTTTACTTGGCTATTGTTTAATAGTAATGTATGGGCGACAGAGAATGCTCTTATTTTAATAAAGTGATTTTGATTTATTTGGGTTTAGTTTTATTTCCTATTTGAATGATCATTCGTCTATTTTGTTTAAAAGGTTGAATTATTATTCTGCTATATGTCAGCGTGCGACTTGATATGAATATTGACCTATCGTGCTGTGTAAAGATTAAATATCGTTTGGGATAGGGGTGACAGTTGTGGAAGTCCTGCTTCTATTGTACGGGAGATTGGAACTATGGTTGTCTATGGTTACTGTGAAAGATCTGTCTAACAAAAATTAAGTGACAATGTTGTAGTAAGTATTTAGCAGTAGATTAATCCAGGGTGCCATACTGAAATGTACCAACAATGTCTCGTCATAGACTATTACGAGATCGTTGATATCATCCACCTTAGGACGGTTATAATCGTGACCCGTTCCGAATTTATAGTAAAAATTTTGGGCGCCAGGAACAGGTTACGTTAATTAAAACCAATGCTTCCACAGATAATTTTTAACAAATGGATAAATATCCGGCTAGCTGGGTCAATGGGTCCCGTTATGGATAATCGCTATCGCCTAGATAGCCGATTACTTGAATCTGCCAACTATACAGTATGGCGAGAATCTGAAGGGAATAATTATCTATCTCTAACTACTTAACAATTGTGATTGACCAAATGAAAAATCTTTTCATTTCCAAAAGAGAAATTTATTTACTTCTATTGACAATTGTTTTGTCTTAGGTCATGACTTCGTTTTAAAAATAATACCTTTGTACTGTAGTACTTATCTAACGTCATTGATCTACGACGCCCCGCAGTATCTTCCCACTTTGAATGCAGATGAACCCAAGTCCATCTTCTTTCTTCTGATCTTGGCGACACTGCCGACGAAAGGAACCTTGAGGAACGCCGTTTCCTGGTTTCCTTATATCAGATAGGTGGTTATTAACTCTCACCTGTATTCTATGGTCAAGTGTAAAATTTTTGAGGAATTCAAACATATTTCCTGTGATTCCTATTTCTTGAAGTTAATACAAGATGCGATATATTCAGACGATGTATTCAGACCATAGGCTTTTTCGATATCGAGGTTGACACCAATCACATGTTGCTTATTAATAAATGCCTCTTGGATATAAGTTTCGGTGCTGATAAGATGGGAATGTGTGGAATCACCAGGGACGAAAACCGAATTGATTGTCATGAATAATTTTTTGATTATCCATAAACCATCTAATTCTTTTGTTCACAATTTTTTCAAAAAATTTGCACATGTTACATGTTAATGATGTAACTCTGTAATTTTCTGTTTTCGATTGGTCTCTGCCAGGTTTCAGTACTGGCACAACAGTTGCTGTTTTCCATATTTCAGGAAAGATACTATTATTCCATATTATAATGTATATTGGAAGTAGGATTTGTGTGCCTTTCCAAGAGAGATTTTTAATAAGGGCGTTGGAATATTATCAGGACCAGCAGTGGTATTAGTTATGGACTCAATGGTAGAGGTTAATTCAGATAGTTGAAATAGGTTCATTAAGCTGACACGTTTATCCAGTTTTCTTCTTTATCCAAAATAATTTGTTGATTTTCCAGTTCAATTTTATAATAGAAGAAACTAATTGAGGTAGTTTTACTGTGCTGGAATTTTTAGCACAAGGTATCAGCAAATTCTTTGGCAATTAGTACAGGGTCAGTAACAACTTGATTTTCAATATATATAAAGTTAATTGTATTATTTCTTTTGTTTCCTTGAATTTTTTTTTGACTTTTTTTCCAACATTCTGATATACTATTTTAACTGGATAATGATGAAACATAGTTAGTCCAGGCTTTAGCTTTGCTCTCTTTAATGGTTCTTCTGGCTGCATCTCTGGTTCTCTTGTATTCAATTTTGTTTTCAAGGGTAGTTTGTTTTTTATTATCTATTAAAAGCATGTTTTGCTTTCTGATTAGTCTCCTCACATTTCTCATTCCACCATGGTACCCTTTCCTTTGAATGAATTTTTATTTTGACAAATTGAGTCATTTGCTACTTTGGTGATGATATCTGAGAAAGGATTGAATAGTTTTGTCTATATTCCCAACATCGTTGAGTAGATTAGCCTGAGTAATGAAAACATCAATCAGATTTGGTACTTAGGTCCAGTCAGCAGTGTTGAAATTCCACTTCGGGGCAGCAGGCGGAGGTAAATAATTTACTTTTGGGACTGAGGATATTGATGAATATAGGATAATGATCACTATCATAAAGGTATTCGGATGCATACCAGTTACAATTTTGAGCGAATCGGGAAGAGGAAAGCGTAAGGTGCAATGGCACTGAACCTTATCATTACTGATGTTGATGTGAGTGGGCTGTCCACAATTAAGAATTATCAGTTCATTTCTCTTCAATAACAGATTCAATTTTCAACATCTCTTGAGTAAGTTTTATATGATCCCCAAGATAATTGATGACTATTAAAATCTCCTAATAATATAAAGGATTTGGTAAACTGTTTAATAATATCACATATTTCATTACTTTCAAAGGAATCCTAGTTGCAACAACTTCTATTTTTGATTCATATTGAGTTGTTCTGTGAGTAGATAATTTTTTGTATATAAGGCTACACCTCCACAAGCACAGTTCAAATTGCTTCTGTTTTTATTGAAGCATTTAAATCCATTTAGGTTGCCAAAATGTTTATCTTTAAAATTAGTCTCTTGAATACATAGAATATCTGGATTATGTAGATTACAAAGAAATTGGATACTTTCCAATCTAGTATAATAGCAATTAACGTTCCAGTTTAAAATTTTCATAATTATTTTAGAAGTTATCAGAACTTGTATCTGTTCCAGAAACTTCTTGTACTGAAGTACCAATTTTCAGTTTATTAATGATCCTTGTAAATCTATTCTTGATGGACCTTTCAGTGAGTTTAGGATAAGTCACAGTCATCATTTTTATAATAGCTTCAGTGTCATTGGAGTAATCTTTTACTATTAATACGGGATCTGGAGATCCAAATGAATTTTCTAAAAATGATTTAAATTGATTATATGTTAAGGGCAATTTATTTGGATTGGATTCAATCATATCTTTTATGGGGGCAATAAGTTCTTCAACAGATTTAGGTGGTAAGGTGTCTGTCATTGAGTTCTTCATTTTTGTCCTTCCTCTTTTTTTCCTGGGTTGCTTTTGGGACACTTCAGCAGTAGTATGCATGTTATTGTTTAATGTTTCTTGTAGTGATGAAGTTTCAGAAGGAATACTGCTTTTATTTAAATTAGGAAAATTTGTACTGTCCATTGGAGGAGGTAAGTGGTCTTGTGTTAGAAATTGAGTTGGTTGCTTCTGAATTTCTTCATTATCAGGTGTGATGTTTGGTATGTCAGTGGGGTTATGTTCTTTTCCATCATTCAAAGGCTTGGAAGGACATTGACTGGCAATGTGTCCTACTTGTTTGCATTGAAAACAAGTTATATTGTCTGTAGAGAAGTAAATTCTGTAAGTAGTGTCTTGATAATATAGTAATATGGACTGCAGTAAATTTTTGACATCATCTGGATCAATGAAGACTTGTCTTTGGAAGCTCATAATGTGGGATAGGCTCGGTTTTGAAATACCAGCTCTGATGAATGTGATGTTGATAGTGTTCTTAATTTGTTTGGCATGAAGGACTTTTAAAATTTCATCATGAGGAATAACCGGACAAACGTTGGAAATTATGACACGTACGTGTTTATTAATTAGAGGTCTTACATTTAGTTTGTGATGATTGATTTCGATTACTTCGTGTCTTTCTGTAATTTCCTGGACAGTTTCAGCATAGAAAAGACTATGCATATTCTATTATTTGATATTCTTGCTATGAATCTAATTTTACTGGGGTTCACAATAGAGACAATTTTGGTTATATAGTCCTTAATGCTGAAGTCATCATTTGCTTCAATTACAATAGCTTGGTCTTTGTTGGGCAACATATCGTTTGAGCAACGTTGGAATAAGGTTTATTTACCTGTGTTTGTTGACTACCAGTAGAATTGGAGGTTAGGACTACCCTGTTGTCAGAAGAATCCCTTTTCTTTAAAACTTCTGGCACTTTCGTAGGAGATCAATGTTTCTGTGAGTTTGTGCACGATACTAAAGTGTTTATTCACAACTCACTTGTGATTCAGTTCAAAACTAGTACACAACTTTGTAAAAAAACAGTAGCACTTCTAGACATGTCCGTACGCGGTGGATGACAAGCACCGAATCAATATGGAGAAATTCTTGTTTTTGTAATTTTTTAAATTGCACATATTGCATGCAATATTGCTCGACAACTACTAAAAATTTCAAAAACATGTACATAATCTTGAAGAAAAAAACTCACTGTGTCTTTATTTGAAAGATAAATCTCTATCTGCAATTTTGTAGTTGGAGGAAGACGCTGAATAAAATTCAAACTTTTCCAATTTTCGAAAAGTAAGAAAAACCGTAAAAATAGGACCTATGCCACCTTCATAAGTGTATTTTACTCTGTTCTTTCAAGAAATTGAAAGAAAAAATTTGAAGCCGTTTTTGAGAAAATTTGAAAATATCGTGGCGGCTTCATGTAAAGTATCCCCTAATTTTACAGAATCTTTTTTCAAAATCTCAAAGCTTCGACTAGAACCAGATCGACCGGGGAATATCAATTTTGGGAACAATCGTACGTATGGTTTAGGCGCTAGCAGTGTTCACAGACGGACGGACGGACTGACTGGCGGACGTTTTCCTTTCAATTGGTTTTTCGGTATCAAGTACCCACAAAAGTGGGGTTAGGGGATTTTTTTCTTAATTTAGCAACTGGATTTATCCTCGTTTTTCGCTATCATGGTCCGGTAACGAATTTTTCTCTGGCGAAAATTGTCCAGAATATTGCCATATTGCTGTATTCTTTGTCTTTTTCAAAAATTGCAAAATTGTAATATTTTTGACTTGTCTCTCACGTCGGCAATATTTACACTAGCGGCGAATTGTTCACATTATTATATTTATAAGTACATGTGCTTTAAATAATGTCAAGTAAAGTTTATCGAAAACAACCGTTTTCTGTGAAAACTAGCTCATATTTCCGCATTTTCAGAAACGTTCAAACGCCATTTTCTCATAAGTGGCTAAAAAAATTCTTCAACTTTTTCGATCGGATAGTGCTAATGGCACTCTTTAATATGACGTGAAGTTTATTCTGAGGATTTTTTGTTGTTTTTTCAAAAATTACACATAAGATCACTCACATCTTCTATATGCGTATTACCAGCAATTTGTAAACAGTATATTTGTGAGTGCAAGTGGTACAAATAACTTCAAATAAAGTATTATGAATACTCAAAAACTTTTTGTGAAAATGAGCTTCAAATTTCGCATTTTTTTAGGGCTAAGACGCCATTTTCTCTTAAACGGCACATAATGTTTTAAAAGAAAATTGCCTTTTACTGTTAGGTTTTTGTGTTCTTTAATATTTTAAAATTAATATTTCCGTTCTATCAATAGAAAAAATTAAGAAAATGGCAAAAAAATGTACCTCTGGCGGTGATAGATGGCAGCTGGCAAGAAAGAGTATGTGGCAATTCCAAATAGGTAGCGAAGACCCGAGGAAATTGAAAACAAATACGGGAAAATCTGTGCCATACTGTAGCACTACTAATTTTTCTTAATTTAGAGACTGGATATATCCACTTTCTCGTAATCAGGTCTTGACAACTCAACCGTTGTCTGTGAAAACTAGCTCAAAATTACGCATTTTTAGAAACGCACAAATGCCATTTTCTCATGTGTCTCCAAATTTTTTCTTCAAACTTTTTCTAACAGATAACGCTAATTACACTATTTCATATGACGTAAAGTTTACTTGCGGTATTTTTTTGTTTTTTCAAAAAAATACACAAATGTAATGTTTTAAAGATCTCTCACATCTTTAATGTGCACATTACCAGCAATTTGTAAAGATTATTATATTTTTGAGTGTAAGTGCTTCAAATGAAGTTTTTTGAACACTCAAAAATTCTCTTCAAATTTCGCACATTTAGTAGCGTTTAAACGCCATTTTCTTAAATATGGATACAATTTTTTAAAAACAAAATTGCCATTTAGGAAGAGGTTTTTGTGTTCTTAATATTCTAAAATTAACATTTCTGTTCTACCATTAGGAAACCGAAAAATTGAGAAAATGTAAAACAAAATGTATTTTGGGCAGCGATAGATGGCAGCCGGCAAGGAGTATTTGGCAGTTCCAAATAGCTAGCCCAGACCCTAAGAAATAGAAAGCTAATACGGGAAAGTCTGTGCGATTCTTTTGCACCACTAGTTTTGTATCGTTATTTGATTGAGGAGGTTTAGTTCTTCTTTCAGTTGTGAAATTTTATTGTTGCTCCACAGCCTTCAATTTTTATTGCATGTGTTGATTATTTCTATTAATTATTTTGGTAGTTTTGGTTTTCTCAGTTTGAAAGAATATGTGGGTTTGTTGTCTTGCAAATGCTTTATTGTGTTTGTTATGATTTCGTTAATCTGCATGACAAATTGTTATATATCTAGGGGGAGATTAATGTTTTGAATAGTGTTGTCTTGGCTCTCACTATTTTCTTGAATGATTCGCAATTTATGTTTTGGGTGTTTATTTTCTGAGTTCGAGCATGTGAGGGAGATATTATTTTTTGTCGTTATTAATGGAAGATGATCTAAATCCATCTCTAATACTGAGGATGAATGATATACTGTTCTTGTATGAGTAATTGCTATGTATAATATATGTGGGTGCTTCCTGCTGTCGTGTGAGAAATGAATTGGTTCCCATGGCATAAGTGTGTTAAAGTTTAAATCTGCTATTATTTTGAGTATTTGAGAGCCTGCATTGTTGGAAAGTCAGCAGCCCCTGTTACCATGTTTTGCGTTTAAATCACATAGTAGAATCATAGGCGTATTCTGCTGAAGAACCGGGAGAGATGGCTCAGTGCATCAACCTGATGTCACTGCAGTCCCTCTGACCGGGAGGTCCTAGGTTCGAGTCCCGACGGCGGCAGGATTTTCGACACTAGCTTGTCAGCTAGGTCGAATTCAGTCGCTGTCTGGAGGAGAATTCTAGCGGCCGGCTGCTCTGATCGGTAGTTTTCCGTGGTTTCTCCGATCAACACCAGGCGAATGCCGGAGCAGTACCCTAACAAACGGGCCACGGACCGCGCGCGATCTTTCCTTCCTCATCCTTGTCCTATCCTCTCCCTCTTACACACACACATACACTAACATGCACAACACTACCACACATGCCCGGAGACCGGTCGGGAGCTTACAACTTGTCCCGGCTGGGGCGGTGCCCCACTGTTGGGAGATACTTGGTTGGGGGAAGCCCCGCTAGTCGACGGTAGGTCGGCGCCAGGTCTCGCCATCCAGCGGGGAAAAGATCATCGCCACCTCCCAGGGAAAACACGCACTACACTTACGGGACTAATGACCTGAGCAGTTGACGCGCCCGGAAACACGAATCAATCAATCAATCTATTTCTATCAATCAATCTAATCTAAGGGAAATTATGTTGGTGTTTTATTTTAATATGAGTTAGTTAATATGCAGATATTATGGTTTAGAATTCTATTATTTACAGAGAATTTTAATATAAATTGTTTCTAACCCTGGGATGTGAGATGTGTCACTTTGCATATATGGAATTGATTTTTCAAAGAGTATGAGTACCCCTCCCACTTTTTGATATACTTTATGATATATATTTGTTATCCTTTACCCCGGGAATGTTAAGCTGGACTCGACATCATCTCTGTGTGCTGCATGTTTTGTGAGTTCTTGATACGGAAAATCTAATTGAAAGCAAATCGTCTGTCCGTCTGTCTGTGAACAACGCTAGCGACTAAACTGTTCAGCCGATTTTCTCCAAAATTGATACTGCCCGATCGATCTAACTGATCTCATGGCCTCTTGAATTTGAAACCGATATATTATTTTTGGGGGGGTACTTTAAAGAAATTCCCCGGAACATTTTCAAAATTTTCTCACCTTCTTACAACTTCAACTGTTAAAATACATTGTTTTTCGGAAAACTCCTAACAATATTATAAATAATACACGCACGGAAAATAACATAACTTTATTTTATCCAAATAATTTCCCTTATCACGGACGCAACGATATCTATAAGGTACACAAGTTTCCCCTGAAAAGTCGACCTAATTATTGCGTGGCTGTAGCGCTCTCAGTGAGTGAGTTCATTTCTATTTCAATGCCTTTGACTGGAAGAAGTCAAATATATTCTGCAAACATAACAACTAGATAAGAAACACATTTCGTGGCAGAAACGCGGTGTGCCATTACCTAGATTATGTTAACATACGATATTTTTTTTCTGTCTCCATACACAGTGCGACGTTTCAGGTCCTCACGTCGCCGTGATCTCACTTTCAGGCGTGTTCGTTTAGTAGCGCACAGCCTTTGTGAGGCAGGCCACGACGCCCGCGCCCTCAGCAGCCTCTTTGCAGTGACGTAAATATGTACCCATCTTAGGGCAGACAAAGAGTCATCACTTCACCGAGACGCGGCCACACGCCGGAGGCCACCCCACCTCTGCGCACCCACGCGTCAGTGTTGCGGAAAGTTGCCCTTTTACGCGCACATCTGCTCATTATCTGACGCCTCTGAAGCATCGCTTTTCTACGGTTCCCTGCTCAGACGCCGAGTCCGCACCGCAAACAACGTCCCAACACGCGCATTATACAGTCGGTAATTGCCGCAAAGTTTCTTAAGCACGTTCAGTGGTAAACGCGTCGCACCCGATGGCTCCACCCAATTCACAGAATAGAAAGCGTTAATCAACTCCGAAGCAACCTTCGTGACACCCTTTCAGCCGCCTACCCTCCCAGCAGAATGTCATCCATAGACGAGGGCTTCCCAGGAAACATAGGTTTCTGTGAACAACCGTGTAGATACCTATGCACAAAACGGCAATCTTGCCCCACTTCCGTGGCTAGCTAGCTGCGTGAGAAGAAGAAAGAGCCCAACGAATGACCAATCCAAATGTAAGAAATGAATGAAAATTCTAGAAGCTAGGTCATGTGACACACCAGTGACAAATCGAGAGATTACGTTCCGACGCAATTCCCGTGTTTTACAATTCCTACAATTACAATTCCTTTAATTGAGCGAGCGGAGAAAATTCTTGGGAACGAGCGGGAGAGCACGTCTACGAGACAGGAGCTCTTCACCGACGAAGGCGGACGATTTCTAATAAACGACATACAAAGACTGACGAATTTACTTACTTCGAGAAGAGCAGGGGAGATTACATAATTGTGAGCAGACCAGACTGAGTTGAATCAAGTCATTAATTCGACTTGGCCGGCAACTTTATGGCGCCGACTGACATTTCGACGTCAACTGTCGCTGATGGGCTGCAACACTTATCTGTGTCTGGCACTACTGAAGCTTGCTAACACTTCGCACCGGAGACGTCGTGGCCGCAACAGTAACTTCAATTACGCGAATTGCAACGCCGACATCGGGAGATCTGTGAATCGCCCATTCCACGGCGCGGGTACTTGGGTGCCCCGACTTTGCCGAGACGACGCTACGCCGCAGCCCCGCTTCTTTTCCGCCACGCGCCAGCTCCATTCACGACGCGATCCGCGCGTCAACGGGCTCGAACTTCCTTGAGGGCAGACAACCGATTCACGGATTCCGCGCTGAGCCAGCGACCAGTACACATCGCGCTCCGCACGGCTCAAAACCTTTCAACTTGAAACAGTGTAGTATCAGTAACTTAAAGTTTGTGTACCAACCAGTTAATTAAACATCACAAGTGCAGTGAACCGAGCTAAAGTCATGCTATTGATTTTTCAATATTAATAGCAGTTTCCAACCCTGACCTAAGTCAGAGCATAGTGGGGGCCATGGCGCTCCTCAACAACACAGCCGAAACGGAAGTCACCTACAGCAACGACCTAATCGGGGATCAGCACGTCCTCGCAGATTCATTAGGCTCACTCACATCAATGGACCCAACCAAAATCTGCAGGCAACAAATCCCGAACATGGAAACGGAATCCCAGCCGCCGACCCAACACAAGGCTCCAGTAAGGTCAGTCATACCGACGCGGTTAGCGGCCTGACTCGCGGCCAAGCAAGCCACGACCCCGCCAGCATCAAACGCAATCCAGCAGCAATATAACGTACCTGTTAGCAATAGATACGCTCCTCTTGAAAAAAATAGT
This sequence comes from Acheta domesticus, assembly GCA_031308135.1. Lineage (NCBI taxonomy): Eukaryota > Metazoa > Arthropoda > Insecta > Orthoptera > Gryllidae > Acheta > Acheta domesticus. Next base: position 64,422,489 of record JAHLJT010004567.1, read on the forward strand.
GATCAAGACAAAAAATTCAACTACTAAGACGACGAAAAAAACACGCAAAGTCTAGAATATAAAAAATACCTCCCATATTTGTGAAAGACATTCGGAACATTAATCATTTCAACAAAGAGATTAAAAAGCAAATTACCCCTCAATTCACCTCAGATACGGTAAACAACAAAATAAAGTTAACTTTCACGTACATAGCGGACTTCAGAAATACCATATATATTAAGCACAAATTCCACACTTACAAGGATCCCATAAACAAGAAATTCTCAATAGTTTTCAAAAACATTCATCAGTCAGTAACTCAGCAAAAGATATACAAAGATTCGATTCCAAAATACCCTTCATTGATCAGTATCATAAGATTATACAAAGACAATATTCCCATTCCGGTTATCGAAGCAGAGTTTGACGGGCAACGAAGAGTTGAATAAGTGCTAACAATTAATGCAAAATGTAACTTGTGTGTCAAAACTGAACTAGTTGTGCTACAACAGCACACCTTAAACCTTGAACAAAATGCATTCTTCCGTCAGCTTGATGAGTCTAATGCCAGCAGTTCATGCCTCAACGAGTCAGTTCAGTGATTGCAGAGATTAGAGAAAGGTTTCACGACTAATGCATTTGTATATTGTTTCGATATGGTCATAAATATATTGTGTGACACGATGTTGTTGCAATATATGTCCAAAAAATATGACAATAAGTTTGCGTATTATGCGTATTATGCGTTTTATGAGTAGCGTATTATGAATTTTTCCATCAAGCTTTGAACTCGCAGTAGCACACACAATTTTAATCAAATCCAATCAAAATCACTTCATTTCTTGTAAATAGTATTTCTTCAAAAGGAAGGCTTAATGTGTCCTTGAATTCTGACTACATAAATACGCTAATTGCGAACATTCTTCAGTTGGCGAAAAAATAAAATTAATAGGGAACGCAACAGCCTGCAACACAAGTTCTTTTGCGAAATGAATGCGTATCATTTGACTCGTCGTCCAAGCCTCTCTATTTAGGATGGAAAACAATGAATGTTATAAAACTGCTTGCACAACTGAACAGACCGTACAAACAGAGAAAAGTGGAGGCAATAGCGTCATACCATGGTCGTGAGGGGAAAGAGGACATTTACATTAAAGTAGGGACGATCCATACACACCCGGGGTGGGCGGCAACTGGTGACGAGGTGAGTGCGGGGCACCCCCTTTTGCGGCGAACGTCGTTAGCTGGCCGTCGACCCTTCATTAGAGGCGCGCCCCTGCACTCGGCCCGCCCACGGCCACGGCCACCCCCGCCCCCACCACCGCTCCACCGAAATAGGCCGCGTCCACATCTGTTTTCGACGCCGGACAAGCGTCGAGGGAAATGCCCGCAGACTTCCGGTACAGGATGTAAAAGAAGATTCCAGTATGCATGTTGTAACAAAAGAAACAAAGAACTTAAAAATATTATTCACAAAATAAATACTTATTATTATATATTCTGACAGAAAAAGTAATTAACTATATGCTGAGAAATTCAGAAAGTAATACAAAAAATACAAAAGGTATCTTTAGCTACAACATTTGTCTGCACATCGGACATAAACTGCATTTTTTCAGCAATACCTTTCTTGAAAAACAGTGGAGGAGCGATCCACTAAAGAACAGCTCTTGGCTGTCAAAAAGGAAGGTATGTTGAAATTAGGAACTCTTTTCTCTAATGAAAGGAAGTAGAACCAGGGGCGGCTCGTCCTAAGGGGCCACAGGGGCCGGGCCCCACCAAGATTTAATAAAGCAAAAAAATGTTTATTTATCTTTGTGATAATTTTAGTACTTTATTAGAATTGTTTATTCGTGAAGATCGACAATTCATTCCCAATACTTATTCCAAGTGGAAAAAACAAGAATTGGGGATCATAGTTACTTGCCGCCCTCCAAGATAGCGTTAGTAGCGCTTAAGGGGCCCGGGCTGCGTGGGCCCCTTGAGCAGTAACTTCACTCCGTTTGCAAGGTCAGCGCTCTTTCTTACTGGGCGCGACCACTGCTTGCTAATTTTAGCAGTCCGAGGGGCCCGCTCCAGCGGGCCCTTCTCAGAGGAACAGCAGGCTGAGTGCGCGGTTTTCAAAGTGCACGAGAAAGTTCTGCGGGCTATAAGATGAACACAGTGGATTCGTTACACCGTTTTCAGTTTTCTTTACTGAGACTTGAAGAAAAAAATGATTTTAAGCTGTTAAGAGCACACCAACCGAGTGACTTTTCATTTACACAAGTTGATGGGAAGAAAAAATGAACATTCTGTAACTCGTAATTTCAGAAAAAACTTTGGTTCACTGTGAGTGAAGAAAAACAAAGCTTATTTTTCTTTTTTGTTTATTATTTGGTGGTGAGGGGTTGTGGACGACAGTAAGCTGTAAGGATCTGAAACATTTGAGGGAAATGTTAAAGAAACACGAAAAAACGCACGAAGCAACACGAAGAAGTTGCATTTAGAAAACGCTTGTAAATTTAAAACTTTTCGAACCTTGAAGTGGAGTATCGGACCTTGAATATTGTAGTACAGATTGATACGGCGGTCAAACTTTCATTCTAGAAATATAATGAACAAGTCGCAAAAAATAAACTATTTTAGGTAGAGAGATAGTGTTTAAAATTCTGTGGTACTCATGAACCAGCATTGAGAGAGCATGAATCTGAAGATTCAAAACACCATGCAAGTTTTTAGACTTATCGTTATTCGGCAATCTACATTGTGTGTTAAATGAACATTTAAACATTTTTTGTGTTTTTAAATATAACTCACACGACGTAGAATGAGCTGCTAGATTTTATGTATGAAGTATATCTGGACGAAATGAAGAGAGGCATAGATGTAGCAGATTGTGTTTCTCTGCAGGCCGACTAAACAACTGACATAACACGACGTAGTCAATTTCTCTTAATTTTACGATATGTTCCCATTTCGAACTCTCAGCATTCAGAAAGAAAAGCTACGGCATTAGCGTAATTTTTACAAAAATCATTTGTTTCTGTTGACATACCAATATTTGATTAAACATCTTAATAAAAATTCCTACTTCTGTTTTGTGGAAAACGTTAAAGTTTAAGGTTTAATTAACTGATAATTAATATTAAATAATTGATTAAATGACAATTATTTAATTAAATAAGATTGATTATGAGATGATATTCGTGCTTTTGCCCTGGCCCCACCAAGAAAAAATGTCACGAGCCGCCACTGAGTAGAACATTATACTGAAAACATTTGTTAGAGAAGAGTTAGCAATCGACTATCTGCAACTCGTTCTCTTGTTCTAAATATTGAAAGATTGATATAAAAGCAAATGGCAACGGCGCAGATCCCTTTTCCCCGAAAACGGTATTTTTGAAAATTGCGTAATAGTATTGATGATAGGGACTTTTTCCTTCACAAAATTTGTTCTAAAAGATAGATCTTCAAATACTCCTAAGGTAATGTACAATGTTTTCAAAATACCAGTAGATTTTACGTAAGTTTTACGAGTGCTTGAAAACCCAATTTAATTTTTTTTCAAAAGTGCCCTCATTTTTTACTTTCCCGTATATGTACATATTTACGGAGTAATATACGTAGTATAGGGAAAGTTATGTAATACTGCGCGAAAAAATGTCCAATTTTCGGCGGAAAAAATTTCGTTGCCGAGCCGTGATAACGAACTAGTGGTGCTACAGAATGGCACAGACTTTCCCGTATTAATTTTCTATTTCCTTCGGCCTCAGCTAGTTATTCCGAATTACCATATACTCGTGCTAGCTGCCATCTACCGCCGCCCAAATTTCATTTTTCGACATTTTCTTAAGTTTTCGGTTTCCTAATTGTAAAACGGAAATATTAATTTCTAGAATATTAAACAAAACGCAAAACCTCGTCCTATATGGCAATTGTCCTTTAAAAATTTGTAGCCGTTTTTAACAAAATGGCGTTTAAGCGGTACTAAAAATGCGAAATTTGAAGCTCATTTTCACAGAAAATTTTTGAGTTTTCAAAAAACTTCATTTGAAGCATATTAACTCACAAATACAATAGTGTTTATATTTTGCTACTAATGGGCACATTAAAGATGTGAAAGATATTTCAAAAAATTACATATCTGTAATTTTGAAAAAAACAAAAAAATACCCCCAGCCATTTGTGAGAAAATGGAGTTTGAGCTGTTCTGAAAATGCGTAATTTTGACCCAGTTTTCACAGAAAACTGTTGAGTTTTCGAGAAACTTTACTAGACATTATTTAAAGCCCTTAAACTCGTAAATATAGTAATGTAAACAAATCGCCACTAATGTAAATATTACCGGCATGAGAGACAAGTCAAATAATAGAGCATTTTTCAAACTTGCAAAAGTTACAAATGATTGATTATTTCGTTTTCGGACGCGTCAACTTCTATCGCCATCAGTCCCCTACGTATAGTATATGTTTTTTCACGCGAAATAACGAAATGTTTGCCCCCACTGGTTGGTAAGATTCGGCAACGTCCTACACGTCAGCTTGCAGGGGCTTCCCCATCCAGATATCCCCCACCTTAGGGGCACCGCCTCGGCAGGGACACGCGCATGCTCCCGGCATGTACAGTAGTGTAGTGAATGTTAGTGTAAGTACATGTAAGTAGAGGATGAGGATAGGACAACGAAGAGGAAGGAAAGATCGCGCCCGGTCCATGGCCCCTTCATGCATCAATTCCGCGGTCACGTGTTGATAAAAAAAAACACAGAAAATTACCGATCAGAGTATCTGGTTGATAGAATTCTCCTCCTCCTCCATTTACGATAAGGCCCATATTTAAATATCTCCCTAATAATGTTGTTATGATACATTCAATGCACGGAAGTAATTTTATTTTTCTTCAACATTTGTCAACCATACTGTGACGGTACATAGGTTTCACCAAAAGAGACTTCTAGAAAATTATTTGATTTAAAGGAATTAATATGTTATTTCATCCACACAGTAGGCAAGGAGTTTATTTCGCTCTCATGCAAGCCACGACTTTCTTGCAGCCTCGTTCCTCTCACCCTCGTAAAACGCCAGGGTAAAACCGACCCTTTTTCCACTCTAAAGAGACACCCACACCCATCTTTCCCCCGTAGAGCGCAGTCAATAACAAAACACAGCTTGTTGCAGAAACAGCCTCCCCTTCTTCGGCGCCATCAAATTATCTGGACTGTCCAGACACACACTGCCTGCTGCTGCTCCAAAATTGTGCAGTGTACTGTTGAGTAAACAATGTATGTGTGTGTTTTTGTGTGTGTGTGTGTGAGAGAGAGAGAGAGCAGAGGAAATTTGCACTGGAAAAATCCCAATAGGTGAGGCGAGCATTGGTCAAAGTTAAAACTAAGACGCAATAGGTTTCGGCCAATCAGATTCTCGATTCTAGAGCAAAGAAGAAAAGTGAATTGTATATGTTTTGGAACAGAAGGAACGCGAGACTACTTCGTTCGTCAGCTCCGTAAAGTTAGAATCGCCAAGTTTTCAATAAACAAATTGAAATTAATCTCCAAATTTGTCGCTTTTTTGTCGCTAATTTGTTACGCAAAACAAGTTGGGCGCTCTTCATTTATCACTGCTATAACAAATCCTGCTAACTTGAAATAAAGTTACAGAGATAAATAAAAAATAATTACATGGGAATTTGTCACTTTTTTGTCGCTGACAACTTACCATAAAACAAATTTTGTTACTCTTTTGTGATATACCAATTATTTAGGCAGTAAATAATTACGAAAAAGATGGAATATTAGGTTTTTACAGGCAAAGAGTCGACGACCGCATGTGGTTGCTAGGGAGCCGATAAACATGAGCGAGATTCATCTTACAATCATAGGGACGTTGAAACCAGTGGAGGTGTACATACCGAGACCGTTCGTCGACTATAATTAAAAATGATCGGATGTGAAAGGGGCTTTGGAAAAAGAATTGAAGTCTGTTACTTGGGAAGTAGAAAGTTTTGACTCGCCCCATTCTGTTACGAGACAGCAAACCGAACAGGTCAGTGCTAGAGATTATTGCGTGTGAGGTCGGAAATTTCTAAGGAGTTTGGATTGTAACTTTTGTTCGTGAGAGAATAATAGAACTGTGGATTATTATAGCTGGTACGATCGATGTTTTAATTTAATAAGGGTTAGTAAGAATTGTTGAAAATTATCGGAGTAAGGACATAGGGCAGAATAATTTCAAATTGGGACTTTGAACATATTGTGCAGCATTTTTATGCAGACATTATGCAGTGAAACCGGACGTGTCTACGTGGGAAGTGTTAAATTTTCATGAGTCAAGGATGGAACAGTAACAGAGCTGTGATAATAGGATTCTTGTCACAAACTGTAAAATTAAGCAGGGCATAAATCGTAGATAGGTTAGCGGAGTTCGAATCATTAAGTTCGCGGCTGGGCGCACGCCTGATGCACGAGATAGCAGTGTTCACGACAGGTTAGGAGAGTATCGGCGATAGGTAACGAAGATCGCGGTAGAAGAGAGAAGAGTGGACATCTCGACGCCCTGGAATTCGTCGTCCGCAGATCTTCGTGGCGCCGTCTGAGAAAGGAGCTCTGGTATTGGGAAAACTGATCAGACATTTTCTAGAGGGTCATGACCAAACTGAACATTTATTAAAATGGCAATAGTTGAATTGGTAATGAGGATTGCAATCACTGTTGATTTAAAAAGTTTAATAGAATAAACCAGTTTGTTAATGTTTGAACGAACACAAGATTTAATGATTATTATGCGATTCTGCATAATTAGTAGCTAGCAATCAAAAGCCAAATAGAAAAAAACTTTCAGATGTTTCTCGTCCCCCGTATGGCGGACGGATCGGGTTGCCCAGGCAGTAAATGGTAAGAAAACGGTAGGTAACTGCTTAAATAAAAATTACGAACCCACAATCGTTCAATAATAAAGAGAAGGAATTAGATTCGTTACACTTTAAACAAAACCAGAAAATTAATTTCCCGAAAACATGGTTCTTCACCGCAATGTCAGGTAAACCAAGAAATTACGCAAATAAATAAAAAAAATAATTACTTGGGAGTTTGTCGCTTTTTTGTCGCTCGAAACTGCGGTAAAATAAATTTTGTTACTCTCTACAGATTATACTAGTAATGAAATATTTTGCAAACGCGGATCTAACGTGTCAAGATAGCATCGCAATCTCAAGAAAACCCAGAAATTACCCAAATAAAAAAACTTTTTACATGTGAATTCGTCGCTTTTTTTGTCGCTGAAAACTTACCATGAAACAAATTTTGTTACTCTTTAAACAGACCAGTAATGTAATTTCCTGAAAATTGGTTCTGCCTCGAAATGTCAGGAAAACCAAGAAATTACACCAATAAGTAAAAAATGGCAATTGCAGAAATAGAATTTTCCGCAAACACCGTTCTCACTTTATGTCACGTTAACACAGCAATCTCTTAAAACCAAGAAATTATGTAGATAAATGACAAATAATTTCATAGGAATTTGTCGCTTATTTGTCGTTCAATATTTCCCGTAAAAATTATTTAATCATCCAGTCAACGCTTTTCTCCTCAAATCTGAAGAGATTTGCAAAGTTCGTAGAATCGGATTGTCTTCTCTCTTTGTACACTTTCTTGACTCGAATTTGTATCATTTCTACCATTTTAATCCATTTAATTTTTAATTTAATCCATTTTAATCCAACTAGTAGTGCAACAACAGCACATACCTTCCCGCGTTATTGGAAACAGCCACGTAGTATTGAAAGATTGCATTTTCCGCGCTACTAACATCTTAGCATTTATTTGAAAACATCCAATTCAACCAAGAAGGAAACAACTCACTGTTCCCATTGCAGTGTTGTCAGAACTATGTGAATTCTACAACTGCATAAAAATATAATACAAAAGTTTTGTAAACCTGTATTGGAAAAAGGAGCCTGATATTCTGGACAATATAGAAATGCATTTCATAGGGCCATGATTAGAGAAGAGTATTCTAAAATGAAAAAATACTCTACTCACTACAAATGGTACAGCATTTGGTGCGAAAACTAAATATTTTCATGCAAATATCAACATAAATTTGACAATTATAACTCCTTTTCATACAGCTACATCAGGTACACAATATACAAATGACACGTAATTCACAGAAATTCGCGAGCGCGAAACGCAATTCCATTGTTGCCTTCACTGCATTGTAGCTATTCTGAGAGCTATTAATTTTTATTTCAAATATTTCAAAATAAATAGTTTATTGAAAATGAATAGCAAAAGGTTGAATGTAAGAAACGAACGAAGAAATAATATACAAAATTGCAAATTCCAATTTACGACGCATTCAGCTGTCTGAAGCGCAGTAAATTTGCAGCAGGCTATTATGTTTCTCAGGAAATTGTAGAAAAACTACTCATATTTTCAAACAATTCAACATGGCCTTATTTGAAGATCTGTTTTTGATGAGCAAATTTAATTAAGAAAAACAATCGTATCTTCACAATGGTAGTTGTAGAAATACGCCGGAAAGTTTTTTAAAATTTTTGCAAAATCAGGCATTTTAACGAACACGAAACCCGCATCATTCTCTTAAGCTTTCTTTATGCTATCGCAGGTCCCAATTTAATCAAACAACGTTGTGCGGTTTTTAAGAAAAATATGTTTAAAAAAAATATTCTGTTTGTCACAAATTTCGCAAAAAATACTTATGTTTAAAAAAAATTGAACATGACCTTATTTGAAGACCAGTTTTTATGGAAATTATTCATTAAGGAAACATATTTCATTTAGGAAAAAAATTGAACCTTCATTGTTGTAGTTGTATAAAGATGCCGAAAAAATATTGATTTTTTTTCAATTTTCGAAAAATCAGAGTTTTCAACCAACACGAGACCTATGCAAATCTCATAAATGACCTTCATACTTTCCAACAACAAAATTTACTTAAAATTGTTGGCGCCATGTTTTTGAAAATTTTGAAAATGTCCCAGGTGCTTCATATAAAGTACCTCCCAAAATTAAAATATCGGTTTCAAAATCAAGGGGCCGCGAGATCAGCCAGATCGATGGGAGTGTATCAATTTTGGAGAAAATCGGCTGAACCGTTTAGTCACTGGCATTGTTCACAGACAGACGGACAGACGTTTTGCTTTCAATTGTTTTTTCGGCATCAAGAACACACAAAACAGGGATTCTGGCTGCATCACGTGTTAAGAGATTTTTTTTCTTAATTTAGCAACTGGATTTATCCACTTTTTCGTTACCGGGGCCCTGAAGTAAGACCTTTTCTGACGAAAATCCGCCGTTTTTTCGCGCAGCATTACATAACTTTCCCTATACTATACGTACGTATGGGAAAGTAAAAATTATGTTTATACCGGCATTCTTCTTAGACCTCTTGATCCCTAAGCGATCTAACACGAGCTTTCTTTGGCCCTAAGGAAGCTATCAGGTCACTCTCATGTAAAGTTCTTCGACTATTGTGAAACTTTTGACCATTCAGTCTCTATATTCTATCTATAATTTCACTACTCTTCAAATGATTCCTGGGTCTTGGTAAATCCTTAGTCCTAACGGTCACCGTGCTGGGTACTCGGTTTGACATAGAATTTTACCAACTATTGTTTAGTACGGATTGCTGCGGATATACCTCAAATAAGGAGGGAGTGGGAGCTTGGTCCGTCAACTTTCAGGCTCCCGGGTGAGCCGGGAAAATCTGTTACCTGGGTGACAAATACATCCATTCTTTTCAAACGCTAATTCCACTTCTCTGACCTGTGGATAGAGTTCGTCGTTCAAAGAAGCACAGTTAATACAGTGTTGAAGAAACACGATGGTGAGCATATGAACAACTGTAGCGATAAAAAACAACTCTTGCTCTTGTTCGGATTTTTAGTACCCTGTTTATTACAATCACTTGTTAGTTAAAAAACAATTTGAGTATATGGAAAGTGGAGGGTTAAAATTGTTTAAAGGAAACGCTTATTCTTCATAAAATATCACGTGTAACCTTTTAAAGATAAAAATGTCCATACACTCAAATTGCTTTTTAACTGACTAATAGAACGAGGATAGTTTGCAGCGAGACCAATTAAGACAGACAAATTACACATCTGGGCGGAAACAAACGGCATGGAAGTTAATAGTTCAAAGAGCAAGTCCATCACGTATGGTAGGGATCGAAGTTACAAAGATACCGCGTACAAATTGAACAATAATGTTATATCTCGAGTCACGTCTTGCAAATATTTAGGAGTACAGCAGGACAGTAAATTAAGCTGGGAAAATTAAATAAATTTCGTTGTAGGGAAATCCTGGAGATCTTTGCATTTTGTTTGGCGGATTCTGATCTCTATGATACCAAACTGGAATACAAATTTCGTCTTAGAGATTTAACTCACTGTGGGATTAAAAACTTTTATGAATTTAGGCGAAAAGTGCTTCGTTTTCACTTTGGGGTGAAGTGATGACGCGGAGTAATCACAATATTTTACAGCAATTTTGAACTCAAATCTTGCTTTACATTAAATAATCTTTTATTATAAAAAATACAAAAGCGGCAATTTTTCTATGAACGAGTTTTGCGTCGCAAATTATATAAGATTGAAATATGCACTTCCCTGTAAATCATATAGAACCTACAAAGTAATTAGTGGTCTTAACTACATGAAAAAACATTTTAAGAAATGCAGGTAATCTCAGTAAGAAAAGTCAGTGTTGCGCAAGAAAATCAAACTATCACATGCAATTGAAGTTATTAATCATATTCATTTTAAAATCTTCAAAAAATTATTCTGATGGCATTAAATTTGAATTTAAATGAGAAGAAAGTCTTGTCAACATCGAAAAATATTATGTTTTTGAAGTACAGTAAATTAAATATTATAGACCTCTCCGGTAAGTGAAATTACAATGTGTAGCTTAAAGCAAGAGATATTTTAGTATATGTTATGTTATTTCTTTTATATTTATTTCTGTACTATGAAAAATGTATGAAATCTATTTTAGTGATCCTGAGTTTTGACAAATTGTTATCCAAGTTACAATGTCATTCTAAATAAAAACTCAAGAGTAATGTTAGCAAAGGATTTTTAAATAATTACAATGGATTAATTACAATCGCATCATTAAATAACTTTGATTGTTGGAAATATCACAATTAATCGATTAATCGATATACATAATTCTTCTGTAGGATGGTCACAAAGTCTTTACATTTTCACTGAAGTACAGATGGGAATCGTGCTAATTGACGCACAAACTCATGCATTTGAATCAAAAGTACCATTTCGAGTGATATTTAGTGTGACTATTTCACGAATAAACACATTACATGAATCGAAATGATAATTTAAATCACAGGAATTACGAAAAAGAAAAATATTACTCAAAATTACTACCAAAAATGAGGAACTTTCATTCAGCTCCGACTTATCACGGTCTCCTGGAATAACTTATAATCAAGTAACATTTGAATAACAGTTTAATGCAGAAAATTATTTCACATGTTTCTTCGATACAAGCAGTTCCAAATTACAAATTTGGTTTTCGATTTCATTATTCGACATCTCACCAATCACTACGCGTTTCTGAATTAATAGCTCATAACTTTCATACAAAGAAATATACAATTGGAATTTTCCTCGATGTTACCCAAGCGTTTGATAAAGTTTGGCATTCTGGATTACTTTTTAAATTACATTCAATAGGAATTCACGTATATTCATTCGAAATAATAAAAAATGATCCACATAATCTTAAATTTTGTTTGAAAATAAATACATCTTTTTCTACTTCTCGTCATATCTTCTCAGAAATTCCTCTAGGTTCCACACTTTCTCCTTTACTTTTCAATATAATGTGACGAAATGCGGATGCCCACATTCGTCCCACACGCCCACGCGACTGATAATCATCGGCTGCAGACGTGGCGAGCGAGCGCGGCTCGGTTTAAAAGGGGCGCGCTTTCTAAATTGATGCGCGCAATGCCCGCGGCATAGCGCGGAGCACGATGGCGTATGGCGGTCGGAGAGGGAAATGACGCGTTGTTACCCCTTCGAGAGAGATATGACTTGACCCATAAAAACGACGGAAGATTGTCCCTTCTGTTTCCGATCACCGTCCGATCGAAATCATCTAATTGAGTTCTTCAGTGAGTTATATAGGAGTGTTGAGCGTCAGAGAGACACGTAGTTAGGTACGGCGTGGATAGAATTTTTGAGAAAAAGTGTACAGTAATCGAGGACGGGCGCAAGTACCGTGAAGTAGTTGAAACCGTCTGTGGTTCACGAGAGGGGACGGTGATTTACATAACTCGCAGTTACCAGTTGAGAGGCGCTAAATAGACAGAAATAATGAGTGCGACGTATATGCTCGATGTTTGAGTAAACACGCAAGTTCATTCAGTTGCGTCGTGCTTGAGACTTCCGCACGCGGGTTGATCGTGACGACGGGAGAGGAGCAAGAAGAGGACGTGGTCGCGAGGGTCTATGGGAATCCGGGGATAGAAGAAAGAAGAAACGCCGCGACGAGCAGCGGACGACCGACGCGGATCGGCTCGCGCCGCCGCCGCCGGGCGCACCTGGCCTCAGCGTGACGTATTCGGCACGACCGCGCCCCGGCCGCTTCTGGCCGCTGCTCCAAGGACGAGGCACGCAGCTGGCGAGACTCGGCGAAGGTAACAGTGAGCTGCGAACTGCGAGAATATAGGTCAATGCCCCGTGGCCGGGGAGAACTGTAAAAGGGGAATGTTGCTGGGAAGAGTGCCATAATTTAAGGAGGTAGCAGAGGTCGTAGAATTGACTGCCATTTTTTTAGTAACTGCCTGGGAAATTGGTATAAAATTGTGTTAATTTTGTGATATACATAGGAAAGATTTCTTATTGAAGAGTACGATCCACTTAATCAAAGTTATTGTCAAATTGATTTGAACTCTGAATGTCGCGCGTCTAAACCCGGCGTCATCGGGCGACTTCGGCCGAAAAATTGTTGTAAATTTTAGATTAAATAGTCGACGGGAATTCCCAAGGTAGGATACAAGGGTATTGAATGAAAGTCACCTCGACAAAGAGAAAGGTACCATTGATTTATTTTTTGTTCTGTATATTTTTAATGATCAGTGTAATCATTAAAAGGGTTAAGAAAAGTAAACCCAAGTTCAATTGATTTTATGTGTATGTGTATTTGTTTGGATTCCTCTGGACACCCAGAAGTTCCCACTGCCCTGAGGTAATAAAAAGCTCGCAAGAGCATGAGATCTACGAATATATCCTGACAGGCGTCTAGGGATTGCTAGACGGGGTTTTCGTCAAAATATACATGTCAGATACTTCACACCTCCCTTCTACCAAAATAGCATTGTATGACGATGATGCTGCTCTTTTTTCATTTCAAAAATATACAAACTGCGCGAAACTCTCTACAACACTCTTTAATTACACTCGTCATAAAAAAAGCTGCAACCAGAAGGACAAGGCGGATTGCGATCATTGTTGGCAGCCAGGTATAGGGTACCACGTATACAAAATGCTTACAATTTCACGTTCGTAGGACAAACATTTATTGCGCTACACGGCCATAGACTGTACATGTTAGTATGGCGTGGGGCCGCCATTTTAGCGAACACGCGCGTTCAGACAATGCGGCATGAAGTTGTACAGATCTCAAATGATGTCCTGTGCTAGCCCATCCCATGCACTTTGCATCTAAGCGCGCGATTCTTGCAGACTGGTGGATAGGGTTGGGGTCCTGATCGCACGCTCCATAGCACCCCAAACATTCTCGATCGGGGACAAGTCTTGCAATGCTGCTGGCAATGGCACAGTATCCACGGCTATAATGCATTCTCGGCAGACGGCTACGGTATGCGGACGCGTCTTATCCTGTCGAAATAGGGCAGGGGCGTCGGCAGAGCCACCTGTTGCAGGATATCCTGAATGTACCTTGTGGATGTCACGGTATCTCCAATTAACACTAACGGTGAACGGGCACCATGGGATATCGCACCCCATATCATCTCACCAGGCTGGCGGGACTTGTGATGGGATACCAAAAAAACCACTCGTCGTGACGCTCCCATCTGCGCCTCCAGACACGGACCCAGTGGTCGTCGCCATCAAGGCTGAAGCGGAACTCGTTGCTGAAGATGACCCGCTGCCAGTCTGCATAGCCCCAAATCCATCGTTCCCAGCACCAAGCGAGTCTGTAGCGACGATGCTGGGGTGTGAGTGGCAGGCGTCGTAACGGATGGCGTGCGGTGAGCCTTGCGTTGTCCAACCGCCCGCCAATGGTACTGGCACTTACAGGATGTGACAGTGCAGGCTGCGCAGCCCCCTGAAGCACCTATCGTTGCCGTTGGATCCGTTTGCGTGTGGCGGACAATCCGTCAGTTCTCCCTCCTTGTGGTGCGTGGTGGACGTCCAGATCCTGCATTTCGTGTGTGAATGCCTTCTTCAATCTATTGCCGCCAACAACGGGCAATGGAGGTGTCTGTACGACCGGTGTGGTGCGCAATACGGTGACAGGACCAATCAGCCTCCCGCACAACTATGATGCAGCAAAATTATAACAAAACGTATTCGTTCCTGTTTGCCCAAAGATATATTTGTAAATAAATTTCTAAATCTTTTCTAAATAATTCTTTCTCTGAAAACTCAAAATTTATAATAATGAAAAGTATTAAATTCTAATTAAAAATCGAGTTTTATTCCATGTTTTATTGAAACATAATCGTAATGCTGTAATTAGTGCTGTCATAATGCTGTCATCATTAGCTGTAATTAGGATTTAAATTTACGGCATCTCCAAAAACGTTATGTTATTATAATGTCTTCAATCATCCTAAAAAATTTGTATAGAATTGAACAGGAAATAAATAATATTAAAAAAATATTTTTCGATTTTATGGTAATACAATTTTCAAGAAACAATTATAACAAAGCTACTTACAAGAACGTTTACTGAAACACATTTATTAAAGTTATAGGAAGTTGTTTTCCAAACCCGGGTCTTCCATGGAAGTATTTGAAATGGAAGATGTACAAGCTGAATGAGTAGCGGAATTCGTCAATTTCGAATGGATTGAACACACATATGTAGTCACTAAAGTATTTTACAAGTACAAGCTTCTTAACCATTTTCTAGGAAATGGTTAAGCTGCGGCTCATGGCTCAGCGACCAGGTATGAAAGGAAGTAAAGTAACGCTTTCTAATGAATCAGGAAAGAAAGAGTCTGTTAGAATTATTTGCAATGGCAAATGTTGATATAAGTTATGACCGAAGCCAAGATATAAAAAATAAATTGCACAAGTTCGAATAAATATGTGGCACACTATGTAGAACATTAAGAAATAAGACTAGAAAATATTCAATGTTGATACTCTATAAAACAACGGCACCCCAGTAGTCCTGTATGGGAGTGAAAATTGGATTCTCACTCAAAAGAAAAATTAAATATTCAAGCTAGGGAGATGAATTTTTCAAGGAGAGTAAAAGGTTGTACTTTGCTAGATAAACAAATAAATTAAGATATAAGAAAATAATTAAATATATTTCGCTTATTGATTCCATACAGCTATATAAATAAAACTGGAAAAAACATTTAGAAAGAATGGAGCATAATAGGCTACCTAAACAAGTGTTGCAGTGCAACCCAACAGGAAAAATTAGTGCAGGAAGACCACGTAGATGATGGTTTGATATTGGTTTAGTGGTGAAATGCAGTTATGTGTCAAAGCAGACTCTAATATCAATATTTCTGTCGAGACTAAATACAACGTAGCTCACACTATTGCAAATCACACAGAATCTATCACAGGAGACAGAATCCAAGTAAATTCTGATTCTCACCACGCAAAACAACTTGCCACAAAACTAACAGAAGAAGACCTAATCATATCCAAAGCAGACAAAGGCAACACAGTAGTGATTCTGGACAAAAAAGAATACGACGACAAAATCTATGACTTTCTGAACGACAAACAGATCGACCAACTTCCCAATGACTCCAGCAAGAAATAACTTAGCCATCTTAGGCAAGAACGTAACAATTCACAAGCTCTGTTCTCATATCCCAGGCAATACATACCATCTAACCCTTCTCCTCCAAGACTCTATGGTCTTCCTAAATTGCATGAACAAAATACACCCATCAGACCCGTAGTCTCTTACACAAACACTGTAACTCACAAACTCGCCCAGAAATTAAACAGCCTCTTTCACAAACATATTCAGTTCAAACCTGCTCACGCTGTAAAAACAGGTCTAGATCTTGTGCAAAAAATTCAACAGAATTCCATTCCACCCCATGCAAAACTGGTTTCATTTGATATAAAGAACCTTTTTCCTAGTACCCCGACTTCAGATTGCAAATTACTTCTACGCAAGTTACTAGACAAATTGGCATGTCCCGTGCCAGTTTGTCTCAAATCTCTTCAACCTATGCATGGATCAAAATTACTTCACTTTTGACAACAAATTTTACAGACTAATTTCAGGACTTCCTATGAGCTCATCTGTCTCTCCTCTTCTTGCAGATATTTTTATGGATTCTTTGGAACAGACCATCTTCCTTTCCAACCATCCACTTCTCAGAAATATTACATATTGGCACCGTTACGTTGATGACATCTTTCTTCTCTGGACCGGAACAACTAGACAAATTATTCTGTTTACTGACTATCTCAATAACCTACATCCCACTATACAGTTCACCACCGAACTACAGAACGAAGACTAATCAATCAATTTCTTAGACCTGAATATCAGCATATCGGGAAACAAACATACTTTCAATATTTTCAGAAAATCAACGTACACAGACACTGTCATCCACAACTCTTCATAACATCCTATTCAACACAAACACGCTGCCTTCCACTACATGATACACAGATTAATAAGCCTGCCTCTGACACAATCTCATTTTCTGGAATAACTTAACTCTATAAAACACATTGCTAGGTCAAACGGTTACAACACAGAACTCATTAACAACATACTACGCCGCAAAACACACAAACAGAAACTGAAAATGTACACTTCACTCTCTGCAATTAGCACAACCACCAGATAAGTACATTTGCTTACCTTATTTTGGCAACCTTTCAGAAAACGTCGCACACAATATACACAAAGACGATATCAAATTTTCTTTCAAATCACAAAACTCCCTCAGAAAAATTCTATCCCCTAAAACACACACACACAGATCTTTTAGAAAAAAGCGGCGTCTATTCATTACATATCCACGACTGCGAAGCCAAATACATTGGTCAAATAGGCAGAACTTTCAACACAAGAATAAAAGAATACATACACGCTTGGAAACACAACTCCTGTAAATCTCACTTTGCTAATCACCTCCTTCAGACAGGCCATACGTTCGATCCACATACAGATATTCATATACTGGAAATAGAAAATCAATATCACACCAGATTAACTTTAGTAAAACCTCCACATCCATTTAAATGACAATCTTCTGAATGAAAATATAAACCAAAACCCCTCCCCTCTACTGAAATTATTATTAGACACCACCCTCTCACCGCACTCCTCCGGGGCGGCGCAATAGACAGGACACCGCACCCAGGCCATTAACCCTCCTCCTCCTCCTTAAGCCGCTTGGCACATCCAAACCCGCGTCGTTTCGTGGCTTCCAGACAGCAGGTAAGGAACGGCTTCAACTTACATTTCATGTTACAAAAATGTTTTTCACAAGTTCTATTCAATTTCATCCACTTTATTACGTAGATTCAAATTACTGTAATATAAAAATGCTTTAACACCCCCCTATTTCTATCCCATTGTTTCATTTCACAAAATGTTAATTCTGTTTTTAAATTATTAGTAATCTGCCATTCCTAATGTTAATCTCTTGTTTTATTTTAATCTCTTGTTTAATTGTTTAATTAATTGTTTGCTATTTTCTTGTACTAGAAAACTGATGGTGATGGCTAAGCCATCGAAAGCTGCTATTGAGATAAATAACATTGTTGGCAATGACAACACCTGTGATCATTTAATGATGGTTTGATGTGTGAAGACGGAATAGGCAGCCGCCTAATCCTTGAAGTGAAGAAGGGAAAAGTTGACGATTCCCACTTCTTTTGTATATTCCCAAAATTTACATGAACATTTTAACAAACTATAGTTGTCTAACAACCAAAAAAACATAACGGTAATTCTCTTTTATAAAAAACATTAAAATTTTATAATACGTTTGTGGAACTCTAAAATTGTAAGCTTTTACATATTTATAAGTAAACAGTGTATTTATTATAACAGTAAAGTAAGCAATTGTTAGATAATCAAATATGTATTCAATTTTCGATACACTAAAAGAAACTGAGAAATTAATACATCAGAGGAAAGGCAAGCTGTTGTTTTGCTGATCTGACTACTGCTCACTCTTGGTACAACTGCGGATATAAAAACTTTCATTTGCATCTGATGTCACTGTGAGAGAAACTGAACCTTTATTGTGACATCATGATAAGGGCACTGATTATCGAATAAAACTACTGTATAGAAACTAAACTCCCATGAACCTGGACAGAAACAAATTCCCAGCGGCAGTAAATTGTCTCGTACATAGTGGTGTCATTGTCGACTTACATGACATACTGCAGGAAACGTTTTATCAAATATTCATGCTCGCATTACCACAGCATGCTTGGAATTGTTTGAAAACATTACAATTTAGAGCACAACATGAGCTCAACCAATCTTAGTTTCTGAATTGAACCATAGGTTGAAAAAAGCGGGAAATTCTAATGTAATTATTTTTCATTTATCTCTGTAATTTGTATGGTTTTCTTCGGATTGCGGTGCTAACTAGACAGAACTTTTTTTTTTTTTTGAGATTGAGATGCTTTCTTGACAACACGTTAGACCCGCATTTTAGAAAAATTCCATTTCTAGTATATTGTTTAAAGAGTAACAAAATTTATTTTACGGTAGTTTCGAGCGACAAAAATGCGACAAATTCCCATGTAATTATTATTTTTTATTTATTTGTGTAATGTCTTGATTTTCTTGAGATTGCGTTGCTATCTTGACATCTACTTAGAATCGCGTTTGCGAAAAGTTCCATTTCTAGCAAATTGTTTAAAGAGTAACAAAATTTGTTTTATGGTAAGTTGTCAGCAATAAAAAAGTGACAAATTCGCATGTAATTATTTTTTTATTTATCTGTGTAGTTTTTTGGCTTTCTTGTCTTTGCGATTGTAACTTTATATAAAGTTAGCAGGATTTGTTATAGCAGTGACAAATGAAGAGCGATGAACTTGGTTTTGCGTAACAAAAAGCGACAAATTTGGAGATTAATTTCATTTTTTTTATAACGTGGCGATTCTAACTTTACGGACCTTCGTTCATGATGACTCGTGAGATCGGACTGCAGGACGCGGAGTAACGTCTCTGAGAGTTGGTTCAAATTTTAAAAGTTTCAGGCCTGGTGGCTAGATATTTTGAAGTCGGATTGTCAGAGGCATTATCCGCATCCACGCAAATTTTATACAAGTGTATTTAATAAAATTTTATTGTTCTGAGCGCATTTTCGCTCCACACCAATTTTTTTTTCAAAATCATTGTTTTGTGAGCACAGTTACGCTTTTTACTTTCCCGTATACTGTACGTACGTTGAGTATAGGGGAAGTTATGTATTTGTTCACATTATTATATTAATGAGTACATGTGCTTTAAATAATATCAAGTAATGTTTCTCGAAAACTCAACCGTTTTCTGTGCAAACTGGTTCAAAATTCCGCATTTTCAGAAACACTCCAACGCGTTTTTTCATAAATGGTTCCAAATTTATTCTTCACATTTTTGGAACGGATAGTGCTAATTGCACTCTTTAATATGACGTAAAGTTCATTTTGTTTTGTATTTTTTTTCAGAAAAAACCCAAATGTATTTTTGAAAGATCTCTCACATCTTTAATATTCACATTACCAGCAATTTGTAAAAATTATTATATGTTGTGAGTGTAAGCGCTTCAGATGACTTCAAATGAAGATTTTCGAAAACTTTTTTCTGTGAAAAAGAGCTTCAAATTTCGCTTTTTTTAATTAGCGCTTAAACGCATTTTCTTAAAAACGGCTCCAAATTTTTCAAAGCAAATTGTCCTTTAGGACGAGGTTTTTGTTTTCTTTAATATTCTAAAATTAATATTTCCGTTCTACCGATAGGAAACCGTTCTACCGATAGGTTCTACCGAAAATTAAGGAAATATCAAATAAATGTACTTTAAGCGGCGGTAGATGGCAGCTGGTTTTCTCAATGGCATGTATTTATCAAAACTACATCTTCAAATAAGGTCATGCTTATTTTTTTGAAAATACGAGTAGTTTTTCTATAATTTCGTGACAAACTCATAGGCCGCTGCAAATTTAGTGCGCTTCAAAGAGTCGGATGAGTCGCGAATTAGAATTGGCACGTTTGTATATTATTTCTTTGGTCTTTTCTTACATTCGACCTTCTGTTATACATTTGCACATTAATCTTTTAGAAATTATTTGTTTTGAAATATTTGATATAAAAATTGCTATCTCTTTAAGGGAGTATCGAATGCAGGGAATGCAACAATGGAATTCCGTTTCGCTCTCGCGAATTTCTGTGAATTACTTGTCATTGTAATTGACTTCATGTAGCTGTATGGAAATAAGTTACCATTGTCAATTTTATGTTGATATTTGCATGCAAATATTTAGTTTTCGCATCAAATGGTGTACCATTTGTAGTGAGTAGAGTATTTGTTGCATGGTTTTAGAATATTCTCGTGTAATCATGGTCCTATGAAATGCATTTCTATATTGTCCGGGGGATCAGGCTTCTTTTTTCCAATACAAGTTTACAAAACTTTGGTATTATATTTTTATGCGGTGTAGAATTCACAATGTTCTGCGATGTTCACAACACTGCGATGGAAACAGTGAGTTGTTCGCTTCTTGGTTGAATTGGACGTTTTCAAATAATACCTAAGTTGTTAGTAGCGCAGAAATTGCAATATTTCAATTCTACGTAGTGTTTTCCAATAACGCGGGAAAGTAAATAGTAGCAACATTAGTTTATCGCTTGTTCTGATTCTCTATTTAACTTCCTTTTAATTGAAACGGTGATCTGACATAATCTACCGCACTCGGTGAATAAACCGTAATAAGTGCTTAAAGATCAGCATCAAGTTCAACGCTTACGCTGGGAGCGCCCGTGACGACAACAAAGGATCGGGTCGTTGCAACCCTCGACCCCGCCAGCAGCCTGTGGACTGCTGTAGAACTGTTTAGAAAGAAAACTGGATTTTTTTAACGAGCTGCTGCCCGTAATTAAGCCAATAAAGATTCATACTCAGACGGAAAGAATATTGATGAGAAAGAATTATAAGAGATTTAATACTGTAAATTGCCGCGTTTTTGTGTTCATTTAAATTTTAAGTATGTGCATTTCTTTTATATTTTTAATGTGGTTTACCAAATTCTCTCTATTATCCAATTCTCTTCATCGTTTTAACAAAATTGAATTCTGTGTATTATGATTTTACTTGTTTTTACTTTCTCGCCTAACGAATACTTCGTAAGAAGAGAAAATTATGTTAACGTGTGCCGGAAAACGCCGAATTTTCGCCAGAAAAACTCTTATAGCTGGGGTGTGGTAACGAAAAAGTGCATAAAACCTGTTGCTAAATTTAGAAAAAACCCTCCATCTCGTGGTGTAGTCAAAATCCATATTTTATTGTTTCTTGATACTGCAAAATCGATTGACGGCAAAACGTCCGTCTGTCCGTCGCTAGCGCGTAAACCGTTCAGACGATATTCTTCAAAATTAATATTCCTCAATCGTTTTTACAGATGTCAAGACTCCTGGAATTAGGACAAGGTTTAACGGTTTTTTAATATTCTTAAAATAATGTTTGTTCTACTATTAAACGAAATTTAAAAATATCAAAAAAGGTAGTTTTGGCGGTGATAGATTGCAGCTGTCAAGATTATTGACAAGTCCAAGTAGCTAGCCGAGACCAAACAAAACAGGAAACTAATACGGGAAAGTCTGTGCCATTCTGTAGCACCATTAGTATTCTCTCGTGGGCTGAAAATACCACTCTTCGAATTAGATTGATAAAATATTTCTATTTACGTTATGAGCGACTCGATTTACTGGATTAGCTAATTTAGGAATAATGTTTCCTGAATAATTTCATAACACAATGTTTCCTGAATTAATAATCAGGGACACGAATTGTGTGCTGCTATGAATTTATTTGGTTGCCAGTTTCTTATCTTTACCTTTTTTCAATGCAAGTTATTATCAACTTGTTTTTAATTCTATTTATTCCCATAACAATGTATTATTTTGATGGCCATGGAATTGTTTAACAAACTTGAATGTTTATGGTCGGAATCCATTTTCTTAAATTTAATTTAATAACTAAACTTTCTTGGCTGTGAACAAAAAATTCTTGTAAAGGGTTTTTCGTGATTAAGTTATGAACTTCCCTGGTGACGACGAAGAGCGCCGTCTTGGCGCCGCGAAGACTCCTTCGGTCCGTGGCGACCCCCATCCACCAGCTCTGGAGTTCACACTGTCTTTGTATCTGCATACGTTTTATTTTGTCTGTGTCCTTCTTCTATTAATTTTCTACAATCACGACGTATTTTTAACTTGTGAAATTCTACACAACTCGCGGATGTACATCTTCCGTCGACCAAATCCTACCAAATCTAAATTAAACTTTTTTTTCAAATAAACTTTCTGCCAGACATGACCACACGTCCGAATCCCACCAGACCGAGGGCAATTCTGACGCAAAATTCTCTTCCATCGGATCAGCTTGTTTTTCCCATTCAGATGTTCAGCATTGTTATTGACTGAATTGGATGCTAATTTGTCCCTGACTGAGCTTATCGGGATTCTCTTGTCAATTGTAACAATGTTTCTTATATTCACAATAATTTATGAAAAATTATTTTTCTAATAGTTTAGATGTTTATGCAGACACGTCTTTATTGTTATTTATCGACGTTTTATGTCCTCAGTGTCTCTTCTATTTTCCCTTCCTTCCTATCTTATTCCGTCGCCATAATTTTATTAATTTATACAAAACACCGGATAGGTTTTTTCACCCATCTCACTACGTAAATGTAACCTTTATACACTTACAGATGTGAATGGTTGTATTAAAATTATTAATATTTAAATGCAAATCTTGACTGAAGAATTATATCATCTTGATAGGAAATGATCTAGTGTGCATTATTTTAACCTAACCATTTATTCCATTTTATCACCCTTATATGAATTTACAATGAGCTATTGAATGGAAAGAGACGGTTTCTATCTGATTATAGTCCACTACGGAACTAATATTTGGTTGGGTTCCATGGTTTGGCTCTTTCAATGTTATGTTGCGTAATTGTACAGTTCTAGTATTTTTCCTCACAGGATAACCATAATTTACAATGTTCTACAAGATGTCCAACAAACTATCTATAATACTCATTTTCAAAGCGCGCGAAATTCAAAGAAAACTATGCAGGCTCCGCACATGTGTGTGGTTTTATTAGATATCTAAGACCTCCGGAAAATCTCTCTTCCCAATGAAATAGTTTATATTTTGACCGAGAAAATGCAAATATTTTTGTATAAATACAAACGCAAACTGCACTTACCGACGTAATTATCATTCCCAGTGCGTTATTGCTAACGACACAGTTTACTTCATGCAAAAGCAAGGCTCCAAGAAAGAGTACAACCCCCACAAAAATTCAAACGTTCCACTGGCAAATATCCAATGCCAAATAGAGCAAATTGATATACATTATAACTAATTTGAATTTTTTTCGAAAACATGTGAAAAACAATGAAAGGTAAATTGAGATAAAGATAACATTATTACAAAATGAATCTTTCTGACGCATAATAGAAACCCTTTCAAAGAGACCATGTCACCCGTCATTCTATCTTTGAAAACTTCGTTTTCATTACTTCGAATAACGGTGACGTTAGGAAGCTTGTGGTTCGAACAACTCCCTAAATGTTAGTGTTCAATTAAGCTAATAGCGTGCTAACACGAGGCGTGTGCTTCGTCGCCTCCCGGTAGACAGCGCTGCTTTGTTCTGCGTTCTTTGTTCCTTTTGATCTGCACTATCGCAGGCGGCGCTCTGGCAGCCATCGACCGCGCCCCTCCCCGCCCCGAACGCCGCTCCGCTAGCCCCTCGGCCGCACTTCTTCTGCCATCGTTTGCATTCAGCCATTACATGGCCCGGAAAGGGCAATTGGCCTCGACGCCGTTAAATGGCTAGTTGGACATCCAACCAGGAACCCGCCATGTCTCGAATTCGCTTAAACTTCGTGACTCCACGTGGTTAACGAATTTGACTATAGCGCGTCCGATGTTAAGTACATGGCCTTATGGGCTTTTCCAGTAAATAAACATGCCCACGAAACAGTTTCGGTGCCGCGAAGGCCACCTTCACCAACGGCGACTGTTGCAAGGGCTGCTACAGGAAAGGTCAATTTACTTGAAAATCACATATCAGAAAATCTAATTTTATTCTCAAATTACTACCAAACTACTAACATATGATACATCATTTTATTCTTCTTTTCATGATCTATCCATTGCTGGTGAGAAAAAGATAAAGTTCCATTTAAAAAATCAATGATGATTAAATTTCTCGAAAACTAAAAACATTATAGACAATTTCTCTATTGCATGTTATTTGCCCCCCATGATTCCAAATTGTTAAGCGAAAACTGCATTTCAATATTCTGAACCGTTTAGAAGTAATGGGGTGGTCCTTAGTTGGTGGGACACCTGTATATTTACCATAAATCGTAGTAAATGTCTTTAGAATGTATTAATTTTTATGGGAAGAGATACATTCGCCAGTTGGATCAGCCACAGCTGCGGTTCCATGTGCTTTGTTTGCTGTATCATATTGTGCTCAGAAAGTTTGCGTTCCAGTTGTTTACCTGTGTTTGTTAGCATGTGTTTAGTTGTGTTTTGATTTATAGTTTTTATCACGTCAAAGTTAAATGTAATTTTGTTTACTTTTCTTCATTTTGGTTTTAGGTTGTGGTACATTTATTAATTTACAATCAAAAATATTTCATTATGGCTACCGGGATATGACCCTCCGCTCTTCCAGAGCGAGGCAGCTCAGTTTCCCGTGGATCAAATCAATTTGTTCCCGTGGGCCCGACTTATTGTGTCGTCAAAGGAATTTTAAATATTTTGTACGGTAATGAACACTTGTGTCTACTGTTAAAAAGGAAACAGCCTTTGCCTTTTGGCAAACTGCGTGTAGTTGATTTGAATTTCGGATTTGCATTAAAATAGTGCACTTTAAAATTAATATTTCTCCCTGATTTCTAATGACATCTCCAAATACAAAGGACGTGAGAAGCTTAACAGAAACGTTTCACATAGGACGGAGTCTCATAGGAATAATTTTAGATTGGGGAAAGGGAAGAAGATACGCTTTCATAAAACTGAAAACTTTCGAGACGAACTACATGAGTGCTAAACTAGCGCTCCGCCCTGCGAGATTTGTCGTCACCATCGAGCGCGTAACTTTCGATTTGTATAGTAAGCAGTTCGCGATTCGTTTAGCATCACTGTTGCCATAAGAGACCGTATTTCATTCTTAACCGCGGACAGGCCATAGCTACATCGGTTTTGTAGACGTCGCCTTTCCAGCCAGCATTCGCCTGGAAGCCAGAATCATCCCAGCATTCGCCTGGATGACAGAGGAAACCCACGAGGAATCCACGCCAGGATGGCGGGCAGAGTACTGAACTAGGGCTTCCCTGATGCGAAGTATGCTCTGAGCCACTTCACAGTGCTTGCCCTCATACCCCACCCCAAACATCCGGACCGGCTGAGTTTAGTTCAGAGCTGCTGACTCTGCCACGAATCGTAGCGGGAGATCCTAAGGTTTGAGTCTCAACAGAGGCGGAATTTTGCCACTAGCTGCGTTGATCAATCAAATTCAGCTAATGTCTGGAGGCAAATACTAGCGGTCAGCGGATCTCATCCGTGTTTTCCGCACTTTCTCCAATCGAAACCAGGGAAATGCCTTAGCAGTAACTACTTTCGCAAACGGACTATGGGCCATGCGCGATCTTTTCTCCTCTTCCGTGTGCATATGCTCTTCTCTTACGCGCACACACACACACACTACCACGCATGCCGGGAAACAGTCAGGAGGTTAGAGCTTGTCGGCGCTGGGACGGTGCTCCGCAGGTGGGGGAAGCCTGGTTGGGGAGCCAGCCGACGTGTAGGCCGGCGCTGGATCTCGCCAACATGCGCAGGAAATCCCCCAATTGCACCCGAGAAAAGCATGCACTGTACTTATAGGACTAATAACCTTAGCATCTGACGCGCCGGAAGTAATAATCAATCATAAAATTTCGCACACAACTCGAGTTCCAAAGGGCACTAAAACCTTATTTTAAGGGACTAGGAAGCATCATTTCTAGTTATGAGAACTTCTCTCCCCTACACCATATATAGATTCTGTTCTTTGACACGATTATTGAAATCAAATAAACTTGTAATTATGGTATAGTGATCTATGTCATAATTTGAAAATTACACGATTTTCTCTTTAAATCTGATTAATGCAGGACTGAGGTATAATTCTCTATCCATCATTTGCCATATTATAGCCTTTTGTATCGATGACTTTTTTATGAATTCTAAACATACTACCTCTATCCCTAGCTTATTATAGATTTAAATCAAGTATTTGTGATAAAATACAGAGGTTAATATGCAAATTAGAATGTCAATTAGATGTAGAAAGACCAGTCTGGAGCTCATAGCTTGTCTCGGTTGGGGTGGTACCCAATTGGTTGGATATACCTGCAGTATTTCATGAATGCTTGCCGCACATTAAAATTCGGTTCTCTCAACGAAATTTAACAGTAAAATATGGCCCAGCTATTTGTGTGGTTGACGCAACGTCGGCGCCTCATGTGAACCTCCGTGGTGCTCTAAACCACCGCTGGGTCTTGTGATTCCCTTGCCGACGTAGGGTCTTGAACCACAAATTGTTTGCAGTGCATGGTTGACTGTCTCGGAACTTTGGAGAGTTGTTCGACAACCCACAATTTGGTGCTAGTTTCTAGATAAATGTTTATACCAAAAATGAAAAATGTTGCATCAACCCCTGTTTGCATGTATTCTTACCTTGTTATATACCTGTACCGGCGGTTTTAAAGCGTTAGTTATGTAGTTAAGAAATTTAACATTTTGCAGAATGGCATAAATTTGTGCGTATGCAAGACAATTCAAAACCACAAGTAGAGACAATTTCAAAATTCAAATTTTCAATTAAATTCAGTGTAAATTAATTGAATAAATAAATTAAATTTTGTATAATTAATTTTGTAAAATTATGCAAGAATTTCTGGAATCAAATTTTGCATAAACTTGATTCCAGAAATAGTTACATTTTAAAAATTCAACTGAAAAACAAGTAAAAAGTCAATTTGAAGAATTTTTTAATCAAGAAATTATTGAAAACTTGACACTTTAAGTACTTTTTGAACAGAATTAGGTATATAAAAATTAATTATATAAATTCAAAATATATATAAATATATATATAAAATATATATAAATTCATAATATGTATAAATATAATAAAATATATATAAATTCATAATAGTTTGCCAAATATTGTCACTCTTAACATTTAATAGCGACAAATAAACTCTCATAAGACCCCCTAACAAAAAATAATAATAATAAGCAAAACTCTAGTATTTGTAAATTCAATTAAGCAACTCAATAATATAGAGTATTTCTTAGTTAATGTCTTCGGTCCTTTGTTTCACCAAGTCATTAGCAACTTGTGGCGCACAACTATCATGAACTACATGACCACTAAATGAAACTTTAAATTTCTTACATTCCGTGGAACTAATTTATTAGTTTTAACCTTCACATAATCTCTCGTAAGACCCAGTTGCAAATGACACCAGTGAAACAAGGGTCTGAATAACACACTGAAACTCAATCAGATTAAACTGATAAGTTTTGCAGGCATGAAAATCACAAACAGGAATATGAACAAATGTGATAGCAATTGAAATAGATATATTTGGGAAAATGATATGAGAAAAACAATTGATGGATACTTATAAATGCTTCCTTATATTTTAAATAATTATTTACATTATCATTTTACACATTTTTAATGAACATGTGCCCTATGCCATAAAAAATAAAACATTACAATGAAGCCAAATTTAATTAGGTTATCTCAGTTCCAAGAGATGCTGAAATGTAAGATACCAGTTTTGCATCAGAGAATGCTGCCAGTTTTTTTATGTAGTAAAAACTAGACAAGAACATTTTGGAAACTGCGCATAGCCTCATATAACACAAAAATTGCATGCAAATGCTTACTCCTTTAGAATAAGAAATATGATAAAGAGATGAAAAATCTATTGTATTTATGCACATTATTAATGTTATTTTATTGAACTACGTATTTATTACTTGCACGCCTCTCAGTGTTCAAGGAAGTTCAAATTAGTCTAATCAAATAAGTTTCGTTGTCCAAAAATAGTGAGTCAGGATACAACGTAAGCATTTTTTATGAAGAAATAATAATTATAAAAGGAAATAGCTTTTATAAATGCATTAATCATGACCATTTCTTATCAAAAATCCCAAACTATAATAAGTGTTCCCAAATTACAAAGTTTTATTAAAAAAGCACAATGTAAATAAATTTTCACACGATAGGGCTAGTTCCAATTTCCATGCCTTCTTTCTAATAAAAATTTAGTTATTGCATAGCAGTTCAATGTTGGACATTAGAATTACATATTCCCTGAAACTGAACAAAATGTTTATTTATGATTTTTTACAATAGAAATCAATGACAAAATGAAAGCCAGCAGTCTTTAAAAATTGATTGTTCCAAATTGTCTATAATACCTATTATATAAACACATGCTCACCTCCCAGCATGAAGTTCGCATTGTTACATGGGATACCAATTATATACACATTACAAAGATTGCCAATATAACTAGTGGTGCTACTAGAATGGCACAGACTTTCCCGTATTAGTTTTCTCACTATGAAGAAAAAATTTTATTTGAAGGAAAAACCTCTATCTTCAATTTTGTAGTTGGAGAAAGACGCCGAAAAAAAATCAAACTTTCACAATTTGCGAAAATTCAGAGCTGTACGTGAAAATCAAACCTATGCCATGTTAATAAGTGTATTTTACTCTATTCATTTAAAGAAAAAATTTGGAGCCGTTTTCGAGAAAATTTTGGAAAATCCCCGGGGTCTTCATATAGAGTACCCCCAAATTTTGAAGAATCTTTTTCAAGATCTCAAAGGTTAGACTAGAATCAGATCGATTGCGGAATATCGATTTTGGAAGAAATCGTACGTATGGTTGCTAGGAGTGTTCACAGACGGACGGACGGACGGACGTTTTCCTTTCAATTGGTTTTTCGGTATCAAGGACCTAGAAAACGGTTTCTGGCTACACCACGTGTTAGGGGATTATTTTTCTTAGTTTAGCAACTGGTTTATCCACTTCTTCGTTTTCACGGCCCGGCAATTAATTTTTTTCCGTCGAAAATTGGCGATTTTTTTCGCGCAGCATTACATAACTTTCCCTATACTACGTATATCACTTCGTGTATACGTACGTATACGGGAAAGTAAAAATTGTTAATCCCTAGTAATTTCTGAAAATGGCAGTATTCCGAATGTCTAAAATAAGAACAATCAAAATTGTTCTATCTATTAAAACTCAAACCATCAAAGGAAGGAAATTTCATTTTTTCTTAGACCAAAGTCGAAATCCAACAGGCAATTCTAAATTTTGTTTTCTGAAGTAAGAATAATTGTTTACTTACATATTCATCTAAATAATCATGTACACTAGTAACAAATCATCAATAAAGACTGAATTAAAAAATTAAATTAATAATTCAATATTTGTTACAAAGTGAGAATAATGAGTTTTGAGATGAGATCTGTACTAGCAAATAATTAAAAATGTGTAAATAAAATTGTTAATTGAAAGGATCAGAAATAACGTACTCATCCCCAGTCTGCACACTCTTAACACGAAAACTCAAATTATACAGTGTAGTTTGGCTTCTTCTGTGGTAACTAATTTTGTAAATAGTTTGTTACACTTGAAGGAAATAGAATCTCAAATGTTGTCACCCTTCATTGAACTAAATAAAAAATAAAGTTGAATTTTTTAAATGTGGTTGTCCTACATAAAAAAGGGACTGAAAAATATTAGAAAATATAATTTCAATAGTGACAACCAAATCAAAACTTGTTTCTTGTCCTAAAACGTTGTTAAAATTTTCTGTTCTGAAGAAGCGCTATCCCACAGAACTGACTCACATTTTGAAAAAGATTTTTTGACATCATGTGTTGGGCACACATTTGTATTTCAACAAATTTATTCCATCTACATTCTTTTAAAGATGAGAACACAATGAATGTATTCTGAATCATCTTCTCATTTCTATTACTCATTCTAAAGAAAATTTATATAAAAAATACTTGATTCCTAAAAATTGTACATTGCTAGACATAGCCATGAATACTCTACCCCAGCTTTACCATGAAACTTTATGTGTGTGCATTAACTATGAATTTTTACTCAAAAATAAAAGTTACTTGAGGCAAATGAATTGAAAAATGTGCAAAAAACACAACCAAAAGCCCCAAAATTCTGGAATACACACAATATGCATTATATGTAAAAAGTTTTCTATCTCAGACTTAATATTTTGCTCTAGGGCATATTTCAAGTTTCTGAGAAATATCGGCAACAAAAAATATGCAATTACATGAACGTTTGTAGCTTTACAAATAAGTATGTACAGAATGTATAGATACAATTCTAAACCTGAGAAAATAACGAATACATCTTAGCCTGTTCATTGTTACTTGGTTTAAAATTTGACTAATTTTGTCTAGAAATGTAAGGTTTGAGAAATTATGCTTTTTAACGTCGATTTGTTCAACACTTTTGCTGTAGTCATTGGCACAATGATACATTGACTTTCAACAGTATTATTAAAATTCTTATACTGAAATTGAAAATAAGTTAACGAATTATTTTGGGTGTCAGGTGTTACACTCAAAATATTTAAATTATCAATAATTTAAAAATGATGGGGAACGGATATGACTATATGCAATTGAATAATTTTTGCTTTGCTATGTGGAACAAGTTTTATGTATAGTAATTATATGCTAAACATGAAATAATTACAATAATACAGAAAATTACTTTAAAATATTACGGCAGTACAATGCTTTGTAACTAGTAATATGTTATTTGCATGTAAATAAAATAGAAATGAAATGAAAATAAAACATAATTTATTAACAAAACCTAATTTTGCAAGATTGTCACATTGGTACCAAAGCTTGTGTTCAAATTTTAAAATATATACCTTATTGATATTCAATTAGAAATGAAGCGATTATCAAATATCTGAAATTACTGATATGATGCAAGTATGAAGAGAGCAAAAATAAATCCCGCAACATTTGAAAACTAGAAATTAACCCTTCCTATTAAGGACTTGAGTAATTGATTCTTTTAGTATACGATTGTACACTGAAACCACTTTCCTCTATTTGCAGAGGATGCTATGAATTCATATTTAAAAATGAAAATAACAAAATAAAATTAAAATCAATAAATGCATTTATTAATTATGATACAAAGAGATGATATGAATTAATAATTTTTTTAAAGACACCAACAATGCTTGCAATCTTTAGAATTACGAGAATACTTTTAACAAACGCTTGACCCTAAAACAATTCATTTGGTTCACTCGCGTGCCTGCCATCTTGTATACAGAGGCTTGTAGTGAAACTTCACTTTGCATAATCTTTAAGATTCATAGATACTATTTGTAGCCAACAATAAAAAAGCATGGAAATGGGCCAGAATCTTAGTTTAGATTTTATTTACATGTATTTGAATCCTGAAAGATATCATTTTCTCATTTGACAAATATAAACTTAAGCAGTAAAATAATACAGAACTCATCTGATTACTCAAAATACTACATTAATTTATTAAAGGAAACAAAAGGGACAATGGAATTTTAAAATCTCTGAAGAACATTAGATTGCTCGCAGTTCCACAATTTTCATCAGTTATTAAATAAAATGTGAGCAATTTTCTTAAATTGCTGAACCATAGCAAAGATAAATATTTGATGAACTACAAATGCATCAAAACATTCCAGTACATGATAGTGCAAATAAATCAGTTGTCAACTTTTTTCACTTCTGTATACTACATTTTAATGTGAATGCTGGTATGTAACAGAGCACGGAACAAAATAACACTGCAAGAATTCACAAGCACAGTACCACAGGATGACACCATGAGCTGACATCAAATAGGGCTTACTGAGGTTTTTAGATCTGTTATTTCCAAATCAAATCACATGAATCATAACTTGATTGTTTAAAACTGCCTTCATTTAGTCATCCTTCAATAAACACACATTCAACGACATCAAGTTGCACATCTTTTTGCAGTGCCCATTGAATAAACATTTTGCATGTGAAAGGTTTTCTGGTCTTAGCAACTTCTCTGACACACTTCAACACTTTTTATAAACATATTTACTGCGTATTTTCATCAACAACGAAATATCATGAGCAACATAACCAAGTTTCAACAGAATTTTAGAGATTCGAAAATTTTCTTCTTTTAAATATTCGGCACTATTGCCAAATACTCTCATTTTCCAAATTAAATTCTGGATTCTCACACATACATATTCGTGTACCGCCCAATGATAAAACTGCAATGAATCATAAATTATACGTTAAAAATACTTGTTACTCAAGAAGAGTAATGTGGACGTAATCTCACATGAAAAATTTTTCACTTACCATTGAGTGACAATGCGCATTCTCATGGAATCGATTCAGCAGATACTCATCTTAATATTTCGTCTTTTGGAAACTTAAAATACGTGAACACTAGACGCATTATTTCACACTGCTCCGATCACAGAGCACCAAAGCTTTGTCTATAGCTCCGATCTATCCTGAAATGACGTTAGCCTCACGCCAAAGGTTGGTCAACTCAACCACATTAAACTAATCATTTACCATCACCGAAGCGTTGAGAAACCCGTTATTGTGCGAACCAATTATAACGTTGTATGAATACAACTGATGGTTATAAGATTTGCTCATTTTCCAACCCTCGTCGGTTGGTTAGCTTGACAATTAACTACCAGCACGTCATCTATGATGATTATTGTCACAATGTATAAATTGATCGTCACATCTGGAAGACATATAACCATGGATTTGTAGTTGAGAGTCAATGGCCATTTTTTTCAGTGTGGTTGGGGGAAAACTCCAATGTTTTACAAAATCGCACTGCTTTGACTGAGGCCATATCCACTCATTTTGGAAAAATGCTTACGGATATTTTAGGTGCTCGTGTAGTTCACAAACGACCGAAGGACGGACGGACAGACAGAAGGAAGTTTAGATGATTTTAAAAAAGTTTTTCGGTGCCGCGGAACTCTGAAACGTGTATTTCCGTTGGAATCTTAAAGTCTATTTTCGGCATTACATAACATTTCTGTACTATGTTTATTACGCCGTATTTACGTACGTATACGAAAAAAATAAAATTCAAGAATAAATTCACACAAGTCTGCGTCGATTACATTAAAGTTAGCTTTCAATTTTTAATACCAGAATAAGCGGTCAAAATTTCTCAAAATAAAAAAGTGCATTTGATAGTTCAAAGCTAAATTTATTACCTTCCTCCAATCTGATTTCTTTCATAAGCTTATCTACACCATACAATCAAGACAGAAAACAATTGGATGAATTCGGAGAATTTTATTCCATTGTTTTCGGACTAACACATCTCAATCACACAGCATACACTATAGTTAAGAGTGAAGTAGACAAGTTTGCTCGCCCTTTTTTATATTATATATAGAAATGTCACCTTTCGTACCAACGATCAGCAAGCAGTTAATAAGTATTAAGCAAATATAAAACTAGTGACGCTAAAACAGCACGTACTTTCTCACCTTTAGTAATATTAATGTATTACTGTTTATATCACAATTTCTCCCCGAATAAGCAAGTCTCAATCATAATCACAAAACTCATTTGAAATAATTAAATAGTTTCAAGCAATAGATTTTTTATTCAAAATTTTAATTAAAATATATTTCTTGCCTTGAATTCATAGCAGTGATTTTCACAAACATATCGGATGAGCTTTTCAGCTTTACAGATATTCTGGGTATCATACACTCATCAGCATAAAAAAAGCTGTTCCTCGAAGGATCCGCTGCCAACTCGGAGGGTATTTTTCACACCATTCGCTACGCCAAAATTTCGTTTTCACAGTCGGACGCGCACTAGGGGATTGGGGGCAGGTGCGTGGCGTCGCCAGAGTCGTCACCTGCACTTACCATGCCTAGGCGACGCGTTCGACAGCCAGTTATCCAGTTAGACACGTTCGAGACGGGCCACATCGTGGGTGCGCGGGAGGCCGGACACCACCACGCCCGATTTTGGTGGCAATGGAAGGCACGCACACACGACATGCAGGATCTGACGGCGCCACGCACCACGAGGAGGACCGACGGATTGTCCGCCACGCGCGAACAGATTCAACGAAAACGATAGGTGCTATTCAGCGGGCTATGCAGCTTGCACTGTCACATCCGGTAAGTGCCAGTACCACTGGCAGGCGGTTGAACAAAACAGGGCTAGCTGCACGTCTACCGTTACATCTGCTACGCACACCCCAGGAATGTCGCTACAGGCTCGCCTGGTGTCGGTAACAACGAAACTGGGACCATGCACACTGGTAGCGGGTCATCTTCAATGACGAATCCCGCTTCTGTCTAGATCGGGAAGGCCACCGTGCACATTTTGCAAATTTTAGAAACATATGAACAATTGCAAATATTAATTATAATAGTATTCTTATGGCAAACATATGAAGTAAACTGTTGAAGTTCATGGATGGTGTATAAACGACAATATTGAAAGTAAAATGTGTATAAGAAAGTAATTGGTCTAAAATTAGTGTTATTTTATCTCGCATCTACGTAATTTCTTCAAAAAGAATTGTGTTTACAGTGGTTAAGTGAATGTGTTCGTATATATTTGAATAAATTTACTTTCATGTTCATAAAAGTGGTTCGTTCCATGTATTTTTATTTGAAAATATTTCCACATCGGAACTAGCGACGCCCGCCATTTTCTAGGACGTAATTTTCTTAGGGCACTCCCCCCTGTGTTGAGATTGATTGCGGAGATTTGTGAGGCCCCACCTGCGACGTTTCGTCATGACAAGGGCTGCCAAGCCGTGCACAAGCTGAGCTTAGCCGCAGACAGCCGCGATCAATTTTTTGTTTCCAAAACTGTACAAACACCCTAAGTGTGGCCACACTTTCAATACCTTTTTGAGACTTATTAACAATAACATAACGTGACAAAACAGAAATAACCATGTTTTATGAAAATATTTTTATAACCTTTTTACTGCTCATATTTATGGTGAAGATTCTCTTGAAGCTAGGTCTTGCTTTACAATTATTTACAGATTTATACCAAATAATAACAATTTGAAGCTAGAGTGGCAAAGTTTACAGATCTTGTGACTTAATACATTGTACACTAGTCTTGAAATATGACAACTCCATGCCGCAACGTCTGGACGCGTGTGTTCGCAAACATGGCGGCCATACGCCATTCTAACATCTACAGTCTGTGGCCATGTAGCCCAATAAATGTTGGTCCTACAAATGTGAAAGTGTAATAATTTTGTATGCGGGGTACTTTCTACCTGCCTGCCAACAATGTTCGCGATCTAGCTCGTCCTTCTGGATGCAGATTTGTTGTTTTTTTTTTTGACGATGGGTATATATAACATTTTTAGTTGATATTATCGTGAAAGAAAGACAGCCGTCATTATCTTCTGTTATCAGTGCGACGTTACAACAATAAGTTACAAGCAATAATGACCGCTAAATTGTATGGAATACACATTTTGCCAATTTATCATTGTTGATGCTGCAAGCGAGAATAAGAAAATGGGTAGAAAAATGTAATAAATCAATATATTAATTCATTAAAATAGTTTTATTCATCAAAATTGCTCGGTTTTTACATAAATTACTTTTAATTCACACAACTTATTAAGCAAAGCTAAATCAACTATTTGTTTTCACACTTAACACAATTCAAGGATGCACTTTTAAACATTCAGGTCACTGCTCATAGAATCTTCGGGCGCAGACTTGCCTTACTACGCCCGTAGAATATAGGGGCGAGCGATTCACGTTATTTTCCATTCGCTCACTATTCATTAAGGTTTCTACATCAATAAACTACTTAAAAACATCTCTAGATCTTTGTTTGACTGCCATTTAAGTTATATTACATAGCTATCGAATACATAGATGTGCATGCCCTCTGCAGTGACGTTTAAGGAGCGCTCTTCAAAATTACCACACCGAAGATAATTATTGTGAATTAAACGTAACATTTTTTACTTTCCCGTATACGTACTATATATGGAGTAATATACGTAGTATAGAGAAAGTTATGCAATGCTGCGCGAAAAAACGGCGGATTTTCGACAGAAAAAAAAGTCATTGCCGGGTTCTGATAGCGAAAATGTGAATAAAACCGGTTGCTAAATTAAGAAAAACAATCCCCCAACGCGTGGTGTAACCAGAATCCCTGTTTTCTGGGTCCATCATATCGAAAAACCAATTGAAAGCAAAACGTCCGTCTGTCCGTCCGTCTGTCCGTCCGTCTGTCCGTCCGTCTGTCCGTCCGTCTGTCCTACCGTCTGTCTGTCCGTCTGTGAACACTGCTGGCGCCTAAACCACTCGTAGGATATTTTTCGTATTGAAGAAACCCCTGTCGATCTGGCTCGACTCGAAGCTTTGAGACTTTGAAAAAGATTCTGTAAAATTTCGGGGTACTTGAAATGAAGCCCCGGATATTTTCAAAATTTTCTCAAAAACGTCTCCACATGTTTTCTTTACATTTTTGTAATAATGGAGTAAAATACACTGGTGGGATAGGTCTGATATTCACGCCTAACTTGGGATTCAGGAAAATTGCAAAAAAGTTTGAATATTTGGGCCTTTTTCAACAACTAAAAAGTTTTTTTTGTTGTTAAAAAAACTAAAGAGATTTTTTCTTCCAATAAAATTTCTTCTCCATAGCGAGTTCTTTCATTAAGTTCACGTACATATTTTGGCTTGTCCATTTTAGGGATAGTGCATAATGTAATCTATGAGATGACATAAACGTCATGTTGCTCTATTTTTTTGTTTTTTCAAAACATACAAAAATGAAATTTTGTGACTTATGTATCACGTCGTTAATATTTCTTCGCAGTCTCCACGGTATCGTCGATACAGACAGCTTGATGGCCCCGCACCATTATCAGGTCGCCGGCCTCTTACAGCCTGGTCTTCATACAGCACAGACCATCCGTTCGCTACGACCGCGTTTTTAAGGTGCATTAGCACGCGGTTGTGCCGCAGCTGCAGGATGGCACTGTGTGTCAAGCATTCGGAAATGACATGTCCGATCGTCTCTGCAGCAAGTATTTCTGGATTGTTTTTCTGCTTGCAGCCGCGACGGCATATTCTGTTTACTTTCTCATTGTGAAGTTGGAAATTTAACTTCTTTGAGCTGTTGAGGCGCGCGGCGTGTATGAATTTGTATACGGGCGGCCTCATATTTTCGCCCGAACAGAGGTAATAAGTGGACTCACGGCCTACGCCCATGGTTGCCGAGGCATAGATGCCCTGCAGCTCCTGCTCCCGCCACCTTTTCGCATGTGCTTTATGGATCAACGAACGTATTAGTTTAACTAATAGATGGCGCGACTGTACATTGACCCGGGCGGGGGCGTCTTCTTCTTCTTCCTCACCGTTGGTATCAGTGACTGTTGCGCGAAATTGTTCTAACTCCTCTGTACTTCCACTACGTATTACTTCTGCTGGGGCTGCCGTCAAGTTGGGGAGGGGGATGACTCCATCCTCATCCGTCTCGGGCTGAATTGGGTCATGAGCGGGCGGCGCCGTGGCGCCTACCGTGCCGGTTGGGTCAGTGTTCTCCGCTGTGATGGGCACGGCCACCTCAGCGTTCACGCTGCGGTCCGGGGCGGTGCCATCGGCTGCTTGCGACAGACGCTCCTGCTCCGGGGCGTCTACGCCTCGGCTCGGGCCGCTGCAGCCGTTTGCGTCAGGTAGGTCCACCGTGCGCGTTCTCTCCGGGGCGTCGCCGCAGGTAGCATCGGGAGGGTCACCGACGCATGTTTACTCCGGGGCGGTGCTGCCGGCTGCAAAAGACAGTATGAGAGGATCCCCATTCATAGCAGGGTCCAGGGTGTCAGGGGGAGACGGGTCAATGGTGGGCCCGTGAGGAAGTCCCACGGAATCCGGATGTCGGCGAACCATTACTCTTGTTCTGCGCCGTCGATTTGTAGCTCTCTGTCGTCGCCCTCCTCCTCATCCGCCCCCGCATTCAGCGCGTCACCGCGCCGCGGCACAGTGGCGCAGCGCGACGGTTTGCGGATGGCGAATTCTCGCGGCAGCTCGATGTATGGGAGACCTGCGTCCTCCTCAGTCCTGGGTGGGCGCCATAATAGCCCAAGCCGTCGCGAGGCTTGGCGGGCTCGGGTGAAGGTCGATCTACCAGGCGCATTGCGGTCGTTCGGAGCCCCTGAGAGGTACGTATAAATGTCAGCGTCTTCAGCACCCACATGCTGACAGTACGAGGCTTCCATCTGAAGGTCTGTCATCGCTGACGTTCGTACCATCGGGTCGGGGCTGGTTAGCAACTTAAATGCACTGCCAACTAACCACACGTCCGCTTCAGTGGACGCCTCTAATAATCCGATTCCACCGTCCTCCCTGCCGGCATACAGGAAGGCGGTGGAGGAGCCATGGCTGAGGGACAAGAACTGCCTAGCACTACTCCGGACAGTCTTGTCAAATTGCTGGAGCATTGAAATTGTATAGCGGCCTAGCCTGAGGGAAAAGTCGATGGCTGGCTGCACAAACTGTACCAGCGCGTCGACTTTTTGATGGTCCCGGAGCTGAGATGATGCTATATTACCTAATAATCGGACCTGCTCGTTCAACCCCTCCCAGGACTCTATTAGATTGAATCCTACTGGCTTTCCAAGGTATTTAACGGCTTCCCCCTCGGTCATGCGGGGTATGGGGGTCCGTACGTATACGGGAAAGTAATAAATGTGATGCGGCTTGTTGCAACTTGGCGCATTGTAAGGTATTGAAACAGTGGTTTCTAATTAATTATTAAAAACTATCTACATTTATATATTTCAATCGTTGGGACTCTTCAGTTCGATGACAATTTGCTTACCTGTGATCAGCAAAAATTGCCACCGGATCCGCTCTCCGTACGGAAAAGCGCGGAAGTTGTATCTTTTGATTCTGAAATAGTTGCACTAATAATGTGCTATGTTGCACAATAATAATCCTTTTAAAAGTTTTAAAAACAGAACATTATTTATTCACGTATTTGACTGATTTCGTTTCGAAATTCCTATTTATCAATGTAACAAGGACATCATTATTTGGAGTCATGACCTTTAAATTGAATTTGAACGATCGTTAGCAAATAAAATACCTCTGAGCTCTCTTATTGGTCGTCTGGATGTTGCCCCGAAGAAACCAACCTGGGCTTCCACGTCGTTTTCCAATCTTCACTAGTCTGGGCCTGGAGCCGATGTCATCTACTTGATGCTTCTGCATTCCTTCTAACATCTATATGTAACTATCATCTACAGCTACCCTGGCATCTAGAGATACTTTTTCCTAAAACTGCGCAACAGATGTGCGCCTACCCGCGAACTTAACAAATAGAAAAACAAATAAAATATCTGCTAAGTATTCGTTGCTAATCCTATTTTTAAACTAATTTGTTCCGCCACGGCACTGCGGACATAATTTGCAGTGTCTATCTTGTTTATATTCAATTAACGTGTTAATTACAGTTCTTCAATTAAATTTTATGATAAATGCCACGAACTAGATTATTTTTGCCAAATAAAGTTTTTCCGTCAATAATTTATGTGAACAGTTCCACCCGAATTGATTCAGTTAATTAATGTCACACGGCAATATTCTGACAAATATTACGCAGCTGTATTACAGCATAACGTAACTATCAAACGAACTCGAAGTTATCTTCCGCGCACTTATCAGACGATGTGTTCACCTCGGAGTCTAGATCAAGAGAGAGCTTTTTTCACACCACGGCCTACGAAAGTGACGTCCCAATTGTTTTTCTCCCCTCTGCTCAAAATCAACAATCCCATGGCAACGTTTATGCTCTTAGCACCGTCGAATGTTTGACCCACCATTTTGTATATCACAGTATTCGCTCCAAATTGTGTGGAAAGTTGTCGTCTCACATGGTGATTTATTTCTGTAACTCGTTTGGTTTCTTTTCCTAAACATTTTTCTGCAAGCACGAGCATTAATTTGTTCGTTGTCGATGTTCTGTATTGGGCGTTTTCTGAATACGACCACACTTTCAGACCATCCTAAATGTTGATGTGCTCTTGTTGTACCCTAATAAAATAGCCTCAAAATAAAAACTTCTCCTAGTGACAGATAGAGACATATTTGTCAAGTATCTAATGAACCGTCCCGCAACATTGTTCGCTCCCGTTGGTGGCCTCGATCGTGGGTATTTATAAACAAATTCACAATTTTCCACTTAACCAACATTGCTGTCCGTTCACATCACTCTTGAGTTAACGTAAAAAACACTAAGTTCTATCAAAAAAATTGTTCGTAAGTTCTGGATAGCTAGACATCCGCAAATTGTTACCTGCACCGCTTTTGCAGATATCTTGCTCTGTATTTTTGAACCTCCGATTAATTACATCAAATTTCTTCCCCAAGGTTTCGCCGATCTTTTAACCACTTGACGCTAATTGAGTTCATTAATATAAATGTCACTTTAAATATTACGACTCAATCATTAGACGTCAATTTCTTTCGAACTCTAGCTAGCCTTTCTCTAAGAAAACTTTCCTCCATAGCAACCATTAAACACCTGAATTGTTCTATTTCTTACGAGTTGATACGCTCGTACCAAGTTATACATTTTCATTTCATAACAAATCCAGCTACCTGTGACATCTGGTACTTGATATTTTAATGAAAAACGTGCATATCAAGAAAATTAAATTATGCATGCCTGTTTTTCACAAATATGCCCTGAGTGCATTGAGTAGGAACAACACTATCAAATGAATTCACACAATAATTTTCAGAATGAAACGTCTACAGACGTTTTCTTCTTAGTACGCATTCACACAATAGTACTATTCATACAATGGTACTTACTTACTCACACTTAGTACGTATTCACAGAATAAGTTTCAGATGAAAACATTCTCAGACGTTTTCTTCTGAAAATTATAGTGTGAATGAACCAACTTCTAATGTGTCCTTACTTATAATAGTGTTTGAACTGGGTCTTTGCATTTTCAAGATCTCATTTCGAAGTGGCTAGGACATTTAGCAGAAAGGAAAGTAAAACATCATATTTCGTAAACAAATCGAAACTGAAATCCACGCTTCATCCACCCTTGTTAGTTGGACGTTACTAGTTATGCGAAGGTCATATAAATATCGTCAGAGGACATTTTAAATCAATAACCCTATGTCTTCCAGACGACAGCAAAGCATATTTCCCCACTCCTATCCACGCAAATGATGATGTTTTTATTAGAGAATGGCAGAAAACAATCTAAACAACCATTGTTTTAAAATTAAATTACATTCCTGTTAACAAAATATATGGAAATTGAAAACGAAGTTCAAGCATAATCGTACCAAGAAATAAATTACTAAAATATTGAAGATTTTCTTTCTGTGTTGTGATTTTTCGAAGTGCTCACACACAATTTGTGACTCCATTTGTTTCAGGAAGTAGTGAAAGTGATGAAATGCATTGGACTTGTATTTACTAGATGCGAGCACAGAAACGTGTATTTTATCTTCTTTGGTACTAACTGGCCGATTACATCGTTTACATTCTGCAATGATTAATCGTATCGCAATAACTGTCACAGGTGACCCGTATCGAAACGCTGGGCTGCGCTCTGATAAAGTCGAGTTTGACAGCAGCAATAGAACCCCATTCAGACGGAAATGATAGACACGACCCAATCACCACGTGAAAAAAAACTGTTGATTATTGTTTCCAATGCTATTGAATCTAAAGCCTTATGAGCGTTGTTATCTTGACTGAAAAACATAGTATTGAGACTTTTTTGTATTGCTACAAAAATCCGATGTGGAGATTTTAACGGAAGTACATATTTTGGAAATCCTCGATGCAAAACAAGTGTTTCTTAATATCTCCGTCTGTCTACTAGACAACGTTAGTGTTCAAACTGTACACATAATTTTCTCAGAATGGATATTCTGTAATCTATCTTGCCAAAAATGAAAATCTGCAACTTTGAAATGAAATTTTACTTTCTCGTATACTAAAATACTTACGATATTTCTCTCAAATATCTCCTTGCAAATATTGAGATGCAATATTCACTATCACGAACGTATGCAAGTATCACGTAAGTTGTATATTATTATCCTATTGCCACAATCGTTTTAATTACGATGATTTATGATTCGAGCGGCTTTCGCTATGCACGATTCTTTGCGAGAATAAACACTGGTGGTACTGAAAATGCCGCAAACAAAACCAGCAAAGAAGGAGAAAATCTCTATTTAGTAGATACATAAATTCTCTTTGTGCCACATTTTTTACAACTATACCTTTTCAACTTCAAATTGAGAATAAACAATTTCAAATTGGGAATAAACACGTAAAAATTGAGACCAATCACTTCCAAATTCAGACTTAACAGGTTGAAACAGTAAAGTAAATGAAGATCATGTTACAACCATTTAGGGATATTATCTACCTGATAATTTAAGAGCTTTAGCACATATTCATATCGTTTTCTTTATTTCTTGTCTCTATTTCTCTATTTCTTGTTCTTCAAAGTCTTGCATCGTAAACATTACGAAACTCCTCTCCAAAACCCCTTCTATTCCACATAACAAATCAAGGAAAGTTAAATAATATTGTAAAGAGGAGGGTTGTACTTGCCCGATCCGATATTTTCGCACTACTTTGCTTGGCTTCTCAAGAGTAAAAACCTTTTCTAATATTTTTGTGACACTCAAAGAAAGCGAAAAGCAGACTCTCAAGGAAGATTAAATATTTTCTTGAAATTTTTTTAAAGAAGTATGAATTTTTCCAAGAACATCTCTCTATAATGCTGAAAAAACCTTTATTGAAAACTTGTTTTCAACATAAATTGTATTATTATTACTTTTGTTTGATATTCAGTAAGTTCATTAGAAGTTACATTTATTAATTTTTTAAACAAATAAACACGTTTCATTAACAACCGTCCTTCTTAATAGAAAGGATAGACAAAGGGATAGGAAAAGGATGGGGTTAAACATGCGAGAGTTCTCGCACTAGTACATATAAAATCTTGAGTCATGCGTTGTTTCGTCAAGGTACAGCAAAAACATAATTGTTTTATAAATCAAATTGTCACTTGAAAGAAAAGGATTCTTATTACATGAAGTTTCAATGAAAAAATATTTCTTCTTATAATTTATATAAAGTGAAATGTTCCAAGTTTACAAGAAATTTTTATTGTACAGGAGGGCAATTTGTAACTCCAGATGGTGATGATGTGGTCAGATATTCTTCCTTTTTATTGACTCTTATTTCATGAATCATGATTTTCGAATTAATAAGAGAGGTTTGAGAAGAAATGAAGACTAATTTCAATGATTTTATCTGAAAAATAATTTTCCTTTAGTATGAAGTAATAGGTTTACAAACTGTAG
Source organism: Acheta domesticus (assembly GCA_031308135.1). Lineage (NCBI taxonomy): Eukaryota > Metazoa > Arthropoda > Insecta > Orthoptera > Gryllidae > Acheta > Acheta domesticus. The sequence continues at coordinate 64,466,440 of JAHLJT010004567.1, forward strand.
ACGTGTTATGTCAGATGAACAAAGTTGATAAGTCGGCATTTCCTTTCATACTCGATGTATTTACAGTTTATGGTGTACAAATCTAATAAAATCAGAAAAAGATAATGACTTGTCGTTGATGATCACTGAAAACGTGTGTGTCAATACATTTTTCATTCACTGGAAATATTGGGGAGGTATTGAAAACCGAGGGGAAACTCTGAAAAATGTTGCCGTGAACTACGCATCAGAATATATGGCAGGTGTTGATCAAACGTGTGGATAATATTCTACCAAATGTACTTGAAAACCGTGGCCTGCACAAGACATTAAAAGTTTGAATCATACAACTGGACGTATTTTGAACTGTATGCGTAGTAAGGTCAATATAGTAGAAAATAAATATAATCCGAACCAGAATTAAGTGCCATTTAGAAAATGCGATTAAATTTTTTTAAAAACTCCGTCATGAAAAGGACATCAAGTTTCTATCGATATGAAGTAAACACAAGTTTGTATTATATATGTTTGTTTATAATAATTATTATTTAAATAAAATAATTAATATAAATTATTTCACATACTGCAAGAGTATGGTTAGTGCAATAAAAAGAAATCAATTTTTCTGACATATGTGAAACTCCTATTACGCAAAATAACTAGTGGTGCTACGAAATGGCACAGACTTTCCCGTATTAGTTTTATATTTCCTTGGGTTTCGCTAGCTATTAGGAATTGCCACATACTCTTTCTTGCCAGCTACCATCTGTCACCCCTAAAAGTACATTTATTTGTCATTTTCTTAATCTTTTCGTTTTCCTATTGGTAGAACGAAAATATTAATTTTATAATATTAAAGAACACAAAAAACTAGCCCTAAATGGCAATTTTCTTTTCAAAATATGTGCCGTTTTAAAGAAAATTGCGTTTTAGCACTACAAAACAGCAAAATTTGAAGCTCATTTTCACAGAAAATGTTTGAGTTTTCAAATTCTTTATTTCAAGTTATTTGAAGCACATACACTCACAAATATAGTAATGTTTATATATTGCTGGTTGTGTGAATATCAAAGATGTGAGAGATCCTTTAAAAAATTACATATGTGTAATTTTGGGAGAAAAATATTTCTCAAAATAAACTTTACGTCATTGTATTACAGAGTGCAATTACCACTATCCGAAAAGTTTGAAGAAAAAAATTGTAGCCGTTTATGAGAAAATGGTGTTTGAGCGTTTCTGAAAATGCGGAAATTTGAGCTAGTTTTCAGAAAAAGCGGTTGTGTTTTTGATAAACTTTACTTGACATTATTTAAAGCACATGTACTCATAAATACAATAATATGAACAATTTGCCGCTAGTGTAAATATTAACGGCGTGAGAGACAAGACAAAAAAATTACATTTTTGGAATTTTTGAAAAAACAAAGAATACAGTAATATGGCGTCATCTCATAGGATACATTTAGCACTATCCCTACCAAAAGTTTAAAGAAAAAATTTAGAGCCCGTTTTTGAGAAAATCTAGTTTTTGTATTTTTTTTTAAATTGTACATATTGCACGCAAGATTGCGCAAAAACTATTAAACTTTTCAGAACAATGTACGTGACCTTAAACAAACACTTGGAGAGCACATTTTATTTGAAGGAAAAATCTCTATCTTCAATTTTGTAGTTCCAGAAAGACGCTAAAAATTTTAAACTTTTGCAATTTTCAAAAATTCAGAGTTGTCCGTGAAAATTGTATCTATGCCATGTTAATAAGTGTCTTTTACTCTATTCATACAAGAAATTTAAAGAACAAATTTGGAGCCGTTTTTGAGAAAATTTTGAAAATGTCCGGGGGGCTATATGTAAAGTACTCTCAAATTTTGAAGAATCTTTCTCAAAATATCAAAGCTTTGACTAGAACCAGATCGACCGGGAAATATCCATTTTGGAAGAAATAGTACGTATGGTTTAGGCGCTAGCAGCGTTCACAGACGGACGGACGGACGGACGGACGGACGGACAGACGGACAGACGGACGTTTTCCTTTTAATTGATTTTTCGATATCAAGGACACACAAGAGAGGGTTTCTGGCTACACCACGTGTTAGGGTATTTCTTTTCTTAATTTAGCAACTGGTTTTATCCACTTTTTCGTTATCACTGCCCGGCAATTAATTTTGTCCGGCGAAAATTCGCCATTTTTGCGCGCAGTATTACATAACTGTCCCTATACTACGTATATCACTCAGTGTATACGTACGTATATGGGAAAGTAAAAAGTTGATAAAATTTGTAGTGTCATTGCTGTAAAAATATTATTAGTAGATAAAAGTTTATTTTTCAACATAATATTTTGTCCGTTTACTTTCTTTAACATCCATTCTGCACAATAGAATTGGCAAGAATTGTTTAAAATAAAATTACGTTTTGGCGTAAAAACTCCATTATATACTAAATAATTATCTTTAATATTGTTATACAAACGTAGATAAATATTTCCTTTTAAGAAGTATTGTTGAAAACTCGGAATCGAAACCCCCGCCAAAATAATTGGACACATTATAAAATACATTGATCACTACATGTTTCCACCACCATGAACCGCGGGAAATAGCTTTATAACAAATTAGTGATGCTACTATAGCGCACACTTTCTACTTTCTCGTATTTTTCTTAAATGCTCAGCAATATTATACTAATACATAAACCAGCAAAAGTGTTTTCAACCAACAAGTTCTTTTTCATTCCGACACGCGAATCCAGATCCGGAGTTAACGAGCTGGCACTGCTACCACAACGCCACACAACCGCAGTGCTCTAGTAAAATCGTCGTTTTCCGGCGTACGATTACATAACTTTTTCTTCTTATGAAGAAATTCAGCGAGTAAGGCGAGAAAGTAATCATAATTTCGGAACCGTTGGGGATATGTAATTTAATCGCAGAGGTACTCGTTTCATTGTTTTTCAGTTTATTATTGATTTATTCATAATTTGATACAGATGCACAATAGGCAATGTTTGATTTGACGTGACATACGTTTCAGAAATCGAATAACGGAGTGAAATTAGTTTAATGATTGCAAAATGTATTGAAGCGTACGAGGCTCAAATGAATAATTATTCTAAACACACGTCTAGACTTTACAAACAACACTACACTCTTAGTAAAAATGAGGGCTGTATCCGCTCTCCGTGCTCAGCGTTTCTATAGTCCAGGTGTCTACGCCATGCACATACTCTTCCTTCTCCCCAGCCGCCTTTTTGCCCTCTATTCCGCCAGCCCCGCCTCTCCCGACCACACCCCGAGGTCTCTCCGGGCGAGTGGAAGGGGTGCCAGCCGTGCGGCGGGCAGTGGGGGGGGGAGTGGGGCGGCGACGGTGGCGGCGGTGCCGGCAGCGGGGGGCGGCCTGCCAGTAGCCGCGCGCCTCCCGATGCCCCAGGCAGTGCTCCATGTGTAGAGGCGCAGGGGGAACAATGATTAATTAAGTTTTTAATTAATTCATTCATTCATTTTAATTTTTTTAAGTGGGACGAGCGAAATTTATGTTCGCACCCCCATAACACACTGGTGCACCATGGAACTCCAATAATTGGCGGGAGGACCACAAAGAGCGCCTAACTGGGTGAAAATCACTGCAACTTTATCTGCGCCGAGAAAATGTGCTAACACTTCTCTATGTTTTTTTCTGCAACAACACATTCATCAAATTAAAATCCCTGTCTTGGATTCGAATCCATCTATTTTCGATCTGTAGTGCTCTGGCCCACGCACCTTAACCAGCTCGGTCATTCGGGTTAGTTACGGACTGGATATTTATATATTTGTCAAGACGTAATTGTATCAGCTGTAACATTAGAAACGTGAACATGAGAAAATGTGAAAAAAATATGTTTAGGGCGGCAAAGAAAGGTAACAGTAAGTAGTATAAGGCGAAATCGAAATGTTAGACCAGAGTAAAGAGATTAAATACTGCGAGAAATTCTGTGCCAGTTTTTGCACCACTAGCTTTTTACTTTCCCGTGTACATACGTATATACAGAGTAATATACGTAGAATATGGAAAGTTATGTAATGCTAAAAAAATGGCGGATTTTCAGCAGAAACAACTCATTACGGGGTCTGATAACAAAAACGTATACTCCTTACTGGCCAGGAAAGGTAAAAGTTCTCTGAATTTCCGAAAATTGCAAAAATTTGAATTTTTCGGCGTCTTCGTACAACTACAAAATTGAAAATAGACATTCTTCCTTCAACTAATATTCGTTGTCCATAGTAAATTCTTTCATTAAGGTCAGTACATTTTTTTTGAAAATGTTATTAGTTTTCACGCAATATTGCTGCAATTGTGGAATTCTAAGAAATAACAAAATTAAGATTTTCTCAAAAACTGCTCCAAATTTTTTTGGTAGGTGTAGTGCTAAATAGACCCTACGAAATGGCATAACAGTTTGCTCTATTCCTTTGTTTTTTCAAAAATTACAATAATTTAATTTCTTTGAGTTGTCTCTCACGTCGTTAATATTTACATTAGCGGAGATTAGTTCAGATTATTATATTTTGAGGATATGTGATTGTTAGTACATTTTTCCCGGCGTTCCCGATAAACAGTAACTTTCGCCCAGCCGCTCTTTGAGGAATCTTCCCGACAGTTATGGGACTTCCATGGTGCAGCAATTTGTTATGGAGACGCGAAAATGAATTTCGCGCGTCCCACTTAAAAACAATAAATTTGATTTTCCTGCCACCAGCGCTTGGCGTGTCTGCGACTGTCGTAAAGGAGGCCTAGCTCACGGCGCGGCTACTGCCCCTCCCTTGGCTGGCTCAAGAGAAATTCCCCGCCGCCGCCGCCTCCGTCGCCGCCCCCCCCCCTCTCTCACCCCCACGGTCACCCGACCGGTTGCCCCTCCGCCGGCCGCCCGGTGAGAGTTACATTCGACCGCGGGGCGGTCTGAAGAGCGGAGGTTAGAGGGGAAGTAAGGGCTGGCCTTGCGCAGGTGTGGACTGGGAGAGTGCGTAGCGTGTGCTGCGGTGGAGAGACTGGCCCTGCTCCCCATGTCCACGGGAGAGCAGATCACGGCCAGATACCATCTCGCGAAAATTTGTTTCGGCGATTCGAGTGCATTTAGACCCCATACTAGATAACAGTGCCTAGAGATGAGAGTTTTATTAAGAGTGTAGCCTTGTTTTGTAAAGTCAGGAAATGTGATTAGGTTAACCATTCATTTTTCCTTGAATGTTCTGGAATACTTTGTATGGCTTAAACTAGTTCAACCTTCATTTGTTTATTGTATCAATCATGTAGCCTTGCCCAGTAAGTGCGCTTGTCACTAAACGTTCTACCACAACATTCTAAGAGTTTTGGAAATTGTTAAAAGTTATTTCTTTTCTTTGAGTGTTTTAAACAATGTTATAAACTTTCTCTAAAACTCAACCATATTCTGTGAAAACTAGCTCAAAATTCCTCATTTTCAGGAACGCCATTTTCGCATCAATGGCCCCAAATATTTTTTCAAACTTTCGGAACAGACAGGAAATTTTTTTCAAACTTTTGCACTCTTTAGTATAACGTAAAGTTCATTTTGGAGTGTTTTTTCAAAAATTACAAATGTTTTTTAAAGATCTCTCACATCGTTGATCTGCACATTTCCAGCAATTTGTAAACTCTGTTGTATTTGTGAGATAAATTGCAGAATTTATGAATAATTTGATATGTTTACCCTACATCCCTGAAATAAATAACTTTTTTTGAAAAATAATTTTTGACTAAATTCAAATTTAAAGTAGTAAACAGTGATAAATACGTGTCATATAGTCGAAAACGTTAAAGATACTAGATCGAAATTAGACATGAACAATGTAGTCTACGAAATCAACTGTAAATATTGCAATAGATCATACATTGAACAAACTAAATGTAAGTTGAGAACGAGACTACTTGAGCATAAAAGATACATTAAAGATCTGGCGTGTAGGCAAAATTAACTAACAAGACATGGGATTACAACTTACACGTAAATTTCCAGGAAATAAAATTTTTAGCCCGCGAAAATTTCTTGCATCCGATATTAATATTAGAAAAGCTGCATATCAAAAAGTCTACACAGCTAGAATCTAATAAAGTTATCAAATTATATGATTGATTATTTAGCAATTTTTCTGAAAATTAATATATTTCTCAACCTCTATTTCCTTTCATACCGTTGTATGAAACCACACTGACATTTTCTGAAGTTTTTAATACGGTGCATTCCGTTGTGACTTGTGTACATTAATATTATGTAATCCTTCTGTTTGTAACTATTTGACCAATATTGAAAACATTTATTTGTTTTGACGCCTGAAAATGGAAATAATTAATTCGGAAAAGTTGCTGTTATAACTATCATGAATCACATTTAATATTTATATAAAACAATATCTTTAAAAAAATTCTGTATTTGAATGAAGAACCAATATATTCTGATAAAATTGAAGAAATTCTACTAACAGAAAAATAAATTTTGATTTTACTAAATAGTTTTTTATGCATCGAGGGCGTTATGAGAACTTCAATGATGGAGCGGCGGCAAAAAGGCCGAGGGTCGTTGACCTTCAGCCCTCGCGCTTTTTGTCGCCGCTTCACCATTAGAAGCAGCTAAAGCCCTTGGTACACACAGGATTTTATTTTTTACCTATTTTTAATTAAACATATTTACGTATTTACTAATTAACTAGTTGTTAACTTGACTCGGTTTCTCATTTCCTATTTCCCTCTCATAATTCCCTCCGTAAGAACATGTAGAACTGAACATGTTCAATTGTTTTCATATTTTACCTCCTCACCAAGATCCTCTCGATCCAGGTAAGTCATGCAGTGAATATAGAGCTTCGTATCGAAGGTAATAACAAGCAAAACCCTATCAGTAAAAAATAAATATTATTGTAGTATGTCTTCCTCGCTGTCAAAAAAGTGAAAGGGTGCGAAGGCGCGTGACCCGAAGGACGCGTCCTTTGTCACCCAGCCCTCTGCAGCGCCACTAATATCTACTTTCGCGAACGTGCTTTTCTCTCTTTCTGCTTTGTGATCCCATATCCTCCGAAGCGGTTCTCGGAAGCGAATCGCCTTTTGCGTCGTTTTGGTCTTTGATCGTCGCCTGATCGAGTGATTCCAGCGGAGGCGCAGCGCTCACCCGCGCGCGTCTCTGGAAACAACGTCGCGCCGCGTCCCGCGCCCCACCCCGCCCAGCCCCGCCCCGCTCAGCCCCGCCCCGTCCCGCCCACCAGCAGCCGGAAAGGGAGCTGAAGGCCTCTGGCGTATTACGTCCTCGCGGTCTACCCCCTGCTCTGGTGGGGAGGGCTAGTTCAGAAATGATTATTGATTCGTCTTTGTACCCACATCTCATATTTATTCATATTGTCTTGACCTTCGCACATCTCACGTTGTCTACTCTACACAACAGGAAATAGCGCACGAGTAAACACAATAATAAATATGAGATTGCTTCTTGTAGGTACTCCCGTGGAAACATAAAATTTCGTGTCGAAAATGCCTTGGCCCGCAGGCTTGATGGCGATGGACATCCCTCACTGCCGAAAGCGACATCTAACAATGGGTTTGAAAACTACGTTCACTCGACCGAACTATGAAGATGAAATTCATTTGATTGGAGCGTATGAAATATTTTAACGTCCATTGAGAGCTAAAAAGTTGTACAGAAGTATAAGACTTCCGTGAGTCCTGCCCATGAAACTAAATTGACATTATTTTTACTTTCCCGTATGCGTACGTATACACGGAGGGATATACGTAGCGTACGGAAAGTTATGTAATGCTGCGCGAAAAAATGGCCAATTTTCGGCGGACAAAATTAATTGCAGGGCCGTGAAAAGCAAAATGTGGATAAAACCAGCTGCTAAATTAAGAAAAAAAATCCCCTAACACGTGCTGTAGCCAGAAACCCTCTCTTGTGGGTCCTTGATACCGAAAAACCAATTGAAAGGAAAACGTCCATCTGTCCGTCCGTCTGTCCGTCCATCTGTGAACACTGCTAGCGCCTAAACCATACGTACGATTTCCTCCAAAATGGATATTCCCCGGTCGATCTGGTTCTAGTCGAAGCTTTGAGATTTTGAAAAAGGTTCTTCAAAATTTGGGAGTACATTACATGAAGCCCACCCGACATTTTCAAACTTTTCTCAAAAACGGCTCCAAATTTTTTCTTTAAATTTCTTTTAAGAATAGAGGAAAATACCTTTATTAAAGTGGCACAGGTCCGGTTTTCACGGATAACTCAAAATTTTCGAAAATTGTGAAAGTTTGAATTTTTTTCGGCGTCTTTCTCCAACTACAAAATTGAAGATAGAGGTTTTTCAAATAAATTTTTATTCTTTTTAGTGAGTTTTTTCTTTAAGGTCATCTACATTTTTTATATTTTAGTATTTTTCGCGCAATATTGCGTGCAATATGTGCAATTTTAAAAAATTACAAAAACAAGATTTTCTCAAAAACGGTTCCAAATTATTTCTTTAAACTTTTGGTAGGGATAGTGGTAAATGTACTCTATCAGATGACATAAAAGCCATACTGGTCTATCGGTTGGTTTTTTCAAAAATTACAAAAGTTTAAATTTTTTTACTTGCCTCTCACGTCGTTAATATTTACATTATCGGCGATTTTTTACATTATTATATTAACGAGTTATTATGCTTTATATAATGTCAAGTAAAGTTTCTCGAAAACACAACCGTTTTCTGTGAAAAGTAGCTCAAATTTCGGCATTTTCAGAAATGCTTAAACCCCATTTTCTCGTATATGGCTGCAAATTTTTTCTTCAAACTTTTGTAACGGAGAGTGCTAATTACAGTATTTAGTATAGCGTAAAGTTTATTTTGAGTTTTTTTTTGTTTTTTCAAAAATTATATAAATTTAAAATTTTTGAAAGATCTCTCATATCTTTAATATGCACATTATCCGCAATTTGTAAAGATTATTATATTTGTGAGTGTAAGTGCTTGAAATAACTTGAAATAAAGTATTTTGAAAACTCAAAAATTTTCTGTGAAAATGAGCTTCAAATTTCGCATTTTAGTAGCGCTAATACGCCATTTTCTCTTAAACGGCACATAATTTTTAAAAGAAAATTGCTATTTATGCCTATGTTTTTGGTTCTTTAATATTCTAAAATTAATGTTTCCGTTCTACCAATAGAAAACCGAAAAATTAAGAAAAAATGTACTTTTGGCGGTGATAGATGACAGCTGGCAAGAAAGAGTTTGTGGCAATTCCGAATAGCTAGGGAAGACCCAAGGAAATAGAAATCCAATTTCTCGTTACCACGGCCCGGCAACTTATTTTTTTCTGGCGATACTTCGCAATTTTTTCTCGCAGCATTATATAACTTTTCTAGTAAATAATACTTTTTCGGTATCAGGGGACCGGAAAAGGAGTATTTCAGTTGAAATTTCAAAATAGATTTTCCGCGGTATTACATAATTTTCCCTATGCTATGTATATTACTCCGTGTGTACGTATGTATGCAGGAAATAAAACTAGTTGTGCTATCAAATAACACAATTTATGACATTAATACATATACCAGCAAAAGTGTTTACAACTACTTTTTTTTAATTTTGTACAACTACGCTACATAAGCGCGCATAAATGGAACCCGGGCCGAAGCATAAAAATGTAAATGCCGTAAGAAAACAACAAATAATTCGGGACAATGTATAAAAAATTCCGCCATAGATATATTTTTACTTTCCCTGTATACGTACCACCGGTGAGGAAGAAGAAGAAGACGTCCCCGCCCGGGTCAATCTAAAGTCGCGCCATCTATTAGTTGAACTAATACGTTCGTTGATCCATAAAGCACATGCGAAAAGGTGGCGGGAGCAGGAGCTGCAGGGCATCTATGCCTCGGCAACCATGGGCGTAGGCCGTGAGTCCACTTATTACCTCCGCTCGGGCGAAAATATGAGGCCGCCCGTATATAAATTCATACACGCCGCGCGCCTCAACAGCTCAAAGAAGTTAAATTTCCAACCTCAAAATGAGAAAGTAAACAGAATATGCCGTCGCGGCTGCAAGCAGAAAAACAATCCAGAAATACCTGCTGCAGAGATGATCGGACATGTCATTTCCGAATGCCTGACACACAGTGCCATCCTGAAGCTGCGGCACAACCGCGTGCTAATGCACCTTAAAAACGCGGCCGTAGCGAACGGATGGTCTGTGCTGTATGAAGACCAGGCTGTAGGAGGCCGGCGACGCCCAGACCTGATAATGGTGCGGGGCCATCAAGCTGTCTGTATCGACGCCGCCGTGAAGACAGCGACCATTGGGGAGCTTGAAGAGAAGTATGCAGAAAAGGCCGCCAAATATCAAGAAGTGCGCCCCGTACTATTAGCCAGAAACTTCAGGGAGGTCGAGTTCCTATCACTTGTAGTAGGAGTCCTGGGTGAATAAATTACTAAAGACAAGCGCGATCAAAAACACTAGAGAGCGCATTATCGCCGAAGCGATCAATGGTAGTGCCGCCTGCTATTACAAGCACACCGCCCAAGTAGACCTGGTCCCTGCCGAGTACCGCCGTGTGTGTAAATAAATAAAGCGGTGCCCGGCGGGGGCCACCTCGGCCGATGCCCGATCGTCTGACGGAGGCCAATCCGCACCTGAAGACTCCCGCGCCACCACCCGGAGCCCCTCGATGCCCCTACACCCTGTCAAAGAAGATAGTGAAGTGATGGAGCAGTTAAAATGTAAATAGTGTAAATAGTAATCAGTGCACAACAAGGACGTGACAGTGACACCTGTGCTTAGAGTTAGGCCATTTCAGGATAAGAAAATTTCGCTAAGTTAAAAGCAATAAGGACGCGACAGAGTCGCCTATGAAGTAATTTTAATTAGTGGTAGGTTATTGAAGTAATGATAGTGTAAATAATACAAAATAAATAGGTGCGTCAGTGAGACAAGAGAGGAAAATCCTCAGACTAATATAAATAACGCAAGAAAGGTCAAAACAATCTTGAACTCTCCAACCAACCAATATATACGTACTATGTAGTGCAAAACTACCACCATGTATAAAAATTGTTCTGTCGACAATAAACGCTACTTATATACGGAGTAATATCCGTAGTTTATGGAAAGTTATGTAATGCTCCTAATAATAAAACAAAAATATTATTTTAAGAATATTAAAAAACAGTTAAACCTAGTTCTAAATGGCATTTTTTGTTGAAAAATTTGGGTCCGTTTTTAAGAAAATGACGTTTAAGCACTACTCTAAATGCGAAATTTGAAGCTCTTTGTGACAGAAAATTTTTGAGTTTTCGAAGCACTTTATTTGAAGTCATTTGATGCACATTAACATATAAATACAAATTGCTAGCAATGTGCACATTAAAGGTGTGAGATATCTTTAAAAAAAATTACATTCCTATAATTTTTGCAAAAGAACTCCAAATTGAACTTCACCTCATATTAAATAGTGCAATTAGTATTACATGCTAGAAAAGTTGGAAGGAAAAACTTTTTGCAGGCATTTTCAGAAAATGTGGTTAGAGCGTTTCTGAAAATACAGTATTTTGTGATCGTTTTCACAGAAAACGGCCTCAAGGTCTTGAAAAAACTGGAAAATGAAGAAAATAAATGAAAGAAGGTAGATAAAACAAACGCAAGACGGACTGAAATACCTGAAAGAGAAAAATAGACAACAAACAAAATCTTTTGACCCAGATTTTGTAGAACACACAAGCAACAACAAGTTAATTTGCTGTTCATAAAATCCAGAAAAAAGAATTGCTATCAATGGGCAATTGAATAGTTGCACTGATTTTAAAATTTAATTGAAGTAGTGAACAAATTGATATTCTGCCCACAAAATTTTAAAGAAAATTGTTTCGTTGTGCAGGCTACACCTTATGCACAAATTTTGTAAATTGAACAGCGACAGAAAAGATTCCACTGAACACATTAATCTTCCCATTTCAAAAAACACATTGACAGGGTCATTTTGAACTGATGGGAAATTTTCACCACACAGTTTGCACATAGAGCAGAAATAACACTGTTCTTAAAGAACACATAAACTGGCGCACACTTTTAGGCTTTGACAGGAAGGTTTCACAACAGGGAACTTCTTTCTTGAAGAGCATGTGAAGTTGGCGGCATTGCAGGACTGTGGTTCGACAATCGGAGCGCACAGCCAACACGTTTCCGCTGGTTTGAAGAACGCTAATTCATAGGTTGCATTTCTCCGTAGGTAACTAGTGAGTGAACTGAATAAATGGAGTAAGAGTAGAGCGTAGCATTCCCGAAACCCTTTGATAGCTTAGATCGAAGATTGATGCAGGAGTTTTCTGAGTTTTCCAAAAAAGAATTTCTTGCACAAACTAAATTTAATTATCGAATCACTTAAGTTCTTGCTTACGTGAGCACAGTACATAGATCACAGTGAAATACACTTGGACCGCACTACTAGCTAGAACCTTGTCCAAGCAGTCTGATGCAAGCGCTTTACACACTACAGATGGCAAATACCTTACGCGTGCTAACTGGAAACAGCCCTGGGTTGCACGATTGAATAAATAATTATTACATGTGTAATCTTTACACGGAGGTCACAGACGTACGTACCGCATGCCGCCTGTCAAAAAACTAGTTAAATGCCGTGCGAACTGGGAACATCCCTACTTCACAATTTGAACAAATCCTTGTTACATGTTTTGTCCTCACACGGAGCTGACTGCATGCTTACACATGCTTACCGCATCACTCCCAGTCAGAAACTGATTTCGCGTCCTATCGGCTGAGGCGTCGTTAGGGCCGGTCGCGCTATGACGGTTGCGGATTAGCGATTCTGCCTTTCTGAATATGAAATATTTCATCTGCTTTGCTGTGGGCCCGAACACCCCTTCTTTTCAATTTGTATGTGGTAGGATTGGAAGAGAAATTAAGGAAGAACAAGTGGGGTATTGGTTAGTAAATTGAAAATTTGGTCTTTATGTTATGCTGATGATGTGGTATTATTGGATGATAATGCTAAGGACTTGCATTAAATGATTGGGAGAATATAAAATCTTTAGAGAATAGAAAAGTTGAATTAAATACGGATAAGATCAATGCATTGGAGTTTAAAAAGGGCAGAAGGAAGAGTAAATGTGAGAAAATTATATGGAAAGGAAGTATTTTAATAATGGTGAACGATTATAAGTATTTTGGTTTTGGAATTAAAAAGAGGGTCTACGAAAAACACATAGTACAAATAATTGAGAAGGGGATGGTGGCTATGAAAAAAGTGTGAGGTATAATTAAGGGATGAAGCAGAGACTTTTGGGAAAAGGATATGAGGATATATGATGGTGTTGATGGTTCTATTGTCAGGTGGGGGCAGAGATTTGATGTGGGAAGGAGAGAAGGAAACTAGAAGTAATACTTGAAAGATTTTAAAGATGAATCCTAGGAACAGACTATTGCACACCTGGTTACATGGTAAGATGGGAGACAAAGAGGCAAAAAATGAGAATAGCGATGGGAAAATGACATAATTTTTAAGAAAAGAATGAAAAGAGGGAGGGTTATTAAATTAATTAATAAAGAAAATGTGTAGAAAATAAAAACATAGAAACTGAGAAATATGATTAGGAAAGAGAAAGTTTTTTGAATAATAAAGGTTATTTATTGGACGAGGTGTCAAGGTTAAGAGAAACAGAGATAGACTTAAGTAAACAATTGATCTCAAGTGATTACTTAATTAATGAAGTAATTACTTAACATTACTTACACAAGATTACGGAAAAATAAAGAATTCAAATTTTAATAAGTGTTTTAAAATTATTCAGATGGATATTCCCAGGTACTTAAAAGGTAAATATAAGGAGAGCGACAGACGTAGGAGAGGAAGATATAGGTTAAATAATGAAACGAGAGCGAGTAAATAGAGAGGGGGAAATGTAGAATCTATGACATGGAAGAGTAAGATTGGGAACATGTTTTAGAGAGATGTCTAATATTTCCGGAAGCAAGAATGTAGGCAAGTTGGAATATTCAGGATAAGGTGAGGTGATTATTAGAGGACAAAGGTGTATGTTTGTTCAGTATGTTGGACAAATACAGAAAAGGGCTTAGTATGTAGTATATTATATTATTAGTATGTGTAGTGTGTATTAGTGTATTGTGTATGTGTTATGTGTATTGTGTTTGTATACAGTTATTCAACTGTTGTTCTTTTTTACAAATTGTAAAATGAAAATTAATTCATAGTAGTCCGCGCCCAATTGACTGGGCTTCGCCTTTGTCGTCTTCCTCCAACTTCAATGTGTGTGTGTGTATATATATATCTATATGTATATATATATATATATATATATATATATATATATATATAGTATATACACACACGCACACACACACACACACACATGTTGTGCACGACAAAGACGCTATGATTTTTAGAACATATCCTATAACAGAGGTCTAAAAATTAATATTACTCACTTCTCAAGGAAAATTTGAACTAACCAATGATTAATGAAATATCAGGTACAAAGAAAATACTAAACAATTAAACTCACTGTCATCATTGTTGTGATTTTTTTTATAATTTCGCCGTAATCTGAAAACCCGCCCAAAAACAGCCTACGTTTTGATGCATTTTCGCCCATTGGGCTATATTCCACGTCAATGTTTGTCCCGCGAGGGAGAGTCGCTTCCCAGCCCAAAAACTGGAATTCTGCCCAAGCTGACAACCCTGCGTCGAAAATGCGGTACCTCTGGCAACACTGTTCCGGTACCTCACAAACAAAACTATCAGAGAGCACTTGCACTTAGCAACATGAATTTTTAGTTCAACTAACTCTCGTACACTTTAAAAATTCTCCACTTAACTGTATCATTTTTACTTTTCCTTATACTATACGTACGTACGTACGTACTAACTAGTTAGTACGTACCTACGTACGTACTAACTATAGGGAAACTTATGCAATGCTGCGCGAAGAAACGGCGGATTTTCGGCAGAAAACTCTTGTTACAGGTCCCTGATAACAAGAACGTGGATAAATCCAGTTGATATATTAAGAAAACAATCTCCTAACACGTGATGCAGCCAGAATCCCTATTTTTTGGATCCTTGATCCCGGAAAAACCAATTGAAAGCAAAACGTCTGTCCGTCCGTCCGCCCGTCCGTCTGTGAACAACGCTAGCGACTAAACAGTTCAGCCGATTTTCTCCAAACTTAATACTCTCCGATCAATATGAATATTCTCGCGGCCCCTCGAATATTGCGTAGCTGTGCATAGTGCAATAGTGCAATAGTGCATAGTGCGTAGCTGCTTCCAATAATACGGGAAAGTAAGTACTTTAACTAGCATCACTAGTTAAATGATAAATCTAAATCATTAAAAATCCTGGACAATTATCCGGGAATACAAAAGCGTTTATGTAAAACGTTTTTGTGTAATTAGATCATTTCTCGGTTTTCTTGAGACACATCAGACCCGCGTTTGCGAAATATTCCATTTCTAGTATTTTGTTTAAAGAGCAGACAATTTCTTTTACGGTAGGTTTCGAGCGACAAATAAGCAACAAATTCCCATGTAATTATTTTTTACTTCTTGTTATTCCTTGGTTTTGTTGGGATTGCGATTCTAAGTTGATATCAGCTTAGAATCGCGTTTGGGAAAAGTTCCATTTCTAGCATATTGTTTAAATAGGAACAACATTTCTTTTACGATAGGTTTCGAGCGACAAAAAAGCGACAAATGCCCATGTAATATTTTTTACTTATTATTGTTATTTGTTGGTTTTCTTGAGATTCTAAGTTGATATCAACTAAGAATCGCGTTTGGGAAAAGTTCCATTTCTGGACTATTGTTTAAATAGTAACAAAATTAATTTTATGGTAAGTTGAGAGCGACAAAAATGCGACAAATTCTCATGTAATTATTTCTTATTTATTAATCTAATTTCTTGGTTTTCCTGACAAATGCGATAATGTATACGAAATGTCCGTTATATAAATATTGACAGGAGAGATATTTCAAAAAATACTTTTGTTTAATTCAAAAATTAAAAAAAGGCTCCAAATTCTTCAAATAAAATTTTCAATGGAACTCTTTTTCTCCTCGGTATTATTCTTGAAGACATTATTAGAGGACCGAAAAGTTGAGAAAGTGTGTCAAAACTTCGTTTTCGTAGGCCGAAATGCAACCATTTACATATGCATGGGGAGTGGCTGCAGAAAAATTGTTAAATAAGGAAAGTGTCACACATTCAGCAACAGTACAATCACTAGTTTGTATGGACCCTATTCAGTGTTCAACATATTTTTGAAAATATAGTTTTTGTTTACCCAAGACCTGTAAATTAATGCGGTAGGAAAACATGGCAAGAAAATTCTTTTGACCAACTTGTCTCAAAAACAAAATGCACTATTTTTAACTATTTTCGTGTAAAAGGACTCACATGTAAGACGATTGCCAGATATTGCATTCAAATAAACTCACAAATCGTTGTACTATTTAAAAACGCTCTTCGAACTTAGGGAAACGATCTAGAGTATGTCACGAAACTTACACTCACATATGGAGGCGTTAGTTTAATAATGGTAAATTCCATTGACATTAGTTTCAAGATATTAAGCTCTCAAGTTAAATTATTAAAAAAAATCAGGGATGGAGTTAGACAAAAAATGGTGTGTGTTTTATCTTGTATTTACTTGTTCATCTGAAGATGATATGAATAAGCATACGTATGCTTCGGGGGAGGAGATGAAGGAGTTACACCACCATGAAAACGTGTTGGTCTATAATGTCGTTCTAAGAAAAGTTGAAAATGAAGGCAATATCGATTTAATAAAACAGAAGAAATATTAATTAAATATTACTTTTGAGACACATTCACTTTCCATCTTCTTGAAATCGTCCGGTTCCTACCTACAGATAGGTGAAATAAGTGATTAATCCGTGAAATAAATGGAAACAAATCAAGCATATCCTGTTTTCTTCCCCATTTGTTGTGATTAAGCGGGATATGTTTTTTGAAGTCCTTTGTTCTTCCTCATCCACTGGTGGTTTGTGTGTAATGAAGTTTACTGTGTAGAAACCAATGTCTCGATTTAATGTTTACTTGAATATAATTATAGAAGACAAATTTCTGTTTGACAAATCTAACTTATCCAATTTTTAGCCAGCTACAGGTACTATTTTGTTCATTTTTCTTTCTTCTTGGTACAGACTTTTGAAGGTCTTTAAACACATAAACCATTAAGTTTAATTTCTGTGTTAAATAAAAAATGTGTGATTATAATTATATTTTTGTTGTTCCTATTACCAAATCTGGATCAGGCTCTTTATCATCACATCGCTACAGACACTATAAATATCTCAAAAATTACTCATCACGAGACTAGTAGAAAACCTCGTAGACCCTGGAGTTGTACCACTATCAAAATAAATACGCAATGTTGTCTGATTCACTTTGATAGTGAAGCGCTATATCTTCCATAGAAAGAACTTGGAGTTCTATCACTTTCAGAATAATGTATAACATTTGCGCTACCTCAAAATAGAGTAACTCAATTTCTCAAAAGAGTGTAGTTGCACCACTATTAAAATAACGCCTCCATATTTTCTATGGTGACGAAAGCTTTCAAAAGATTGATATCAAGCAATGCCATCTAAATCGTACTAGTGTCTAGGTGGCGTTGTATCAACTCACACAATAAAATAGCGGACAAATCAAGGCAGATAGTTTATTCTATTTCTTTTAATAATTTATTAAATTTCCGTGTTTATATAAAACCGGTAGCATATAACCGGTAGCATATAAAACCGATAGCATGGGATAAAACATCTGGAGCTCGTTACCTTTCATTTTAAAGTGGTGGTGCTGCAGAAAGGCACAGACTTCTCGTACTAGTTAGTTTTGTAATTTCTTTGATCAGGGCTAGCTTTACGATCTTCCCCAACCCCCCTGCATTTATCGCTGCTCGAACTACAGTTTTTCACATCTCAACTTTGCGTTCCCTAGTGGTAAAAGTGAAGCATGACTTTATGTATGGTACACCCTTCGCCTATCAGGAAATTTTCAGGGAAAAATTTGGAATGTATTTTCAGAAATTGCATTTAAGCATTACTCCTAATGCGAAATTTGAAGCTCTTTATCACAGAAAATTTCTGAGTTTCCGAAATACTTCATTCGAAGTCTTCGAAGCATGTCTACTCACGAATACAATCATTTGTAGAAATCGTTAGATATGTGCTTATCAACGGCGATGAGAGATATTAAAAAACATTTCCATAATTTCCGTACAGGAACATTTAGCGTTATCAGCACAAAAAGTTTATAGGAAAAATTCGGAACCCCACGTTGTGTAACGAAGGTTAGAGGTCATTAGGTCTAAAGATATTAGGTCTAATGACAGAAGGTCTAATTTTTAAGGTCTAATGTCAGAAGGTCTGTGAAAACACGCCTAATAAAAATTTGGTGTAATTGGTAAAAAAGCTAATATTTGGTGTAATTTTCAAAAATGTCTAAAAACCTTTGGTCTATCAGACATGAATGTCTAATCTATTATGCTGTAACAGAAATAGACAACAAAATGTGGTTCACATATCATTACGTCAGTATGTTAGTGTCTAAATGAAATCACAATAAGAATGATTCACTTTAATTCAGGAAGTACGTAACAAATACTGTATTTATTCTTGTAAATAAATTGTATCTACACACTCGTGTCTGTTCCTTTGTGGTGTAGATCCCTACTCATGACGTTACAGTATTGAACATGCACACAATATGAATATTTGAGGACAACTTTCTCTCCTTTATTCGATTTAACGCTGTTATTTTGGAATATCATTTCATTCCTTAATTAACGCACCCCCTCGCCGCGAATCCGCAAATCAAGCGCTGAAACGAGCTGTAAACGACGATGACGTTGCGGCAGCTCTGTCCCCGGACAGGCGCGACCGCAGAGGTTTCGAACATGTGTCCTGTCGCACCGCACTCCAACTCCCTGCAGGTCATGTGATCAAACAACCCACCGCGTATAATCGTTCTAATTCCATTGCTAATTTTCAGAATTGTTTAATGTACATTGAGAATGTACCAATAATTTCATTCTCTTGACGCAATCTTCTCAGTCAGTGATCATAAATGTTGCATGTGTTTTTCTCTCCTGGTATTTTTACCATGATTGAAAAATATTTCACGTATAATTTACTTAGTGATATATAATTTATTCAGGCTTATACAACTACTCAAAGTTTTACATGACAAAGTTTTACAAAAAACATTAATCATATTCTTTTAAAATGGACCCTAAAATTTAATTTTTGAGTTACGGAGTTCAACACCTACTCGAATTGACAGCAGTTGGTTCAGATTGTTAACGAGTAGGTAGTTCGGTAAGTAGGATAGGTAAGTAGAAACTTCTTTCTACGGAAAAACGAATTTATTGTCCCAAACTGAATTTAAAGCTCAATTCCGCTCTTCATTTAAAGAGGTTTTAAACAGCATCGTAACTTTTAGAAAACAACTGTACTCAAACAGCAGATCTGCACAAAGAAAAACTAAAGTCACTCGCTATTGCCTTCGTGAGCGCGACTATCAAGAGACCACGGCATTGACTCCCGCTCTCAAAGCGCTGAAGGGCCTTCCCCTCTCCATCTCTCTCAATTCATCTACAGCGCTCTTCGGCGGAAGTAAGGTCATTGAAGCCATTAACATTAACCCATTTACATTCAGCGTTCTCATTTGACGACGCACATTTATTGGTCAACTCAAATTTGCTTCTTTTGCAATAATTTGCGAATTTTATTTCGTCAATGGACGTAGACATTTTAAATGAAACATAAAATCAAGTTTTTCCATTTCTGTTTGCGACTATAAAGCGTTTGGATCGAAACTAAGAGTAAACGTAATACAGATTTTAATGCGCAATCAATTTAAGTAAATGGAAACTGACGATGCTCTACCGGTGGCAGTTAGTAGCAACGCGATGCGGCTTACTGTTCATGGGCTCAATGATCTTCCTTCCGTCCGAGAGCGCTGTAGGTGACGGGGGGTTGTATTGTCTAACGGAAGGGCATTTCCCTCCCAACTCCCATAAAATATATATTTACTAGTTGAATGTGGCGTCGCCGACGCTGTAAACTATTTTAAAAGTATATTCATGTGTTGAAAATTTCTTTCCTACTTCATTTCTTTCATGCGTAGCTTTATTCAAATATGTTCTTAGGGTATCTGGCATTGGACTTACTAATGAATCGTAGTATCTGTTAATGTTATACTCCAATTCAAAAATTCCCAGCACTCAATGGCCTTGTATATTAACTCCAAACGGGAAATGAACTTTTCATATTGTAATTGCAAAATTATAATCGCTGTAAAAAAATACTTACAGGTATATGAATGATGCGACAGCACTGCTATATTTTTTACGTTTTGTTTTCTAATATCAACATAAATGATCTCCTATAAGCTGTTGTTCTGTGTTATTCCTAATACTAACATAGTATCATTCTACATTAGTTCGAAAAATTCTAACGCAACATCGCCTACAACTACATTTGATTCCCCTGAGTTGCTTAACACTTCCGTATTTTTGTCCCCTATTTTAAGATTTTAAAACTCCACAAGCTCGGTGTGCTTTTTGTTCTGAAGGCGAATATATTGTTTAGTATTTACAGTTTATGTTTCCGTCATATTCACTTCACGTTCTTCAAATTTAATGTTCCAAGACAAGCTGCAAATTGTTTATACAAAACACACATGAAATACTTCACACTTGACTACAACTAAAATACTTCAGAATTTACAAAACATTCTGCAAGACGATATTCATTTAGTTTTTTCTCGTTTGTCAAAAATATACTTCCATCCTCATGGAAGAAAATTACGGTGTCCTGGACTGAAAATAATCACGGAATAATGGGGTTTAATCAACGCCACCTGCAAAGATCTATTTACGTGGCGTTGGTTTAATTCCCGTCATACAAAGATAGTATATCCAAAACACGTTTTTGAAAATTTCTTGGACTCTTATGAACGGATCGAAAAACAAAGTATCAGTTCCCCAACAGGGGACTGAGACGCATTCAATGGCACCTCATATGTCTCGATTGGTCCATGGGAAGTGGTCTAACCGTGATGCATGGAATAGTATTTTCTCCACGCACGCACACGATGAGTTTACTCAAACAATATAAAGGGATATTTCTTACACAAGATATATTTATATTTCTGTTACTTCATTTTAAATTGCGTGTTTTAATTGTGTTAAATGTGAAAACGAATAGATGAGCCGTCATTGTCGGTTGTTGTAATCCATTGTTGTAACGCCGTACTGATACGGTGACAATTACGGCTGTTTTGTTTGCGGTAATTTCACCTACTACTGTTATATATTTGGAGAATATTACAATGTCGTAGTGTTTAATTTGCAACTATTATCTGTTACTACTATATGTTCGTGATTACACAGCATAACTTATACAATGAATTCAATGCCAGAAATATATATTTTTACTTTCTCGCGCTTTTTCATTTAAAGTTTTCAATAAAAAAATCGAATGCTTGAAGTTATTAAATTTTCGCACCAAATGTTCTACGATTTCAAATGAATTTCACAAAAAACGACTGAGATGTGCTAATACGGAGAGAAATTGTAGCATAAATAGTATTGCATAACCATTACTAATGGCAAGAATGTACGTGTTGCTTCAGCACCACTTGTTATATTATCTATAAGGATAATGAAAAGAATTATTTAAATGAGGAATTAGAAAAATACGCATATGTACGATTAATTCACCGGTGACACGTCATTAAGAGCCAGAGTGAAGCGAACACATTTTCAAAAACCCAGGTGTCTGTGAAGTGTTGACCTCTGCGTTGCACAGCCGGGTCGACAGTCTGAATACAAGCTTCCCATAGGGTCCAGAAATTGCCGGGCACTTAAACAGTCACACGGGACTGCAGTACTGGACAAGTGCTCACAGTCTAGAAGGAAGGGGCTCACGTTGCCAGCTTACAGCAGGCAGGTGGGAAGGAAAATGCTTATGTACCAATGTAGAGATGGAATGCAGTACTCACCCATTCCAAATGCATAATCGCACTGCTAAGCGCGGACTTCAAATTGCAAAAGGCAATGAAAAGTTTGACTGCAATCTTAAGTAAGAAGTTACTGAGTACCGATGTAACAAAGTCTAATGGTTGAAAAGCTGCCGAAGGAAGCAGTATCAATAATGATATCAAGAATAATTGCAATGAATGAAAGTACGTCTGCTTGTCAAAGGCAGCAAAAGTGCAGGGGGCCTAAGAGTAACGTAGGGAAATATCAAGACGAAGGAGCCGGGTCGTGGAAGGTCGCTTACATGCTCGTAGGCAGCGGTTTTTCTTTCGACATTTTCGAGATTTTTCGTCAGAAAAACTTATTATAGCGCCCTGACAACGAAAAAAGTCGTTAGATCTAGAACATAAATTTAGAAACAAATATCCTCTAACACGTGATGTAGCCAGAATCCATGTTTTATTGGTCCTTGATACCGAAAAATCAATTGACGACAAAATGCCTGTCCGTCTGTCTCTGAACGCTAGGGCTAAACATTTCAGCGTATTTTCTCCAAAATTTATACTTCCCAATGGACCTAACTGATGCCACGGCCCCTAGAATTTGAAATCGATATTTTAATTTTGGATGGTACTTTAGGCCTCTAGGGCATTTTCAAAAATTTTTTAAAAATGGCTGCATCATTTTTAAATAAATGTTGTTGGATAGTCTGATGGACATTTCAGAAGATTGTGCAGGTCTCATGTTCGATATAAACCCCGACTTTTCGAAAATTGAAAAGATTCAATTTTTTCCGAGTCTTTCTACAACTACAAGTATGAAGACATAATTTTTTTGCCTAACGAAATGTCATAGAATCAAGAAAATACATTAACATAAGGTTATGTTTGATTTTTCAAAAACATTAATATTTGTTGCGAAATGTATTGTCAAATATAGGCAATTTTTATTTTTTCTTAAAAACAGCACAATATTTTTTTATTATATTGGGACGTTAGTGTAAAGAACGCTTAAGAGAACGGAGCAAATCTCCATGTTCGTTGAAATGCCTCATTTTATGATAAGTTAAAACATTTAAAAATATTCAGTCTCTTCCTAAAACTACAATTGCGAAGATATTGCAATTTTTTCTTAATAAAATGTGTTCATAAAAAAAAGAAGATCCTCAAATAGGACATATTCAATTTTTAAAAACAAGAGTATTTTTTGCGACATTTTGTGTCAAATATAGAACACCATTTTCTTACATCATTTTTCTTAAAAAATGCTCATTTTTTATTAAATTGAGACCTAAGATCTACATCATTAGGGAGAATGATGCAGATCTTATGTTCGCTGAAAAGTCTAATTTTGCGGGAAAAAAAACACTCGGCGACTTCCTACAACTACGATAGTGAAATTACAATTTTTTTTTTCGAATGAACTGTGTTCATAAAAATCATCTTAAAATAAAATCACGTAGAATGTTTTGAAAATATGAGTATTTTTTGTGTAATTTCGCGACAAACATAAGTCACCCGTTCCCAATTTACTGCGCTACGTGAACGTAAAATCAACGGTGATGCTACGTAGTTTGATGCTGTGTAAGAATTTGTATATTATTTCTTATTTCATTGTATTATTATTTTTATTATTACTATTATTATTTATATTATATTTATGTCATTTCATTTTAAATTGCGTGTTTTAATTGTGGTTTGATTGAGAGTAATGCAAGTCAAAACATAGTAATTTTGATGAATATAAAAATTTTATTTTTAATTATATGTCTCTATCCATTTTAATTTTCTTGTGGTATCAACAATGATTCAAAATTTATCGCATACGAGAGAATTGGCCAAAAGTGTATCGCATACGAGTTAGTGACCTATGGTTACTCGTAACCCATTTTTGTAACAGAAGGCTAGCAGATGGCTATAATGGCAGCTGCCTTAGTTCGCGTTAATATGAACTCTTACCTTTATATATTTGAAGAATATTACTGTACTGTAACCGCTATCTAGTGTTGATAGACGCATTTACATCGAAATCCGCCACCTGTTCTGGCAAAACGCGGTGCAAGATTTCAATCAGTACTCTCTGTCACGACTAGGAAGCGTAGAAGAGAGGCATTGATTTATAAATTCCTAATCTGAATACACTAGCCAATGAGAAATTTACGTGACAATACACCACAAATTAACGGGAAGACGAGAGACTTCGCCCCATTTTGTGTGACCAGCGCCTATAACATACGTACTTCCAAAGAATGGACGACGAACGAAAAACGACGGAGCATGTTTTTTCGCAAAAAACTCTATAAGAGGTAACTAGCACAAATTTTATCATGCTAAATTACCGAAGTGCAAGTAAATAATAGTCTGAAATCGCAATACGTTGAATATGTAAATATTTATCCAATGTAAAGTATTGAAAAGGAATTCAAGACTGATTTTTGTCATAAGGCACAATTTCGTCATGAGAGGATTAATAGAACTAATAGAACTTACGTTCTTCCCACAGTTTTTTTTATTTGTGTTTTATCTCCACTGGCAAACTAATACATCGCGCATCATCGGAAGAAATTGTTCATTCGACGGTAGGCGGAGCAGACGGCGATATTTCGAGGCCACGTCGCGCCACTCGCAGCTGTTCACGGTTCGCTAACCTTGAGCGACGAAGGAACGACCACACCGTGCGAGCTACAGCTAAATTTTTCTAGCGTGGCCGTTGGGATTCGCGAGTAGAGGGGGAACCTGAAAGTGATGGGGAGGGAGCCAGGGGACGACTTTCGCGCATCTGCCCATTCCAAAAACATTCGCACTGCACGTGCTAGCGAACTTACTTGGAAATTAATTTGCTATAGTGTCTTCGTTCGGTAGTTGAGAAACACTAAATTCACGTGATGGCGCGGCTCTGCCGCCATCATCTTAATCTTTTCCACTGTTTCCCGTTTCCTCACTATCATTACTAGCATTTTTATCGTTTGCTCCTTTTCCAAATAACCATTTCTTGATGTAGTACATTCAATAATTGTGCGGCGAATGACTCTCGTTGAAACCCTCGAGAGCAGATTACACATTCTTCCTTTTCCTCTCTTTAGTAGAAGTTCAATATGAACACGATTCCCTAAGTTCAATAGAATTCATTTTCTTATTAAGCCCGCGAATACGTCATTCCGAAACACCCGTAGCATCTGCCACTCTCTTAAGAACTGCTGTGACATTTTTAACACCATTTGCTTCTCTCTTCATAAAATGATATACTTTGGCAACTACTTTACGTTTCTGACTGTGAAGTTCTCCCACACTCCCTCTCTTCAACTTGCTCTGAACCAGTCGCATTGCAATAATCACTAACAGAACAATAATCACTTAAAATAACTTCCGAATCACGTACAAATGCTTCACTCTAGTAGATAAAGCAACTGGAAGCATGCACCTCGCAGATACGGACAGTCAGGGTCAATGTTTACACAACTGGAGTAGGACTGTCAAGACGTACTGGGAAAGGACGCGCTCCCCCAAAACAGCTATGTTGGAGGAATGAACTCTTCCGGTAGTTTTGAGACCACGACCTTGAGCGGCCACGCTAAAATAATACTACTGTACGCGGCGTGTTCGTAAGTTCAAACGCTCTGTTAAGAATTATTTCGTCGTAGTTTTCCCTCACGGAGAACTGAAAGCTATCCCACTGGTGTTATAGCGCAGAGAAGATAGGCAATTTGTTTAATTAAAATCGAAAGTCAAATATGAATTGAGTTATATATTTGAAGGGCTTAGTGCAAGAAGGTGTTAACTCAGAAAATGCACAAAAGAGGTATTTGAAGTTTAGCAAACTTTTTAAATATTATTGGAAATCATTTATTTTTCATATTTTTCTTTCTTTCCTTGGTCTAAACTATTTGGTTTACCATCTGTGCTCTTGTCTCTTATATAACAACAAAATATTCACATCATTCCCATCATATTCACAACTCTGTGAGTTGACACCTATTGCCAGTAAGGAGTCATAAAGAAACACACGGCAGGAAGGTGTTAACTCTACGCTGGGAATATTTTCTGATGGTAAGTAATCGGAAAACGGTGCTTACGTATTTTAAAAATGAAGAGCTTAGTGCATGAAGATGTCAACTCAATTTTTAGTTTTGCCACCAAAACCACTTTTCTAAGAGTTTCCTATTAGTTGCTTTGCTAATTTTGATAAAATCATAATAGGTCATAAAAAAGAAGTAATTTTTAGTAATATAAAAAAGTTTCATCCAATATTACCAAATCAAATATACCCTTGAGACATTTTTTTAAGTTTACACCTAGCACTAAGCCCTTTAAATATTAGAATATGTATTACTCATTTCAATGAACAAGAAAATTTATTGTCTAATGAAATTAGCACTGATTTGAAGTATCATACAACAATATTATGTGCTTATTTTTTCTCACAATATTACAACTCCTCTCTCTTGAATTATTCGGTAGAAATAAAAGAACACATTCTATTCAGAACTTTATTCAAACTACTAATTAACATAAAAATTAATCTTCCCTCTCCAGGAACTGGTATACTCCCCAGAAAACTAGAGGGACGAATTTAAATTGTTGAAGATATTGTCGTATTTTTTGCGATCGCGTGCAAAAGGGTGCCAACTGTTGAGTTAACACCGTCTTGCTTGTAAACTCTGAGATAACACCATCTTCCATACACCGTTTTCTACGTGCGATGAGTTGACACTTTTTTACATCAAATATTTCGAAAAATATTGTGACTTTTATAAAAACTAGTAAAAAAACTGATTGGAAACTCCCTGAAAAGCTGCTTTGATGATGAAAGTAAAAATCACAAAATTTTTAGTTAATACTTTCATGCACTAAGTCCTTCAACTATATTGTCGTATTAGAACGCAGATAATTTTTGGTTACAATCTTAGTATCATGATAAGTTAAACATTGTACAGAATGGCCATGTTGAAACGAGTTAACGAAATGTCAATTTCACATTATTTGTGAAGTAATTTGCAAGTATACATTCTAGATTTTGAAAGCCTTAGTTTTTCATTTAATAATCTCAGCGAAAGAGGGATATGAAAACAGATTAATTTATTTCTAAGAGAATTAACTAAAGTTAATAATAATCTGACTGCACAGATCAATAAATTGGAAACTGTCAAAAATAGTAATGCTCTTTTGTGTATTTTTTTAAAATTATTTTTATTTTTAGTCGCATCAACATTGCGGTTATTAGCGACTTCCTGTATAATAGAGTTACAATATAATTATAATGCAGTTAGTTACAGTAGAAAGTTATACAATTACTTTTTCAATTATCTTACAATAGTAATAACAATTCAGGGACAACAATTACAGTTTACATGAATTCATTGGGTATAAATTTCCATAAATATGTTAATGGCTAAACAAAATTTGATTATTTTTTCTTGGTCTTCTTTAAAATGCAGTATTGATTGGTGGTTCAATCCATTTGATACTCCTTGACTGTTTGATACTCCTTGACCTGGAACATACTTTGAAAATGTGATCACGGTTTAAAGGTGTGTTGCATAAATCACATGAGGGTGGAGGTGATTTTTGGATCAAATAGACATGGCTTAATTTACAATGTCCAGTTCGTATTCTCGAAAGGACTACTTGCTCCCTGCGTCGGAATTTAGTGTCGGTGCCTAGTGCATAAAAACTGTTTATAGATTTATGTAAGATAGCTGGCTTTATAATTTGTCCATTCATAGGCTCCATTTATTTTTCATTGCTTCCTCAACAAATTTTAAAATGTCTTCAACTGTACATGATAAGTTATGTACATTTGTTGATATTTGAAGATCAATTAATGTATTTCTTATACTTGCGCCTCTGGTTATGAAGACCGGTTCAATTTGAGAAGGGATCCAAACTAAAACCAAATGTATTCCCGCCTTGATGATCTGAAGATATTCTTCTATAATAACGATGTTTATTTCTGTTTTAGTACTCTTGCTTCCAGTTGACTGATGATAATGAGCTTGTGAGCAGAATGACATTAGGAGAGTGAAGCTTGGGGATGTATTTAAGTGCTGGCATTAAGGCATAGGACTTTGTAGTTTTATGGCTGGCATATTGCTTAAGCTGGAACTTTATTGTGTTATCAGGCATGCATACTATGGCTTCTTTTCCGTTTTCATTGGAACTGCTGTGAATGGAGATTACAGAATAGTTGGAGTAGTTTGCATCAATATAATTCCAGGACTTGTTTAGCCATTTGTGAGTTGATAGGTTTCTCTTTTGATATTTGGTTAAGGTCAAGTCGATTTTGACGTTTGGAATAGTCCAAGGTGGCACAACAGGAATTCTTTGTTTCTCAATATGGTTGTATTGAATATTGAATTCATTTAGTAAATTTTTAACTCTGGAGTAGAAAGGTTTGTGGTAAGGATAGTCTTGATGTACAGTTGTCAATGGGAGAAATACATCATTATGTATAATATGATTAATTGTAGAGGCAGCTTCAATTGCATACCTAACGCTCAGCAGTTACCTTCGAAATTTTAGTGATTGTTCTTGAGCCTCTATTAGGATGCTTCCAATAGGACTTGTGGAAACAACCTGTACAGATTCTCAAGGCTTGGTTATGAATGGTTTCAAGTGTCTTTAATACACTTGGTTTGGCTGAATTATATATCAGTGATCCATAATCTATTTTGCTTCTAATAATTGATTTGTACGTTAGTAATAAGAGTTTTCTGTCAGCTCCCCAGTTGTTGTGAGCTATACATTTAAGAATATTTAATCTCTTCTTGCAGTCGTTGACCAGATTTAGGATGTGGTTCTTCCATGTCATTTTACAATCGAATGTTAATCCAAGTATTTTGGTGTTTTGCACAGATCGTAGGGTTCGTTGCCCTAAATACAGATGGGGAGTTGTGTTTAGGTTGCGCTTGGAGAATAATATGCATTCCGTTTTTTGGCTGAAAACTTAAAACCAGACTTAAGGGACCAGGAATATAATTTATTTAAAGCTTCTTGTACAGCTTCTTCAGTGGTAGTTAAGTTTTTCCCTTTACAGAGGACAATTATATCATCGGCATATTTTCTAACTATTGTTGGTGCTTTTATATCTTGATCTGCATCATTAATGGCCAGAAGAAATAATGTCACACTTAAGACGGATCCTTGAGGAACGCCGTTTTCTTTTGTCCTTATATCAGATAGGTGGTCATTAACTCTCACCTGTATTCTACGGTCAAGTGCAAAATTTTTGAGAAATTCAAACATATTTCCCGTGATTCCTATTTCTTGAAGTTTACACAAGACGCGATGTATCCAGACCATGTCATAGGCTTTTTGATTGTAATAATTCCCCACCCAAGCATTCATGGAGGAAAATTATTAACTAATTTCGTCCTTTTCTTCTAACTTCGCGGGATGCGGGAAGGAGCAGGTCTTGTAAACATGAATTGCCAAGAAATACATTATTCATTCTGCTGGTAACATAATTACAATTTAAGTTACACGGCCAACGCGCGGCCCGCCTCGCAATAAAAAAACAACTACAAACAGTGCGTATTGCTGACGCAATGAGTTCATCACACCCCTTTTGAGATGATCCTTAGATGGCAGGTAAGCGAGCGAACCTCTCGCTCTAGCCCGCAATGTTGGTGGCCGCACAAAGGCTGCGCCGGCGGCAGGGAAACGTCAGCCACGTTGACGTGAGCGGATGTTGACCACCGACAGATTGTTAGGCGAATCTACTAAGCTCGGGCAATGCTGGCGAATGACATCCACGCAACCATCCGTTTCCATATAACTCCCACAGACTTGAAGTGTGGAGAGCGTAACATTACTGCTTGCTCCACTACGTGAGATGACGAAATCAAGCGCAAGTCTAGCACTTCGCAATATGCGGCAGATGCCGCGTTCCCCTTCAAGAGCCGGAGAGGCCGTTTGACGTTAACTCGTCAGTAAAATCTCGGAATATCTATTTGCCTACAGCTACATTCACCATCAAACTTTTGTCTCCCACCATCCCCCTGTGAGGTTATTCTCTGATTCGTTGTATTAAACGAAAGTTGTGGGAGTGAGGCCTCGCTTTGGCGAATAGAAATATCGGCGCATGTCCGTTGGAAATAACATTTGTGAGTGTTAATTTCAGTGAGGTGTGTGAGAATTTCAGGAATAAGTTTCCCTTAATGTATTTCTGGGAAGCGCAAATCTCCAACGTCCGGCAACGGCTGCGCTAAGCGGCCTTTTCCGACGATGGGCGCTATCCTTTTGAAAAGTAGTGAAATGTTTTAAGACGGCGACAAAGGAATCTCTCAAGCGGGCGCGGGCGCCGGGGCGGCGCGGGCGCGGGCGCAGGCGCCGGCCGGCGCCGGCGCCGGTAGCGGCAAAAAGCGGCTCTTCCACGGGCTCTTATCACATATACACGTTTTATATGATGGGGATCGATGTACTGTTACATAATATCGAGGTTGACAGCAATCACATGTTGCTTCTTAATAAATACCTCTTGGATATAGGTTTCGGTGCTGATAAGATGGGAATGTGTGGAATGTACCAGGACGAAAACCGAATTGCCATGAATAATTTTTTGATTATCCATAAACCATCTAATTCTTTTGTTCACATTTTTTTCTAAATGCACATGTTACATGTTGATGATATTGGTCTGTAATTGTCAGTTTTCGATTGGTCTCTGCCAGGTTTCAGTACTGGCACAACAAGTTGCTGTTTTCCATATTTTAGGAAAGATACTATTATTCCATATTATATTGTATATTGCAAGTAGGGTTTGTTTGCCTTTCAAAGAGAGATTTTTAATAAGGGCATTGGTAATATTATCAGGACCAGAGCGGTATTAGTTGTGGACTCAATGGTAGAGGTTAATTCAGATAGTGAAATAGGTTCATTAAGTTGACACGTTATCCAGTTTTCTTCTTTATCCAGAATAATTTGTTGATTTTCCAGCTCATTTTTATATGGAATAAACTCACTGAGATAGTTCACTGTGCTGGAATGTTTTGCCAAGGCATCAGCAAATTCATTGGCAATTAGTAAAGGGTCAGTTACAACTTGATTTTCAATATATATAAAGTTAATTGCATTATTTCTTTTGTTTCCTTGAATTCTTTTGACTTTTTTCCAACATTCAGATATACTATTTTGACTGAATAAGATGAAACATAGTCCAGGCTTTAGCTTTGCGGTCTTTAATGGTTCTTCTGGCTGCAGCTCTGGTGCTCTAGTATTCAATTTGTTTTCAAGAGCACTATGTTTTTTATATCTATTAAAAGCATGTTTTGCTTTTCTGATAGTCTCCTCACATTTCTCATTCCACCATGGTACCCTTTTCCTTTTGAATGAATTTTTATATTAACAAATTGAGTCATTTGCTGTTTTGGCGATGATATCTGAGAAGGATTGAATAGTTTTGTCTATATTCCCAACATCGTTGAGTAGATTAGCCTGAGTAAGGAAAACATCAATCTGATTTTGGTACTTAGTCCAGTCACCAGTGTTGAAATTCCATTTCGGGGCAGCAGGCGGAGGTGAATAATTGCTTTTGGGACTGAGGATGTTGATGAATATAGGATTAATGATTACTACCATAAGGGTATTCGGATGCATACCAGTTACAATTTTGGGCGAATCGGGACGAGGAAAGCGTAAGGTCAATGGCATTGAACTTATCATTACTGATGTTGATGTGAGTAGGCTTGTCCAGAATTAAGAATTATCAGTTCATTCTCTTCTATAACAGATTCAATTTTCAACCCTCTTGAGTCAGTTTTATATGATCCCCAAAGATAATTGATGACTATTAAAATCTCCTAACAATATAAAAGATTTTGGTAACTGTTTAATAATATCACATATTTCATTACTTTCAAAGGAATAGCTGTTTGGAATATATATATTGCATATGCACAGGATGGTGATAGAAAGAATCTTAGTAGCAACAACTTCTATTTTTGATTCAATATTGAGTTGTTCTGTGAGTAGATAATTTTTAGTATCCAAGGCTACACCTCCACATGCATAGTTCGAATTGCTTCTGTTTTTATTCAAACATTTAAATCCATTTATGTTGCCAAAATGTTTATCTTTAAAATTAGTCTCTTGAATACATAGAATATCTGGATTATGTAGATTACAAAGAAACTGGGTACTTTCCAATCTAGTATAAAAGCCATTAACGTTCCATTGTAAAATTTTCATAATTATTTTAGAAGTTATCGGAACTTGTACCAGTTCCAGAAACGTCTTGTACTGAAGTACTAATTTTCAGTTTATTAATGATCCTTGTAAATCTATTCTTGATGGACCTTTCAGTGAGTTTAGGATAAATCACAGTCATCATTTTTATAATAGCTTAGGTGTAATTGGAGTAATCTTTTACTATCAATATGGGATCTGGAGATACAAATGAATTTTCTAAAAATGATTTACATTGATTATATGTTAAGGGGAATTTATTTGGATTTGATTCAATCATATCTTTTATGGGGACAATAAGTTCTTCAACAGATTTAGGTGGTAAGGTGTCTTTGTCATTGAGTTCTTCATTTTTGTCCTTCCTCTTTTTTTCCTGGGTTGCTTTTGTGACACTTCAGCATTAGTATACATGTTATTGTTTAACGTTTCTTGTAGTGATGAAGATTCAGAAGGAATACTCCTTTTATTTAAATTAGGAAAATCTGTACTGTCTGCTGTGTGCGCACCGACTACTCAAACGGCGCGCGCCAGCAAAACTGAAGACTCGGTCAAGAGGGCGCAGCACAAACGCGCTGCGCACTGACCGTAGCTTAGAACTCAATTTCCCATTGGCCCACCGGGGTATAAAAACCCGGTGGACAACGGGTCAGGCAGAAGTCAGCTACCAGTCGTCTACCTGTCAGCGACGAGTGCCACCTGCCAGCGATCAACGGAGAGCCAGCACACGCAACCGCCAGCCCGAGCCGGCGGACCGAGTCTTCCGACGCCGAGGCAACGGAAATCCACAACGCCACTGCCTCGCAGCACCGGGCGCCGGCCCCGCCGCCGCCAGGACGCTCTGTCCAGCGACGCGACCACGCCCCGGCCTCACCACTGCCGAGCGGACGGCACAGCTGCCGTCGCTACGTTCGGCGACGTCTCCCCCTAGCAGTCGCCCGGGTGGTGCTACGGCCTCACGCTGTCGCGGGTTCTACCTGGCCCCCGCGCTCCAGCCTCTCGGGACTTGGGCGACGGCTCCGCCGCCGCCGCCACGTCTCTCTAGCCGGCGACACTACCTGCTCGCCGCGGTCCGTTGTCACGGCCCCTCCCACTGCCACTCACCACGGCCGTCGGCCGTCAAAACAGCCTTCAGCTTACCCAGTTCGCCTCCCGGCGACCATTTGTATTTTATGTTGTGTACAATAAATGTTGTGAGAAACGGAGTTCTTCGTCTGATTTTAAAAGACACAACACTGTCCATTGGAGGAGGTAAGTGGTCTTGTGCTAGAAATTGGGTTGGTTGCTTCTGAATTTCTTCATTATCAGGTGTGATGTTTGGTATGTCAGTGGGGTTGTGTTCTTTTCCATCATTCAAAGGCTTGGAAGGACATTGACTGGCAATGTGTCCTTCTTGTTTGCATTGAAAACAAGTTATATTGTCTGTAGAGAAGTAAATTCTGTAAGTAGTGTCTTGATAATATAGTAATGTGGACTCCGGTAAATTTTTGACATCTCAGGATCAATGAAGACTTGTCTTTGGAAGCTCATAATGTGGAATAGGCTCCGTTCTGAAATACCATCTCTAATGAATGTGATGATATAATGTTCTTAATTTGTTTGGGCATGAAGCACTTTTAAAATTTCATCATGAGGAATAACCGGACAAACGTTGGAAATTATGACACGTACGTGTTTATTGATTAGAGGTCTTACATTTAACTTGTGATTATTGATTTCGCTTACTTTGTGTCTTTCTGTAATTTCCTGGACAGTTTCAACATTAGAAAAGAATATGCATATTCTGTTATTTGATGTTCTTGATATGAATCTAATTTTACTGGGTTCACAACAGAAGCAATTTTGGTTATATAGTCCTTAATGCTGATGTGATCATTTGCTTCAATTACAATAGCTTGGTCTTTGTTGGGAAACATATCGCTTTGAGCAACGTTGGAGTAAGATTTATTTACCTGTGTTCGTTGACTACCAGTAGAATTGGAGGTTAGGACTCCCCTGTTGTCAGAAGAATCCATTTCCTTTAAACCTTCAGGCACTTTCGTAGGAGATCTAATGTTTCTGTGAGTTTGTGCACCATACTAAAGTGTTTATTCACAATTCACTCGTGATTCTCTTCAAAACTAAGTACATAACTTTGTAAAAAACAGTCGCACTACACGTCCGTACAGGGTGGATGACAAGCACCGAATCCCGTATTTTTTGTGTCTATTCTTTTGTGTGAATAGTGTACATAAGTGAAACTGTTATTGTGTATGTGTTAATACCCTTTCAGGAAGTTTATTATTTGTTCTGTTTCATTCTATGGTATCTGTGTGATAAAACTTCTGTAGTGAAGGGAGTCATGCATTGAATAAATGGATCATATACTGTTAATTTCACTAAATTCAGTGTAATCTTTGTTCATGTATAATATACTCTCCTGGTTAAACTCGTTTTCTACCGAAGTTTTCTGATCCTTAGTATCGTAAAACGAACCCAATCCTGAGATTATGGTAGGAGCAGGCTACCTACTGTAGGAAGGGAAAGGTGACGTTCATCGATGCCACCTACTCATCGAGTAGGTAGATCACTCGTATCACCTAATCTATTAGGAAATAGGCAGGTGGATGATAATACCATAATGTTTGATAATTACTATGATATATTTCTCGATCTATATTTCATTTTGGTTTGCCAACACTGTTAGTATCATATTATTTATTATCTTATATTTATTTTAATTTCTCGCATACTGCTTACGCAGAATATTGTAAGGCTATAAAATACATTTGATATGTTTGTGAATACACTGCATACCTTATACAATGAATTTAATATATTTTCATCAGTAATATATTTTCATTTAAAGTTTTGAATAAAATAACTATTGCTTGAAACTATTCAATTTTCGCATCAAATGTTCTGCGATTTTATATCAGTTTTTCAAGAAATGATGCCTGAGATGTGTTCATTCGGAGAGACTCTGGTATAAATAGTTTTACATAACCATTACTAAAGGCGAGAAAGTTCTTGCTAGTTTAGCATCACTAGAGTCGGAAACAATTATGAAAATTATAAGTTTAAAATTGGTTTTTATTTTTATGAATGTGGGAACGTTTCGCGGCGCAGTTTGTGGGATTCAATCATTACAAAGTGGGCTCCTCAGTAGCAGATACGAGCTCGTCTACAAATTACACGACTGTTTGAACGAAAATGAACGTGTCACGGCACTCCACACAAATGCTAATGTGGATAATTTCTGCAATGAAGAATACTATTTATTGAGAAACGGACTATGTCTTGCTTACTTCGCAAAACCTCTTAGTCGAAAAATGATAATTTTCAAAAACATACCAATGCAACCCAGGATTCACTCTTATTGTTTTAATAAATATTTTCTGAATGTTGGATACTAATCTGTATCTGTGAACACGTTCATTCTACTTATTTTTTACTCTCTCTCTCTTCCGCTATTGGGGTAGAGACAAAGTTATGTAATGCTGCGCAGAAACACGGAGAATTTTCGGCAGAAAAACTGGCAACGAAAAAGTAAATAAATCTAGACATTAAATTTAGAAAAATATTCTCTAAATCGTCGTTGTAACCAGAACCCATGCTTTGTGGGTTCTTCATATCGAAAAATCGATGGACGGCAAAACGTCTGTCCGTCCGTCTGTTCGTCTGTCTATGAAGAACGCTATCGGCTATACTGTTCAGCCAATTTGCTCCAAAATTTATATTCCCCAATCGATTTAACTTATGTCACGGCCACTTGAATTTGAAATCGATATTTTGATTTTAGGGGGTACCTTACATGAAACCTCTGGGACATTTTTATTTTATTTTTTTAAAATGGCTCAATTTGTTTTTTATTCTATTTTGTTCTTGAATTGTCTGATGAACGTTGAAGAAAACTGTGCCAGTCTCAAGTTGCTTTACATCCTGAGGTTTCGAAAATTGTAAAAAAATCAATGTATTTTTAAAACAGTGATAATAATAAATAAAATTACAATCGTGAAGATAAAATTTATTTTCTTAATGAAATTGTTATATCCATAAATTAAAGCTTGCTCGTTAATTTAACAATTCATTGAATCCTTCTTTACAAAGCTGGCAGTGATTACGTAAGTAGGGAGTAGCCTCTCCCTGCGCTGTGCTGTCTCCCCACCCGTCCGAAAGACCTGTGGCGATCACCACTAGCCGCCACGTTGCCAGTTGTTGGCCATCTCATGTCTCCAGCATCTCCATGTCCGGCTCCTGGGCGTTCCGGGCTGCACGCTGGCCTCATGTGCAGAGTCGGCAGGCGGACTAAATTCCGCAATCTTTCTCTCTCCCTGCTGACTGCTGATTGCTGGCTGCTGACGGCTAACGGGTGCTTGCGGACCATTGGCTCCCGACGGTGGACTCGTGGCCGCTGATTCTGGACTGGACTACCCTGGAGGTTCAGGCTGGCTCCATTTATAGGGCCGATGACGGGCAGTGAGACTCGCTCCCATAGCTCGTCTCCATGAGGCTGTGTCCATGGCTTGCAGCTGCCGCCGCCGACTCCCGACAGAGCGCGCTATCTCGCTGTTCGCGCGCCAAGTACGAATGTCATGCGCGACCTGACTCCGCACAATGACAGAAATGTCTCATCAAAAGCAGATCTTCAAAAAGCTCAGGTTTAATTTTTTCAAAATATGAGTATTTTTTGTGTAATTTGGTGACCAAAATAATCGCCCCCTCTCGAATTTACTGCGCTTTGTTGGAGGTAATTCCAGACAGTTAGGATGCTTCGTAAGTTAGAATTTGTATATTTTTTTCATGTTTCTTTGTTCGTTTTTTTACATTCGAATCTTTCGTTATGCATTTACACATTACATGTTTTAGAAATTAATTTAAAACTTATTTGGAAATATATGAAAAAAAATTGCTAGCTTTCAGGGAATATCAGATTGGTAATTTGCAACAATGACTCGACAACAATAACCTGGGAATAATTTGTTTGTGAATTACGTCTTATGTGGGAAAATTACCTGTACGGAAAGCAGTTATAATTGGTCGAATTTGTGTGATATTTGCTTAAAAATATTTAGTTTTTTTAAAATTGTGTGTTACGATGTAACTGAGCAGGTTTGGGCAGTATTAACTCTGCGGCGTACGTGGTCGATCTCTCATACGGTCGAGTTGTTCTTTCGCCGATAGAGCGCCATAAAATTATTAAAAACACCGTCGTTCTTAGAACCTCTCTTATAATTGTTCTCATATATTTTCCGATTCCAGTTTGTGCCAACGGGCTTTGCGCTGACGGCACGAGAATAGTCTGAATCAAACCGTGTGCAGTGCCGCATAACGCAAGCCAAAGCGTGTAGTACAGTTTACAACTGATGCAACTTTTTAATGACGTGTCTTGTTCTCATTATGATGTGCTGATGTTCTTATTATGCAAAGGGGGTGGGTGGCGGAGGGACTGGGCTTCGGAACAGTTTGGGGTGGAGGGTTTGGGCGATGGGGCGGCTGGACGACGGCCGTGGGTGGGGCGTCGATGCCGGCGGCCAGACAGGATGTTTGTTAGAATGTATTTCTACCTGTTGGGAAAATTCTAAATAATTTTTTTGAATATTTTGGTCGTTTTCTTTAGATTTTTCTGATGTTGGGGAACTCTAGAATTTTAGACTATCATGCAGAATTCGTATATTTCGATTTTTCTAATTTCTGCCCGCATCCTCTCTTTTGCTTTGGTATTTGCTGTTACGTGTTAATTCTTTAAATTTTTGCAGAACTTCTCGAAACTTTTCGAGAGCTTTAGAACTGTTTGTTTGCCCTCAAAACTTTCAAAATATTTAGAAGTCCCGCGTTCGCTTGGTAGCCCGCTGTCACGCGTCGCAACGCCTCAGGGCCTCGAACGAGTCAGCCAACTCCGACTAATTAAATCGGAGGGCATAAAGTCTGACGTCAGAAGACGTACGTGGACGGCTGCCTAAGATTTTGTAGTATTTGCGTTTTCAACATCGCAAATATGAGTCACAGAAGGATAAACAATCAATGAGCAAATAGGCGTGTCATAACCGTAGTTCAAACTATCATCTCTTGATCCACCCAATACTGCAATGCTTTTTCTATTGATTATAACATTAAATGAAACTGGGGGAGAACTCTGGAAAACTAGGATTTGGCAAATAATTCGTTATTCATCGGAAAACCTGAAGAAGAGCAGAGTATTTTTTTCAAAGACAAATTATTCTAAAAAAATTAGAAAGTGATTTAGTCACAATTTATGCGATAAAATGAAAAACTCACACAAACATAATTTTGTGAGAAAATCGTTTTCGACGTTTATACTTTTGTTGGACTTAATTTGGAAAGTAAAATTCTCATATTCAGTTTTTATAATGTTTTGACATGAAACATTACTCTACTACTCTATAGTTTTTTCAATGTTGAATACGAATTAATGATCTATATTATTCATTACAGATGTTTGAGACATGTCATTATGCGGTAGCTTTGGATTACAGTGTGTAATGTTGTATATTATACTACTCAAAATTGTTCAAATTCAAAAACAAATTTGGCCGTTGAATTTCTTTCAGTGTCTGCATATCACTGGATAAACATTTTATTGAAAAACATTAGAAAAGAATAATAAATAATAATGTTAATCAGAAAAGTGGAAGAACATATGACTTTTTAACAATTTTCACACCTCAGTGTCTCGGGTTATTACTATTATTCAAATTTGCTGACATTTTGCACAGCCAATTGTTTTGTGAATTTGGACCATTCTGACAGTGAGAAGAAAAGAAATGAAAGTTTTATTTTATACTCGCCACCCTAATAAGTAAGCATACTTGTATATTAATTTATGTAAAATTGTATTTTTAAATCATTTTATTAATCTTAGAAAACAATTTTGTTTCTAAAACAGTAAAATCATACTTCCTATCTTACTAGGATCATTTTCATACTTGATATTTAAAACAAATGACGTCTCGTAACCTCAGAGTGAGCATCGCTGTTGTCTCTGATCCTGCGGTCTTAGAATTCCGAAGCTCCGTCGGTGTGCGGGGACAGTTTTCGCCGAACCGACGCCCCAAAGGGACCGCAGCAGAATCTTATCTCTCACTTCCGAGAAACCCACCGCGACGAGTGTCCCAGTGGGAAGACCTCCATTTAAAACCAATGCTTCTAGCTATCAGTCACGCCACGGGGAAGCTGCTGAGTGTCTACGTCGGAAGGGGCCCTTACACGCAGCACAGGTCGGGGAGAGCGGAGGGGAGCGGCTGCGATGGCGCCCGCGAGGGACAGGTACCTGGAGAAACAAGATCCGCAAGGAGCGCAGTGGGTCGGACAGGATCTATCATTCCGGGCAGGATGTCGCCGCAACTTGGAATACTACCTAACCTACACTTACGGGACTAACGACCACAGCAGTTAATGCGCTCAGCAACATCAATCAAGATTTCGGCAATTTCAGTACAACGAGTAGGAATACCCGACATTTCGAAACATTTCCTCCTCTACCAACAGTATTTTTCTGGTATTAGTTTATTTGCTTTCCTGAGCACAAACACCAAATTATCATCTTCCCTTTACTCACACTTTCTACGATTCCTGGTTGAATGACTCAAGCAAGGCTGTGGTGCAACAAGTGGTATCCGGAATAATGAATGGATGTCACGAGAATTATTACAGTTGAAGTGATATTTACTTTGTTGCGAAGAGTCTGGGATCATCTTTCGAAATTGCACACGAACAAAAGTTGAAGTACGTTTAACTTCTAATACAGTGTATATTCTTTTTAAGGGCATAAAAGGGAAATAAATAGGCAGTAACTAATTTCCACTGTATTTCACCAAGTCATAAAAGCTTTCACACAACAATCACAAAATAACACAACAATCACAATACAAATGTATGTGTAAAAATGCAAATACACAGAGCAGTGCAACAAATTTGCATGCAATAGACATGCAAAAAGTCATCAATTGCAAAAATTGTTCTGAAGCCTAATAAGCTATATTTATAACCATTATTATTTAACAAAACTTGTAATACGTGATGTACTTCAAATAAAACTAAATAACAATTATATCCAAATATTATTCAGGCGTCACAGAGCTCATTTGCCTATAAAATAAACTTGGTGTACGAAGTACGCGGCGCGGGTACTTGTGTGACAAAACGAGTACTAAGGGTTAAGTTTAGAAATTCTTGACACTAACTTTTTGAAAGCTTTAAACATTCGATGCTAGGGAATTGTTAATTTAAATACTTTATCTTACAAAGAAAGCATCATAGTGAATTATCTTTACATGGTTTCAAGCTATTCATTAGATTAGAAATTGTCTAAAAACAAAATTACAATAAGTTCAGAATTTTTAAGTATCTGGTTCCAGTTACGACATTCTACTGCATTCGTAATTAATTAATTTAACATATGACTCCGAATGTACATAACTGCTGAACGTATACTTTAGAAGATTCACTCTAGTTTTAAACCACTCTTAGCTGGATTGATGCAAACTTCAAACAGGGCAATTGGCTATGGGGGATCACTGCGAAACGTTTTAAACTCTCGAGACCCCCTCCACGTCGAAATCAGCATGAACCCTTCTCAGTTGCAGCGTCCGCAGCCAAGGTCACGTACGAAGGTTCCTCCCTGCCGTTCCTACAAAGCTGTTGCAGAACTCGCTCGCTGCCTCGCCCGTTGCTTCGCGTAACATCCAAGCATCAAATTTCAAGAGAAGTAGAGTAAGTATATGCATAAAAAACTGAAAGGAAGAATGTCCTTCACTAAATTGCCATCTAATTACTGTTATGAGTGCATGCTTGAATGGACTGAGTTTCTCTCACATAAAAGCAAGTGACATTTTTGTCTTATTTTAAATCCACGTTTGTAAGATATTTTCTCTTCTTTTTTTAAACTTTCCCCCCGTCCAGTAGCCCTGGCGAGGCGGTCGGTTATTGACTTGAGGGGGTTACATGCACCGCAGCTCTATGGCTTGTGCGGCAAAGATGAGGGGCAGATTATAACTAACTTATTAACTAACTTAATACTAACTTAACCTGTGGATGAAGCCGGCACTTTAGCTGGCAACCTAAGATTGAAGTTCTTGGGTAATGTCTTGCTGTCTTTTCTTTGCTTCCTTTATTTTCTATTTCTTGATTTCTTTTTATCATTCACACACACACACATTCATGCTAAGATTTATTATACAATTCACACACGCACGCACTTCCACACGACACTACTTGCACCTGCACGGTTACGCCCCGGCGCCGACTTTCCTCAACGCGTCCGTGGCGGCTAGGCACTATGCGCCCTGGTGGCGGTAGCTGACGGGTCCCGCGGGCCCCGCTTCGTCACCGGCCGCCGGGTCCCTCACTCGTCCCGCGCGGGGCCTCTCGCCGCTGCTCGCAGAGCTCTGCAAGAAGCTGCGGCGGAATCACCCGGAACGTGAAGGGCACTTGCTTGGGCCCTCCTGGGGCGAAGTAGGTCCGGTGGACCTCGCAGTTCACCGCCCGACCGGTTTCGCACAAGAGCCGCGGAGCTTGCGGGCCTAGCGCCCGCGTGAGCGCCGTGCGTGCCCTCCGGCGGATCTCCTCCGGCAGCTGGCGGTTTACGCCCAAGGCCCCATAGATTACATTGTTCCTATGGTGGCGGTTGGGGAAGGGGGAGAA
Organism: Acheta domesticus; assembly: GCA_031308135.1. Lineage (NCBI taxonomy): Eukaryota > Metazoa > Arthropoda > Insecta > Orthoptera > Gryllidae > Acheta > Acheta domesticus. The sequence goes on from JAHLJT010004567.1 coordinate 64,508,287, forward strand.
AGATGCGGCCTCGTTGCGGTGCGTACCGCTCGGTTCTCAGCCGCCCAGATCGGGCGAAAGGTCGAGACCGGCACTGCCGCGAAGGTTTCGCAAGCACGAATGTCCACAAGCTACGTATGCAGGCGGTGAAGAGGAGACGCTTCTGTGAGAGAAGCAGGTCCGGGGAGCTGAGGAGGGGACGTCGAAGGGAGGTCCTTGCAAGAATTTTGTGGCGGAGGACCTCGGCGTGTTTGTGCCAGTAGAATCCACGATCTAGTGTCACACCCAGGTACTTCACGCTTGGGGACTAGGGGAGATGCGCGCCCGCCAGTAGCACCGTTTCCTCGGGGTCTGCCCTCTTGACGGCTGAAGTTGACGGCCACGCCCTTTGAAGGGTTTAGAGCCAGGCGTTTCTGGCAAAGCCAGGTGGGAAGGGCGGCGAGGTATTCATTCAGATATCTCACTGCTTGCCTGCTGTTCGCCGATTTCACGTAGTACGCAAGTCGTCCGCGAACATCAGGAGCCCGCAACGCAGGATTCCCGTTCTCCTTTCTGCTAGCAGCGGCGCATCATTGACGTACAGTCCGAAGAGGGTGGGGGAAAGCACGCTTCCCTGTGGTACCCCCGCCCCGGCACGTCTTAGGGACGACTGTACGCCATTAACATCGCACTCTGAACGTCCTCTCTGTGAGAAAACTACCGATCAACCTGGTGAAGCAGTCACTTATCCCGACTCGATGAGGCATAAGAGTGCTCCCTCATGCCACACCGTATCAAAGGCCGACCGCATGTCTAGGAAGACGGTAGGCAAAGTCTGCCGCCTCTCGAGAGAGAGGCCGATCTCGGTGCAAGAGGCGAGTCAGCTGCTGCGCGGAGCTATGACCCGCTCTGAATCCGAATTGTTCGTCTCGGAGGAGACCTAGGCGCCGTATTTCCTGCTGCAAGCGCACCAGCATGAGGCGTTCTAGAGTCTTTCCTAGGAACGAGAGTAGACTGATGGGTCTGTAACTACTCGGCAGGAAGAGGCTTTTACCGCACTTGGGTATTAAGCAAATGCTTGCAGTTTTCCACGCACGCGGGAAATATCCTTGTGCCTGGCAGGCATTGAAGAGCGCCGGGAGAAATTCCACCCCTTTGTCGCCGACGGCTCTCAATTGAGCGACAGTGATGCCGTCCGGGCCGCAAGATTTTTTAGGGTTTAGACGTCGGAGCACTCCGCGGAGTTCTCCGTCCGTCACTCGGCGGGCTGATGTGTTCGGTGTGGCTGTTAAGTGACACCGTATGCGCTCCACAGTCAAGTGAGCATCACTAGCTCCGGCATCGATGGGGCCTGAAACTGCCGCTCGAGCGAGTCAGCAAAGACTTCGCTTTTTGCGGTGGCGTCCCACACATACTCCGGAGACGGAGGAGGTTGACCAGGGAGCCTTGGGGCGTCCGCGTTGGTCTGAATAGGGTGGTTTACTCCTGGTTGCCGCCCCAGCGCTTTGGATAAGCCCCAAAGGCGTTTGTCGTGGAGATTGCACTCTTCAATTGTACTTTTCCACCGAGCGTTTCTCTCGTGTCTCAGAGACGCACGGAATTCTCGGCTCAGAGCTCTCGCCCGCTCCCCGTCTGCGGGATCGCCAAATCGGTGGTGAAGATTTACTGCTCTGCGGAGCGCTTGCAGTGTCCTTCTCTGCTCACATGTGAGCGCGGGACGAGAATCTGGCACACGCGTCACTTTTGTGACCTTTTGTATACGGACATAACCGTGTCAGTGAACAAGTTCACCGCAGATTCTATGTCCATATTGGTCACCAGCGGTCTCTGCTCGAGCAAATCGCTCACTTGAGCTTGATAACCTACCCAGTCAGTGTCGCGCGTTGTTCACATTGTTTGTTGGCGTGCTGCGACAAGAGATGTCCCTACACATATTACCGGATTGTGATCGGAATCCAGTTCGGGTCAGTGACGACGGTACATCGCAATCACTCCCTTCACGATCGCAAAGTCGATAATACCCGGTCGCTTGCGCGTTCCGCGCTGGGCTGTCGGGAAAAATGTGGGACGTTTCGGCGCGCATACATATACGCCCCGTCTCGTCGCTGCTAGAGTGGCTAGATTGGTGCCGTTCCTGTTGGAACCTAAGCTAACCCCACGACCGGTGTCTTGCATTGAAATCACCAAGTAGCAGAACCTTGGTGTCGAGAACGAGAATAGCTTCGATTTCGGAGGCATTAAAAGTTTGATCTGGGCAGTAGACAGACACGATAAGCAGTCGGCTGTTTCCCACCCAAATGTGTACTCCAACCGCCTCGAGTGACGTTAGCATTAGGGTCGAGAGGTTTGCTTGTAGCTGAGGGATGTCGCGGCGAATGTTCAATGCGACACCGCCTCCCAATCTGCCTTCGCGGTCGCTCCGGTATGTTGCGAATCCTTGAATTCGGAAGTCGCTCCGGGCGTTGAACCACGTCTCTTGTAACGCCATGATATCGAGTTCATACGTTCGAATGAACTCGCCTATTTGCTGCGCTTTGTGCAATGCGCTGCGCGCATTCCAGGTGCATACACGCAGCGGTTGCATGCAGGTAGATTCTGGGCGTCTACTAGTGGTTTGCGCCATCGTCAGGGAGGAGAGATGCTAGCTGTGCGAGCATTGACAGAAACTGGCTTCCGGAGAATGCTGCAGGGGCAGCCGCGGGTGGAGCGCTGGACCGCGACTCCACCGCACCGGTTGTGCCCCGCGTCGTGGGGGCCTGAGTGGCGTTTGCCTCTGCTAGGCTCTGTACCACCTGTGACCAGGCTATCCCGTTACCTGCCTGCCGGACTGCACCGTCCTGATTTCGGACGTGTGTGCCGTGGTTTGGCCGCCCGGCGTTCCCCCCGGCATTATCTGAGGGACGACCAGGGAGACTGAAGTAGCTGCAGCCGGAGTACGACGCAACGTGGCGTCCGCCCAGTTGCAGCATTCTGGCGGGAGGTTGAAGTTCCTCTCTTAGAGTGCCGTGCCCTTAAACTCCGGCTTGTAGGATGGCCATCTCCCTTGCAGAGCTTACAGCGGTAGTCAAAGGGGCCGAATGGTGACCCCATCTGCATCAACGGGCGCAGAAGAGGTGTCGTGCCCTCTTTTCGCGCTCTACAGTTACACCAAAGTTGTCCAGTTGACAGATCGAGTAGATTCTGCGCGAGGCAGGTGTGTCGCGTAGGGTGACCATAAATGTCCCCGTGAGCCGTTTACTGCGCTGCCATTCATTGAGTGGGGGTCCACCTTCACCGGCGGGTCCGGCGACCGCAGCTTCCTTTAGACGCCAGTGTTGCCTGGCGCCCAGGGGGTCGTAGCCGAGCTCTCTCAGCTCTTGCGCCACTTCCCCCTCGGTGAACCCTCTCGGGAGCCCCATGATGGCCACCCGGAGGGTCTTTTCATGACCTTCACGTGGTAGCGGGTGGGAGTATAGGAATATGCCATGTAGTTTGGCATACTTCTCGGCTTCCAGGTAGGTCACCTTGTCTGTGGTGTGGATTGCGTAAACAATACGCTTCCCCCGGGTTTTGAATCGGCCAATTGTGGCCTTTTTCCCTGTTGCAGCGCCCAGCGCACGACCGTGGGCGAGAACAGCATCGGGGGAGATCCGGAGCCGTATGTAATATGGCCTTTTCGGCGGCCGTGAGGCGGCCGCCGCTCGGGGCTCCCGTGTTTCGAGCAGGGCGTGCGCGGGCGCCTCCGTCGGGGAAATTTGCGTTGCGGGGCCGGCCGCGCTGGTTGGACGGGGACGGTTTGCCCGCCGCCATCTGTGCCTTCGCCGTCTTGGGTTTGGGAGGGAGAGGGCTGGGGGTGGAGGCGTTACCTGCTGCCGGGGGCTCCTGCAGGGCGCCGGAGCTGGATCCGCTCTGCGCCGTCTCTTCCTCTTGGGCGTCGCCACCCTCGCCGCGGAGATCCTCGGACCCTCCGGTGGCGTTTCTGTTGGGGGTGGAGCTGAGGCCTACAACTGCGGCTGTAGCAGCGACTTTCGTCTTTCGCCGACGGTTGCGGTTCTTCCCTCTGGAGGTAGTGGTAGGGGTGGCGGCTCCCGCTTCGGTGGACGGCGGTCGGCCGGTTTCGCCTCCCCCGCCGCTCGTTGGCGAGGAGGAGGAGGTCTCGGGTGGTCTCCCGGGGGGTGGAGCGGCCCGCTGGGTTGCTGAGGTCTGGGTCTGCGGGTCTCGACGGTTCGGGCTGAGCTGCGGAGGTGGGGAGCGTCGCACTCTCCTCCGCTAGGTTGCCGCTTGCTCTGCCGCATCTCTCGGATGACAGCGGCGCTGCGGATGGGCTGGTGATTCTTTGTTGTGGGGCTGGGGAGTGCGCTTCGAGTGCGCGCCCCCTTTCCAGCACTGAAGGCGAAGGCCGCGGCTCCGGCGTGGGACTGGAAGTTGCCTGAGCGGTAGGCCCGCCGCAGCCCTTCCAGTAACTCCACAGCTCCGCTTTCCGTGCCCTTGCGAAGGCGAGTATCACCTCCCAGAGGACCCCTTTCGGGCCTTCCCACAAATTCCCCTCCATTTCGGAGGCGGTGCAGGCTACAGGGGTGGAGGAGGAGGAGCTCCATGAGCCTCTCATATCCTCTGCAGTCTCAGGTTAGGGACTCGCCGTGGAGTCGAGTCCGTTTCCGGGGCTGTTGGAGCAGCCGCTCCGGCTTCCGCTGCTTCGCCTTCGGCCGGCGGATGGGGCGTCAGCGGCGGCGGCGGTGCCGTTTGCGCCGCAGCGGCATTGTGGCGGTGGGCGCTCCCGCAGCGTACCGCAGGGCCAGCGGCGGCGCTCGGCAGCGGCGGAGGCGGCGGAGGTGGCAGCGGCTCCGTTGTTTCACGCCATTGCTGCGTTGCCGAGGTACCCGCCCCGCCCATTTGACGTTTTGAAGAAGTATACGTCTTTCTTGATAGAAAATTTGGACAGGGCATATGTCTTTCCGTGCCGTCATTACACATTCAACACTTATTTTACAATGTGTGTTTTGAATGTAAAATACGTAAATGTAGCAAGCATCTTGACAACTTTTTCAGAATTTTAGGAAATCTAGAAAAGATTTAATGCCATTAATTTTAAAAGTGGCAAATAGAATATGGGATGTCTTTAATGAGTCCGAAATTAAAGAAATGTGGGACTTTTATGAAATAAAAACAGACTGAAGATACTTTTCCCGGGTAATGCATCTAGCTCGATAGATGGCAAGACATAATTAATATTTGAAACGTTTCTGCTAAGATCAGAATCCAAACTATCTTGTGTAATTAAAAATTCCTTAAAGAATATCTCTCTTTTGATTGTAACTGTTTATGTAAAACCGTGGCTTTAGGACAGTGCAGCTGTAAAAACTCCTCATCGAGATGCTTTATAAAATTTCTAAACTCGCTTGAAAGGACAGATTCCATAATTTCAAAAGCATTTAAAAAATGTAGACACCGTAAGTAGTGTTTCTTAGAAGAATTGTCTTTCTGATGATGAAGTAGACGTTAAGAATTAAAATCCAAATGATAGTCAATTTAGCCTGAGTATAACTACACATGGAAGAATGTTATATTCCTTTTTGTGAAAAATTGGATGGAGAACAATATGGTAAGCTCAATTGTATCCCGATGACCATTCTTTAATTTTTATTTCGAGCAGGCCACTTCGTGACCACGCAGGGATGCTGAGAATACAGTTCATCAGGGGGGGGGGTATCAGCATTACCCTGGATCCGATGGTTACTTCCCAGGGTTGTTAGCTCTAGGTATGGAAAATGAATGATTATGATGATAGTAAGGGGTGAAAGGACGCACATATGACATACACAAGTACACCCATTCCCGAGGCGGGACTCGAACCCACGAGCCTGCGTTGCAAGATCGCCAAGACACTACTGCTTTAACGATTTCGGCCACGGGGCCGGCAGTTCTTCAATTATTAATTCGTTAAAAATACAAATTATATCTCCTAATTCACGTTAATCTTAATTTCAATAAAAACAATAGCCGAATTTGTGTCAACCAAAAGCAGATATGTTCTCTTGCTTGAAGTTGGATACTAGTTTATTCAAAACTGTCCTTTGACCTGGTAATGCAACTCTTCATATTAGAAGCTAAAAGTTATTATAAAGTTAAAAGTTGTGAATGTCTACGCTGAAATGCCTATTGGATTATGTAAGGTTTCATGGATTACTGGACGACTTTCATGAGGAGCAAAAGCAATTTTTTGTGTTGTTCAAGAACATCGTTCACTGTACGCATTTTGCAAGAATGAAACACTGAAAAAAAGTATCCACGAGAAAAGTTAAAACTATAACACAGTCTAAAGATTGAAAATGAATTAAATTGTAATATAAAATTATATATTAAAATGTATCAGTAGTTTTCCACTGACTTACCCAACAAAACCAATGATCCCTAAAATTCAAATTTCGCGCTCAAGTCAGCACGGGTAATATCGCATATTGTGAGAAATTTTATTTTCGAGTTAATTTGACCAAATGGAAAATATTTAGGGGGTGAGCCCAAAAAAAATGCAAAAAAATTTTTTCGGGCATATAAGGGACACCCTAATAATATATGTTGGGAATATGGGCTCGAATACGTAGGACAAATGGATGAGGGAGGTATTGTGAAAAGAAGAGCTGTAGAAGGGTGTGAAGGGAGGTGCAGGTCAGAACCGAGCAGTGGAGAAATTTAGGACTGACAGAGAGCGGAGGCAAGGTCGCGGGAGGAGCCCCTGTGGGTCAATTCACCTGCGAACGCGCTCCGCTTCTCCAGAACAATGATGACGGTAGAAGCAGCTACTGCCGAAATTAACAAAAGAGGGATTGCGGCGACTAGTATTTGTCGTTATGTTCAATTGTCGTAATGTTCAATATGTCGTTAAGTTCAATTGAGATTTTTTTCGTTTTTTCAAAAATACACAAATATAATTTTTGAAAGATCTGCATATCGTTAATATGCACATAATCTAGCAATTTGTAAACAATATTGTATTTGGAGTTGATTTTTTCAAAAGAGTTCTAATGATGTTTTTTCGAAAACTCAAAAATTCTGTGTGAAAAACAGCTTCAAATTTCGCAATTATAGGAGCGCTTATACGCCATTTTCTTAAATACTACTGCAATTTTTTCAAAGAAAATTGCCATTTAGGTGGCGGCGATGGTGTAACGGTTAGCATATCGGACTGTTATAGCCCTGTTTGCGGTTTGAACCCGATCGAAGCCATGGATTTTTTAGGGGCGAAAAAAATCTTATACGCCTTCCTTCGGAGGGGAAGTAATGCCGGGTGTCCAATGTTGGTAGATTTACTGCATGTAAAAGATCCTCAAGCCTAAATGACGCCTCTGAATAAAATTAAAAAATCGCCTGCTTCGTCACCATGGAATACCTTCTTTCTCCGCTAGTTGGTGAAAGGAGCGTAGTGAAATTTGCATTGTCAGACGAATGAGCAGGCCTCATAGCCTCAAATTAAAGGCAGGCCTAAAATAAGGCAATTCAAATTAGAACGTGATTTTACTGTTCTTTAATATTCTAAAAAATATTTCTGTTCTGCTATTAGGAAATCGAAAATTAAGAAAATTTCAAAGAAATGTAATTTGGGCGGCGATAGATGACAGCTGGCAAGATAATGTGATAAGTCCGAATAGCTAGTCGAGACCAAAGGAATTAGAAAACTGGTAAGGGAAACTCTGTGCCATTCTGTAGCACCACTAGTTTAACTGCACCCAGCAATCGAAAAAATCTGAAAAAATTTCACAACAATTTGTGTGTTTAAAAGGAACCTTTGACATTTTTCGAGCCTGTTCCAGGCTTCTAAGATACAGTAAAAAATATTTCTTGCAATTTTTAAAAAATATTTTTTGTGTTTGAATTTGGGCCTGAAAAATATTAAAAAATGTTTTTCTGATTGTCCAAGTTGTTTGTTATTGATCATACTTTTTTCAGTCACATAAATAGTGTTAAGTTGACGCACAATTTTAAATTAAAAAATCACGTTTTTGGCTGTAGAGGGTGTGTGGGGTGGAACGGGGACTGAGAAACCTTTCAAAATATTATTTTTATGTTATAATGATAGTGTAACTACTCATATGTAATTTGGTTGAGGGGAACTTTTTACTTCTTATCGGGGGTACCCTGTTAAGAAAAAAATTGTGCCGTTTTGAAAAAAAAATTTAAAATGTTCGAAAGGCTTCATGTAAAGTATCCCCAAGTTAAATAAAGCTTTTCGAAACCTCAAAGCTTCGAATCGAATCAGATGAACAGGGAAATTTTCCTTCAATTTGAAAAAATCCTGCGTATGGTTTAGTTGCTAGTGTTATTCACAGTGTGGACGTTTTGCCGTCAGTTAGTTTTTCGGTATCAAGGACCCAAAATAAGGTTCTGATTCACCACGTGTTACAGGATTTGTTTCTAATTTAGCAACTGGATTTATCACTTTTTCGTTATCAGAGCCTGGCAATCGATTTCTTCCGCCAAAAATCCGCCGTTTTATGTAATCACAGCTTCCCCTATACTACGTACATACGTATGTATACAGGGAAGTAATAATATCAACTTCATTGGCTTGTTGCATCACAAGTCTGATTTTCCAATATCAGCTGAATGACATTTCTTTGGTACCAGACACGGCAAGAGCTCCTATGGCGACCTAGGCGGAATAACTAAAAGACTTGACATGTACCCAGATCACGAATCCTAAACAAGTTTTCGAATGTGCACAGACAAACGTTGAAGTCATTTTATTGATATTTACAAGTAAAGAAGAACATGAAAAAGCGAAAATGTTAAACACAAAGAGATTAAGGGTGTTAAAAACAGTGCCAGGAACAACCACAGTGTGATTCCAATGTGTGAAAATAGAATTTCTCTCTAAACGTACTCTGGTTCTTCTGAGATTCTAGGGAAATGGTTTGGCACTGGGGTCCGCGAATACGCAATGGAAGGTCGCTGTGTCAAACAGCGCCGCTAGAATGGGTTACCTTGCCTTCAGCGTCCCTTTGCTCCGGTGAGATATTTCTGTAACTTGTTAAAGCTTCACTTTCAAACTTTCATGGTTAAAGAATGGAACTTTCATGGATAAAAGAATGGAACTTTCATGGATAAAACAATTAAAGAAAAAAACGCACTATGCACCGACACAAAATTCCGACGCAGGGAGCTAGTAGTTCTTTCAAGAATACGAACCGGACATTGTAATTAAACAATCTCTATTGATCCAAAAAATCACCTCCACCCTCATATGATATATGCAATACACCTTTAAGCTTTGATCACATTTTCGAAGTATGTTCCAGGTATAACAGTCAAAGAGTATCAAATGGATTTAACGACCAATCAATACTGCATTCTAAAGAAGACCAAGAAAAAATAATCAAATTTTGTTTAGCCATTAACATATTTATGGACATTTAAAGCATATGGATTCATGTAAATTGTAATTGTTGCCCCTGAATTGTTATTACTATTGTAAAATAATTGGAAATGTAATTGTTATAACTTTCTACTGTTGTATTGTAACTGTAACTGCATTATAATTATATTGTAACTGTATTATAACTGTAACAGGAAGTCGCTAATAACCGCGATGTTGATGCAACTAAAAATAAAAATAATTTTAAAAAATGTTCTTGGTTTTGTTATTAATTTTTTAAAATTTGTTTTTTAATTTTTCCTACGACATACGACCTCCAAGTTGAGGCACTGCAATGACATCAGCTGATTCCCTGAGCACCCTTTGCCAGTGTGGATTCTATAGTTGGTGAATTTTTCCGTTGAAATAAAAAATCGATGTCAAAATTTGTTTACATTTTCATAATCATCTAGACGAAAGTAATCCAAACTTATGTACGTTAAAAAGATAGTGAATGCAAAATCGAAGTTGATAAAATTGCATGTAACAGTTTCAGTGTCTAATATAAAACATACAGAATTTCTACAGAAATATTAAATTGACTGCGTGCTTGAAAAAAACCTATTTTTATTCTTAATTTGTCTCTACGGAGAAATATATGTGCCTTCTATGTTACTGATTTTTACTTTTTCCTGCGGAGTAGAGAGAGATGCAATGCAACGCAAAAAACGGCGAATTTTCGGCAGAAAAACTCTTATTTTAGGACCCTGTTAACGAAAAAGAGGATAAATCCAGATGCTACTTTAAAAAAAACCTCTAACACGTGCTGTTGCCAGATTATTTGATACCTAAAAATGGGATGACAGCAAAATTTGTCTGTCCGTCTGTCAACAACGCTAGGGACTAAACCGTTCAGACTATTTTCTCCAAAATCGATAGTCGCTAATCGATTTGACTGATGTCGCGGCCCCTTGAATTTGAAGCCGAAATTTAAATTTTAGGGAGTACTTTACATGAAGCTGGGACATTTTTACAACTTGAAAAAAAATTGCTCTATTGTTTTCGATTAAATTTTGTTGTTGGATAGTGTGAAGGAGTTTAAGATTGTCCGTTACAGGTCTCATGTTCGTTGAAAACCCTGATTTTTCGATAATTGCAAAAGTTCAAAATTTATTCGAGACTTTCTACAACTAAAATGTTAAAGATAGAGATTTTTTCTCTTAATTAATCTGTTCCTTAAAGATAAATTTTGAAATAAAGTCTTGAATTAGTTTTTGAAAATTTGAGTACTTTTCGCGAAATTTGGATGAGTATTTGAGGGAGATAGAATGTGCTGTTTTAGCACTTCCTGTTGAATTGTTAAATGCTCCATTCACTTATTTTATCATGCAATGATCACTATTCCCCCGCTTGTGTTGTTTTGAAATACATCCGTTTAAACCTTTGCTTTCTCGTTTCGTAATTACAGTTGTGAGCAACAAATGATAAAATTAGAGCAAGCATTCGACCAAATTTTGCTACTAAAATCCTGTAAAATTTAATAGGTGGACCACTTTTACACCCGAAAAGTACATGTTCTCTTTTCACTTTATTCAGTCGCTATATGTATCAAGCGCGTTTCCTTCATCGTTGGCAAAACGGCCTCTCGTAGCTCTGTCCTGGGCTTTGATGCGAGTAATTGCCTCATTAAGAGTGTTCAGTGGCCGTAAGGAAGAGGCAGCAGAACTGAGAGGAAGAAGGATCCCCCTTCTCCCTTGAGGAAGATAGTCTTTTGTTTCGATGAATGGGTCGAGGAGACAAGAGATCAGCTTTACACTGCCCTCAACATCTAAAGCCTGGTGAATTAATGCTGCTGCTCCGGGGAGTGTTATTCACTTCTCTACTGCTGTTTTATTTGTTGTATGGATGTCTAAAGAGCTTTCGTGTTGTAATAGTGACATTGAAGGTGATCGTACACCGAAGGATATTCATGTTATGGTACAGAACAGTAAATATTAAAATGAACTCTAAGAAATATAATTTTAACTAGTTTATCATGTGTATTGAATTTAAGGTAAATACAGCATGATTTTTTATTTTTCAACAAAAAATTGTATTAATTTGGCAATTATATTCCAAGTCTGTATTCGGCTTTGATCACGTAGCAAATTCTCCTCGTCTGTAGCCAAACATCATAGTCATAAGTTACGCAGTTCGTGGTAATAAGTTGTATTTAGCCATGTCATGAAACATGGAGTATTTCTCCTTGAACGTCGTCATTTTGTCATAATGTCATTCATTGTCATTTATCCCGAGCTCGGGCAAAGGGCTCGACGCCCCTAATATCCGGGATTCGCAGAAGGCTCCCCATCCCAGGATCCTCGGTGCCTCCTTAATCTTTGACTTCATGATGAGTGACTATACCAACACCGGCTTTGAGGAGAACTGCAATAAAAAGTGCATTTGATCTTATTCTAATTCTAAATCCTTATAAAACCATTTTGCATGCGCGTTTGACACTCTTTAGGATTTTTTGATGTTTATGTGAGTGAGAGAGAAAGTGAGAGAGTGAGAGAGATAGTGAGAGAGAGTGAGAGTGAGACAGAGAGTGAAAGAGCGAGAGAGAGTGAGAGAGTGCAAGAGAGTGCGAGAGAGAGTGCGAGAGAGAGAGAGAGAGCGAGACACCCAGCAGCGCCGGTCGCTCGTGCACGTAATAGCTCCCTCCCTCCCCCCTTAGGGGCTAGTGACACTAGGTGGCGCTCGGAATGGTCTCACGTGGCTCAGAAGAGCGCTACCACCGGCTGATTACCGGTTGGCTTGCAGAGCCTATCACGGCCTCGAATTAAGCAAGTTCAAAATTCGGATCCAAAGAGTGATTTAGTGTCAGTGAGAAAACCATGGTAAGAGCGTCTGGTGGTTAGCCGGTATTAGCGGGAGGAAGTTCATACAGTCACATAATCAGTGGTTCCTCAAAATACTCAAATGAGCAGAGATTGTTAGAAGATAAATGGTGTATTTGATGGTGTTCCAATTTTAAATACTGTGAAAACATATATGTATGTATATTTGACATTCATTAGAATTCAAGAATTTCTATTTAGATATTTTAAACTGAACGTGAGAAGCAGATAATTAAATAAATTGCCACACATATTCTATCTACATGAGAAATAAATATTTTTAACATCCCATTGTTTTTTTGTAGAAGCTACTTTCTGCAATGTTCAAAGCATGGCATTTCCCTGCTTTTTCACATATTCTTCAAGCATATAGTTCAAGAATACACCACAATCGAAAATTCAATTTTGTCCAGTCTTTTACTTTTCCATATACATACATATATACGGAGTACATGAAGCCCCCTGGATATATTCAAAATTTTCTCAAAATTTTGAATATACTCAAAAACCGGTTCCACATTTTTTTCTTTAAATTTCTTGTAAGAATAGTAGAAAACATACTTATAAAGGTGGCATAGGTCATAATATTACGGTTAACTCTGAATTTTGAAAAATTGCAAACGTTTGAATGTTTCGACCTTTTCCTACTACTACAAAATTAAAGACATAAATATTCTCTTCGAATAAAATTTTGCTCTCCATAGTAAGTAATTTCATTAATATTATGTGCATTTTTTAAAAATTTTAGTAGTTATCGCTCAATATGCATGCAATTTGTGCAATTTGAAAAAATTACAAAAACAACACATTTTCCCAAAATCGACCTCCAAATTTTTTCGTTTAACTTTTGGAGTGGATAGTGCCTAATGTATACTATGGGATGACATAAACACTATATTGCTGTATTTTTTTATTACAAAAATGTATTTTTTGACACTTTTCTCACGTCGTTAATATTTGCATTAGCGACGATTTGTTTACATTATTTTATTAATGAGTACATGTGCTTTAAATAATGTCAAGTAATGTTTTTCAAAATCTCATCGATCTTCTGTGAAAACGAGCTCAAAATTCCGCATTTTTAGAAACACAAACACCATTTTCTCAAAGTGGCTCCAAATTGTTTCTTCAAAATTTTCAAACGGATAGTGCTAATTGCACTGTTTAATATGACGTAAAGTTCATTTGTTTTTCTTCGTTTTTTGAAAAATTACACAAACATAATTTTTTTGAAAGAGCTCTCACATCGTAATATGCACAATTGCAGCAATTTGTAAACACTACTGTATTTGTTAGTTGATGTACTTTAAACGACTTCTAATTATGTTTTTCACGGTGAATTTTGGGCAGAAAATATTCATTGCCGGGCCCTGATAACGAAATAGTGAATAAAACCAGTTGTTAAATTAAGAAAAAAACCTACGCGAGGTGTAGCCAGAAACCTCTATTGTGAGTCCTTGATGCTGAAAAACCAATTGAAAGCAATACGTCCGTCAGTCTGTCCGTCCGTTTCGGTGTATGTGAACAACACGCGTCTAAATCATGCATACGAGTTTTTCCAAATTGAACAAACTCCAGCCCATCTAGCCTGAGTCGAAGCTCTGAGATTTTGAAAAAAAATTCTTAAAAATGTGTGGGTACTTTACATGAGGCTCCCCGGACATTTTCAAAATTTTCTCAAAACGGCTCCAATTTTTACTTTCCCTTATACAATGCTGGCGAAAAAATGCGGATTTTCGGCAGAAAAACTCTTTTTTGGCTCTGGTAGCCAAAAAGTGGATAAATCCAGTTGCTAAATCAGGTGAAAAAAATCACCTAACACGTGGTGTAGCCAGAATCCCTGTTTTGTGGATCCTTAATACCGAAAAACCAATTGAAAGCAAAACGTCTGTCCGTCCGTCTGTGAACATCGCTACCGACTAAACCGTTTCAGCAGATTTTGTCCAAAATTTATACTCCCCCATTGATCTAGCGGATCCCGCGGCCCCTTGATTTTGAAACCGATATTTTAATTTTAGGGGTTCTTTACAAGAAGTCCCTGGGACATTTTAAACATTTTCAAAAAAATGGCTCATTTTTTTTTCTTTAAACGTCTGGTAATCATAGAGTAAAATACACTCAAGGTGGCATCGGTCCGATTTTTACAGATACCTCTGAAATGTCGAAAATTGCGAAAGTTTGTATTTTATTCGGCGTTTTTCTCCAACTTGAATGGCGCCAAATCCTAGCGGCAAGTTTAACTAAATTTCGATTTTGGATAGTATGAAGGTCATTTAAGAGAATGGCGTAGATCGCATGTTGATTGAAAACTGATTTTTCGAAAAATTGAAGAAATTCAACATTTTTTTGGCGTCTACAACTACAATTATGAAGATTCAATTTCTTCCTTAATGAAATACGATCATCAAAAACAGCTCTTCAAATAAGGTCATGTTCACTTTTTTGAAAATATGAGTAGTTTTTCTATAATCTCCTGGCCGGCTGCAATTTTACTGCGCTTCAGCTGTATGCGTAGTAAATTGGAATTTGCAATTTTTTATATTATTTCTTTGTTGGTTTCTTACATTCAACCTTTTGCTATTTTTTTCAATAAAATAATTGAAATAAAAATTAATAGCTCTCAGAATAGCGACAATGCAGGGAAGACAACAATGGAATTCCGTTTCGCGCTGGGAAATTTACGTGAATTACGTGTCATTGTTGTGACCTGATGGAGCTGTGTGAAAAATTGTCTAATTGTCTAATTTATGTTGATATTTGCATGAAAATATTTAGTTTTTGCACCAAATGCTGTATCATTTGTATTAATTAGAGTATTTGTTGCATGGTTTTAGAATATTCTTCTCTAATCACGGGCCTATGAAGTGCATTTCTATATTGTCCGGGGTGTCAGTCTTCTTTCTCCAACACAAGTTTACAAAACTTTTGTATTCTATATTTGTGCAGTTGTAGAATTCACATAGTTTTGACAACACTGCGATGGAAACAGTGAGTGGTTTGCTTCTTGGTTCAATTGGACGTTTTTCAAATGATACTGAAGGTGCTAGTAGCGCAGAAAGTGCAATATTTCAATATTACGTTGCTGTTTCCAATAACGTGGGAAAGTAAGTTCTGTTGTACCACCACTAGTTTTCTTTAAATTTCTTGTGAGAATAGAGTAAAATACATATTAAACAATCTCAATTGAGCAATCCCAAACAAACACAAATGAAGTAAAATACACAAAAAACGTGGCATAGGTGCGATTTTCATGGTTAATAATTTTCGAAAATTGCAAACGATTAAATTTTTTTTTCGGCATCTTCCTCCAACTGTAAAATTGAAAACAGAGGTCATTCCTTCAATTGAAGTTTTGTTCGCCAGAGTAAGGTATGTACATTTTTCAAAATTTTCCTGTTTTTTGTGCAATATTGCCTGCAATATGTGCAATTTTAAAAAATTACAAAAACAAAAACAAGACTTTTTCTCAGAATTGCCTCCAATTTTTTCTTCAAACTTTTGGGAAGAATAGTGCCTAATGTACTCCATGAGATGACATAAACGCCATTTGCTCTATTCTTTTGTTTTTTTTCAAAAATTACAATAATGTTATTTGTTTGACTTGTCTCTCACATCGTTAATATTTACTTTAGCGGCAATTTGTTCACATTATTATATTTGATATTACATGTGCTTTAAATAATGTCAAGTAAAGTTCCTCATGTACTCAACCGTTTTCTGTGAAAAGTATCTCAAAATTCCGCATTTTCAGAAACGCCATTTTCTCATAAATGGGTCCAATTCATTTTTCAAACTTTTCGGACGGAGAGTGCTAATTGCATTCTTTAATATGGCAATAAAGTTCTATTTGTGGATTTTTTTTGTTTTTGCAAAGATTACACTAATATAATTTTTTGAAAGATCTCTCACTCCGTTAATTTGCCCATTTCCAGCAATTTGTAAACAGTATTGTAATTGTGAATTTTTTGACAACTCAAAAATTTTCTATGAAAATGAGCTTCAAATTTCGAATTTACAGTAGCGCTCAAACGCAATTTTCTTAAAAACAGCTCCATATTTTTCAAAGAAAATTTCCATTTAGGACTAGATTTTACTGTTCTTTCATATAAAAGAAGGCGCGGGAAATATAAATCTCATACGGGAATATCTGTGTCATTCTGTACACCACTAGTTTATGCTTTTGTAGAAAAACGTGGTACCATTTCCACGCCGGCGGACGTCAAAAAGTCGCGGAATGGAGTAAGCAATCGACACAAGAGTTGGGTCGAGTGCCTTCGAATTCCGATGCAGCTGAGTATCTTTTGTCGGCTATTCTACTGATAAATTGGTAATTTGTCAACGGTAGTGACCTCTTCCTGTTAACAAGATATTCCGTGTTTCCATTAATTTCCGAAAAGAATTTTTCTTTGTAGTGGATGTCGAGGTATGCCTTTGATCCTGTGCTTTGGGAAGCCAGTTTCATGGGCAATGTCGTCGGGCGCGGAGAATGGGTTTTAGTTCAATCCGATAAAGGTTCGAGTGGCCTCTTCATCCTTTGGCCCAACTGCTGTGTTAAATTCTTAGAAATCGAGGTTGTCCAGAGAAAAACTGGCGACCAACTGAAAAATTGCCCTTTTGCCGGCGGGATCCTCTCAGATCTTTTAGTTCTAAAGTAGTCTGTCCATTTGTGATATATCAAATTAATGTAGACAAAACCTGCTACTCTTTTTAAAAGTTTTTTAGTCAAATGGGATGCTAACTAAAGGAAGAGTAGATTTTACATTTTTTAGATCATTAGCAACATTCAAAAAAGATAATAGAATAAATGTCTGAAAGTTCAGAAACCTACAATATTTCATACAAAATGTTCAATTCTTGTATTATTTAGCAGATGTTTTCTAAAAGCTCTCCCTCTAAAAGTTTTCTAAAAATGAGGAATATACGCAGGATACATTTACCTGACAGACATAGAAGATTTTGTCCCTTAGTGACCTTATCCAGAAATTATAAGTTGATGAGTTCAGCTCTAGGAGCAGAAGTCTTACATGGAATTCATTCGTATCAATCTCATGGACGAGTCGTCCGTGGAATTGTTAAATAGCAACTTTTCCATTATCGACAGAATAGAATTTTACTTTTGGGCAGATGTAGTCTAATTTTTTTGATATTAGATACGAGGGCATAAAACTAAAATGGTTCAAAGAAAATAAAAATTGCCTATGTTTTACACAAAATTCCGCAAAAAATAGTCATGTTTTTGGAATATTGAACATGAACTTCTTTGAAGGTCTGGTTTTTATGACCACATTTCATTAAGAAAAAAAATGTATCTTCAAAATGTTCTTTTAAAGTTTCTTCTAAAAATTTTGAAATTTTTCAGTTTCCGAAATACAGTTTTCAACCAACACGACACCGGCAGCTCTCTCATAAACGACCTTGAGGCTATCCAACAACAAAATTTTGTCAAAATCGTTGGTCCCAATTTTTTGAAAAGTTTGGAAATGTCCCAGAGGCTTCATGTGAAGTTTACCCCAAAATTAAAATATCGGTTTCGAATTCAAGGTGCCACGACAGTCAGATCGATTGGGAATGTCAATTTTGGATAAAATCGGTCGGACGGTTTAGTCGCTAGCGTTGTTCACAGATTGACCGACGGACGTTTTGCGGTCATTCGATTTTGCCGTGTCAAGGAGCAAGAAATCGTGGATTCTGGGCTGCAACACGTGTTAGAGGATTTCTTTCTTAATTTACCAACTGTATTTAGCCACTTTTCCGGTTACAGGGCCCTGTAATAAGAGTTTTTCTGCCGAAAATCCGCCGTTTTTTGGGCAGTATTGCATAACTTTCCATATACTACGTATACGGGAAAGTAAATATCTATTTTTTTTGTAGATATGCGTGACTTGAAGATCTTTGTTCATGTATGAAGAAAATTAAAAGTTCACCTAATATACAGCCATCAATAGTTAACAAAGACATGAGCCTGAGAAGACATAATGTAGTTGGAATTAAAGCACTTAATTCGTTAACTGATATCTTAAAAACTACTACAGTAAAAAGGCAAAAATTGACAAAATACTGAGAGCTTTCTTGATTCATTTGGACAGAAATATTATACATTTATTTTTCTCTTATTCACAATAGCTTCCTACATCTTTTCGTTTTTCTACAATAGTTTGGTTTTCCCACCTTAAATTTATATTTTTGTTTTCATTTTTTAAGTCTTTTTTTTCTTTTCTGTTTCATTTTATGTTAAGTGTGAAAAAATATATGTTAGTATTTAGTGAAAAGTTTTGTGATAAAAGTTTGTTTAGGTCTGCGCACATTCATTGCCTCATGCAGTATTGTCGGTACATGTATTGAAAATAAATATTACTGAATATAAATAAATTTATATCGAATACAAATAAAAAATAATAGTACGTGATATATTCTGGCCGTATTGTATCATGCACAAAAGTATCCATCATTAAAAGAGATAGGATATCACACGAAAGCACGGGATACAATTCCTTGTGGTTGAAGTTTTTCTTTTTTACTGTCATCATGAAATAAATTTTTCAAGTTGATTGATTTTGGTGCTAAGAGAAAAAGAATTAAAAAAAGGAAGAAGAGAAAATAATATTGCAGATATTAACATATTATTATAATAAATGTAATCCTGACTTCTAGTCACAATTTCACACGCAGAATAAATGTATGAATATAACATTCACTGATATTCAACGCACTAAAATACACATAAACGCACACTACACACCAAACAAAACTTGTAAAAATCCTCGAAACTACAACATTACACCACACACGGACGCTAAGAACCACGAATAACCTCGAACAGCTGTTTGCAATAGTGCGCAGACCAGCCATGTTGCTTATTTGTAGAATCTATAAGTATTTGTAGAACTGTTTCAGAACCTATAAGATATAGACAGCTTTATAGGTTTTATTAGTCTTATTGTTTGTTCTAGAAACATTTTTTGCCGCTCTTGACTATTTTATAGAACCAATAAGCTTATGGATTTCATATCGAACGTTTATGCAACCAAACCTTAATTACGCAGAAAGTAAATTGAAAACTTTGTTATGAAGCTACCCAACATAAAAAAGTCTCAAACGGAAGTAGTTATTGTAAAATAACACAGGCCAACAAAAAAAGGTTTCAAAAAAATTCTTAAATCTTAATAGATGAATTTTACAGTTTTTTGGGTGCTGAATCCGCATTTGAACTCCATTTCTTTCCATCACCCACAGTTTGTTTAGAATTTGATCTAATAAGATATGGGAATATACCCTATATATGCTAATAAAGTGAAAAATAAACGTCCTCTAAAATACTAACAGAACTTTATTTAAACACAGAAGATGGCTTTATATTCTTAACATTACGTTCTACTAAGTCTTTACGTGCCCATTGATGTATATTTTCTTTGTCTCTTTTCTTTAAAGCCCCTGAAATTGGTTGTTCTCCTCTGCGCCGATTGCTGACTCTCTCAGTGAAGTGACCAACAGCAGTCTCCCATCGTATTGGTGTTCTAGCATCCCTGATAACGTTTTTCATCACTTTTAGATTTTTAATGAAAACGCGCACGTTGTTCTTCACTTACATCACCTAAATCGTCCGGAAAGAATTGTAAATGACTGTTTAAAAAGTAAACCTTGAGACTCAATAAACATCTCAATTTCTTGAAAGCATTCAGCATATTGGCAACAATTGCTTGATAGTCTGGGTCTTTTTTGTTGGATAGAAACTTATTAATAACGTGATTAAAAGCACTCTACGCTTCACTTACATTTTCTGTCAAATGTAGGTCAAATTGGAGATCAAATATCACTTTTCTAACATGTCTCTCAATGAAGATACCCTCTTTTAACAATTTTGCTGCATACAATTGCGTAAACGTTTCGCAAAGCTACTTGAATCACTACTCATCTTTAGGTAAGACAATTGTTTCATGTGACCTAATTTTATGTGCAATGGAGACAGGAAAATGTTGTGTCGATCCACCATATGTTCCCGTAGAATGTTCTTTTCACCTGAATTTAAAGATTTTGTTACAGGCCAACTCTTTCTAGACTAATGCTTATATCGTGCCCTACTACGGCACGTAGTAGGGCCCTGCATCTCCCTCAGCAGCATTTGCCTACCTACACAGATAAAATGTTAAAATGTGAACAAAAGGTGGGTGATACGGCATTTTTATTGTTATTTTTGGAACCAGCACACCTAAAATGATAAGAATTAGGTGAACACACACAAAAGGTTTTTTGGTCGTTGGCCTGTGTAATTATTCTGATGAGGCAAGGTATAGAGCTGGCGTGTTCTGAAGGTTGCATCTTTAAAGTCCATTTCCCTAAAGTTGATATGATTGTTCTTTTCTCAGTTTATATTTCTAGTAGGACCATGGAATTTTCAGGAGGAACTTTATTTACTAGAAAAAGTGGTGTAAAATTGCATTATGAAAAATAGTTTTTATCTACAAAATTTAAAAAAATCAAAATCTTTTTTTAGAGTTATTTTTAGTGATATATCTTAAATATGTGAAAATGTCATAAGTCTACCTTCAATAGATTCTGAAATTTTGTCTAAATCATTTAAAATTGCTAGGATATGGCATTCCATTTCCCCTTAAAATGTTTTCAGGTAGAAAAGAATTACTTATATAGTATATGCATATAAACAGGAAAAAAACATCATTCTGTTCAATGTGTGAGGCTGTGTATGTATTAAAACAGGAAACATATTTGTAAAGGTTATTTGAAAAATAAAATCAATAAAAAATAGTAAATTACTACTTCTTGTTTCCAAACTCTTGGAAATATTAGTATCTTATTTATTGTAGAAATGGAGAGCGAATTAACCATAGAGTAGTCATGGGTAGTGTGTTAGCTTGATGTGATATGATTCCGGGTCCAATTTCCGGTTAGGTCCGAAACAGAGGTTCAGCTTTCCTTTAAAATTGTCTCAGTTTCTGTGGCTGTCTGACGAAAAAAAGCTCTGGCAGGTGGAATCAATCAGTCGGTGAAGTGAATGCATCCTGTTCGCTTCATGTCTTTCTTAGCCGCTCCCCTCCCCAAGCGTAGGAATTAACGGGGCCCAGGCACAGAGGACTCCGTTAGCTGGTCGGCAATGCCAGACAATTAATCCAAAATACTAAATACATATACAAGAGTGTTTTCTTTACTGTGGGTTGTCCGAAACACCGGGCGCACCTCAATTCATTGCGGAATATTTCATCTCCACTGCTGAATTAAACAATGTAGCTATTTAACACCCTATTTTTTGTGAATATTTTATTTATTGGTGGAAACGGATGTACAAAAGTGTGTACCAAACAATTGTTGAATGGGTTTCAAAACACATGAATAAGGCACTTAGTTCCAAAGTGACACTAAGTGTTGCAATTACCTAAAAAACCTCTCTTAAAATGATCTAGGAGATCTGCTTCCAGCTCTGGGGGGTCAAGTTTCTGCAAAGAGCGCGGCTGGGTCAGCGGTCGATGTGTCATCTGCTTTCTGATGACTATTGACAGCGTGAGATGCGTTGACTTTTTCTCGTCGGCGACGGAGGGACTTCGGAAAAAACAGAGCGTCTTCTGCGGTCGCTCCACCGACAAATGAATGTGACAATTGTTGTGACAGTTTTTTTACGTTGGAAACCGGTAATCAGAACAGAATGAGAAATAAGGACCAAAAGACACTCAGAAGATGAATCTCAGAGGGCCGTGCTAACTGAACGGACTGTTTTCTCACGGAGAATTATTAAAAGAATTGACAAAAAATTAACGAACCAGCCTGACACTGGAAAGAAAATTTGACATTTATCATACATTTGTTAAATCAATAGTTTCCCCTCCGGGAAGACTGTATTGTACATTACAATTCTATATACCACACTGACTTGCAAATGACGCAGAATATCAATAATTCAAGCTAACCTGAAAATATTCCAACATCTCAAAATCCATTATCACAGGACATGATATATCAATCTCAAAATGCTTCTCTTCAATCAATATCTTCGACTACCGTCAATGTACTTTAAGCTTCTCTCGGATTGATAGAAATAGAAAACTAGTACGGGAGAGTCTGTGCCATTCTGCAGCACCATTAGTTATTTTTAGAATTGAACCCCTTTACATCACACGAACAGAAGTAGCAGTTATTTCTATGTTTGTTTTCTCTCCAAACCGTTCGTATTCCAAAAGATAGCTACGGCTTTTTTCTGTTGACCAAAACCTTCAATGCATTATGTAAACATTATGTACCCAAGGTTTACTTTGTCTCCAAATTTGATTCCAAAATAGGCAAGTTATGATTGTTTTCCAAAACCTGTAATATTAAGCCTCTACTTAGTATTTCCCCCATATATAACAAAAGTTGTCTGGATCATTTTTAGATGAGCGATGCAACACGGTAAATGTACTTTCGTATTGGACTACAAACTCACAACTTTCTACTCCACATTACGGCTTGAACTGATTTCTTTTCCACTAATGCAATGTGATGTGTAAGTTTTCACAAAGAAAAGACAAGAGTGGTCCAACCCGTAAGAAACGTCTGGTGCCCTCGGTATTTAGTACAAACACATTAAACGCATTCTAAAAACATTTGGTTTTCAAATTCTCACATTGTAAAACTTCACTTGGTAAAGTATTACAGTTTATGTAATTATTATATGGGTGTGTGAAAATTACACTATAAAGAAAATAAAAAAGTTAAAAATTGAATGGTATGAGATAGGAACTTTCTGACTTTATATTTAATTTCAGCGTGCTAAAAATACCCCCAAAACATTCAAACTTCGGAGGCAGCAATTTCGTCGCAGACTAGGGATAATTGGGTGTTCGAGAGACGCCGCGTCCTAATTAGTCGTTCAGTCGCCAAATACGCGTAGTTTCCACCATCAAACAGCGACCTCCGTCGTACAGCGACCTAGCGAAATGCTCGAAGGTGGACTGTGCACACTTGAGCTTCTTTATAAACTCTTGCGCAGTCCATCTCCGCACATTTCGCCCTGAAGAACATCGCCGTACGATGGCCGAAACCGTAACTGTGCGTAGGACGCGGAGTCTCTCAGGTACCGACATTTTTTTAACTGGTGGGCTGCTGGTAGATTTAGAGGGTTCGGATTGTCTGAACTTTTAACGAGTTATCGAGAATTACTTTATTCACAAAGAAAAGTATTTTGCCTCGATAAAGACATCGATGTATAAAGACAACAGTGCATAACGACGTACAAAGTATAACAATTTTTATATTGATATAATGATAATGGTCCAGGGTAGAGATATGTAGCTTAGGGACAGCGCAAGCATGTTTGTATTCGTGGCTATATGCAACAGGAGATTGGCTTGACGATAATATGGAGACAGAGAAATAAAAAGACGCCGAGAGACACGGAGAGAGAGTACCTGTGGCACAATTTCGCAACAACAATTTGTGACAACTAGATACCTCGCTGTCACGATTTTACGGTAAAAGAAATGAAAATACGTTTGACGAGAGAAGGGTCGGTTGGGAGAATTAGGACTCCAGGCTCACGTTTTTCGAGCTAGTGAATTGAAAGCCGGCGGGACAGCGGAGGTACGCACTTGTTTATCGTGAGTGTACGAGCAGGGGTGAAAAATGTGAAATATTTGTGAAAGGACAAATGAATTAGGTGCATGGACATTTAACTACACACCAAAATAGCCTTTCTCGTGTTTGTTCAGATATTTGAAATGAGAGTACTGGTTTCATGTTTCAAAGCTTTTTAGCATTTACGAAATCTCAACATTTCTAAAAGTATTATAGTACACCCGTTCTAAGTCCGAATAGGCAGATGCTGGATTACCGCACGTGCCACAATGGTTCGTACACACTTTGGTCGTCACGTGCGTTGCTGATCATTGATTGCTGCGCGTCCTCGGAGAAACTCTCCTGCCCATTTCGCGACTCGAAGTGCATGTGACACTTGCTTGTCATTATCGTGCGTAGTTCCTAAATATTATGTTTTATTAAAATGCTTTTGCCTTTTTTTTTATTTTACGAAAATGCTTCCTTTTTCCGCATATCATTGGTTGTGAGTGAATCTGAGTCATCGGTTTACTTTCAGTGCGTTTTTTCTTGTGCATGTGATTTTGTTAATGATGTTTCATTATATATATTTATTGTTCCAGAAATGATGGTCATTGTTTGTTCCTTAACCATGCAATAAACTGAAAACATTTTTAATTTATTAGAAACATTTTTTCTCTCTTTTTGTAGACTAAAAACGTCTCAGTTAAATTGGTTTCATTAAAAAAGCATTAATGAATTATTTATAACTACGTCATTTACATTTTCAGCTCATTCGCCAGAAATTTTTGTTGTTGAATTAATAATGATTTTTTTGTACCTTAGTTAAGATAACATTTAGCTCGTATATAAAAAAATTGTCCTCGTTTTCTCAGTTCTTCTGATATTAACGCTTTTGTGACGTTCTTTTAATATCCGCTTTAGAGTAATATAATTTCGAATGTTTGAAATTTAGACATAAAAATCATTGCGTTAGTGTGTTCATTGCCTCATCAATGAGTTTTATTAAACATGAAAGTCACCAAAACCATATTGACCCATTGCAAAGTCATGAGGCTCTTCCTTTCTTCCTATTTTATTGGTGAATACACCTAATACCTTAAGGTTTGCTCCATGTTCATTTACGGTATCATCAAGTTGTTCATAAAAGTCTTCAATTTCGTCATTACGAAATACTGCTATTTTCGGTTGGCGCATAAGCTTGAAAGATTGCTAAGATGTTCTTTTCGTATCTTAATTTTGCCATTATTATTCTTTCATTGATTCCCTTAATTTCTCTTAATTTCATCCACGTAGGGTTTGATTTGCCTGTTGATATAAAACCCACACCTCGATGTCCTTTTGTTTCTCCAACATAACTGAGAATGTCTCCTCCGGGTAGTTCAATTATGGAATTTCCTTCTCTTCTTACTTCTGAGAGTCCTAAAATGTCTACATGAATGTATTTTAGAGCTTTTCGTAGTTCGACAAGTCTTTCTTCTGTTCTCAAAGTCCTCACATTTAGTGTAGCAATTTTTAGTTTTCCTTTATTTTCCATACGTTCGTTACAGTTATCCCATGGGGTTTCAATGTTGTCTTGTACCTTGTTCATTTTTTTCTATTTCATTGGTTTTTATTTTTCTGCATTTTGTTGCTTGTTTCTCGTCATTTGACTTCTTTTTCGTAATTTGTGTTTTAATGCCTTGGTTTGTGAGTGGGGAATTGTAAATATCTAGTTTTTTTGTACGTGGATTATCATTTCTCTGTTATGTTTCTTCTAGTTCATGACCTTCAATCAATTTCCCGTTTATCTGGATTTTCTGAAAACCTATTTTCACTGAGCTTTTTTTTCACATTTGGTTTTAGCTCTTTGCCTGATCGTTGTTTGAATTTTTCTTTCCTTTGCTGATATGAGCTTCCTATGCTGATATTCCTTGCTGAGACGATATGAATCGTCTTCAAGAAGTGACAAAAGAAACTATAGAAAGAACATATATATATATATATATATATATATATATATATATATATATATATATATATATAGTGTATAACAAGACTATGTGCCTAACAGTGTGTCTAAAAAAACTATTGTGTAACTGTGAAAATAGTGCTACAGGAAAATCACATGTATTGTTAAGAATTTGTGGACTATATACATATATATATATAGGGGCATTCCATGAAAATCAGGAACTTTTATGCGTGCATCTTTTATTTTTTCTTCCAACTAAAAACCGTATAAAACCTTTCCTGAAACTATAAATTAGTCATAAATGTTTTATTTTTTCACTAGTTTCTAATTCCAAGAGTGGTACACCTACTTTCATGCTAGATTGTTCCGCGGTTTTTCGCATGCTCGAAATGATACTGTTTTCAGAGGTTGTAATTTGCATAACAACCATTGTTGTGTAGGTTCAGTGTTTTCCAGGACAATGTAAGTATACATAAGAATATTTTTTCATTCTTACAGCTCTGGAAAAATGTCTACAAGTAATTAACTAACCGAATGAAATTAATCAAATTCAATGTCCCGCACGTGACTCGAAATAGGCTAAGTTTTGTTTTATAGAGAAAATACATTCTGCAAGTGATCTGTGAATACATTTTTTTCTTCACTTAATGTCTAAGTATTGGGTTATAATAGTTTTAAATCACATTCTTAATATTAGACGCAATTATAATAATTTATGTTCTTGTCCCGCACGTGACCGTCTGTCACTGTACGCTGTAACATCTCTTCATTGAAACGTTTTACTATTAAATATGTTGATTTTATATTATTTTACAATTCAGAAATGGAAATACCAAAGAAATCTGTTAGTGATAGAAAGATGAACAAGATGAGGGAAAGGTAGAAAGCTGAAAATCCAAACAATCGAAAAGAAGAAAATAAAAGAATTTCAGATGTGAAAAGGAAAAAAGAGGAGTGCAATGTGTGAAAAAGAGAAACAGAACTTCAGGAGATATGAAATAGATAGGAAGAGAATGCAGAGAGCAAACAAAAAGCTTAATACCAAAATAGGTTTTAATGACCAAACAAATTCGCCAAAAACACATTATTCCTGTGAGACAACATTCTCCAAAACCGTTCAGAAGATACCTCGGATTCTTCTAAAATCGCCTAGAAAACAAAAAGCTGTAGAAAGAAGTTTAGAGAAACGCATTGGCTTAAAGAAGTGCACAAAGATAAGTCAACCAATTATGAGGAAAATGAAAATATGACAGTTAGCAATTTTTTTCTCGCCCTGACATTACTTATACCTGTCCAGGAATGAAAGATGTAACAGTTTGGAACGAAGGTAAAAGAGAAAAATTGCAAAAACATTATTTGACTATGTTTTTAAAAGAAGCATACTTCATTTTCAAAAAAGAAAATCGCAATTTCAAAATTTTATTCTCTTCATCCAAAACATGTATTGTTACCAAAAGACACTCCAGCTGACCAATGAGGTCAGCTGGAGTGTCTTCACGAAAATTTCAAACTGATATTTACTTAACTTTCTCCTAAAGCTACGTACTCAAATGATTTTTGGGAAAATGTACTCTGTGACAGTAAGCTAGACTTGTTATAAGAAGAACATTTGTGTTCCAATGGGAAACCTTATGCCTTGTCCCACTCAACCAGAGCAAATTGTGATTTGGAAAGTATCGAAAAAAAGCGGTGATGGTAGGTTACAACTTTCTTTTAAAGAGTCCAGTTTAGGAGAACTACATGAACTAGACAGCTGATCTACCTGATGTGATGAAGCATGTTAACACAAAACGTATGCGGCAAAAGGAATTTCAGTTGTGAATACCAGAGTGAAATCCAACGTGCTCTTTGGTTACGCAAAAGTGTACTTTTGTTTACTGCGGCAGTCTTCTATAAAGAGAAGTGCAAAACCTACGTACTAATTTGTTCGTCAATATAAGAACAGTGTTCATGTTCATCAACTTTTTGTATGAGGAAATTATTCGGGCAAGTGATGATCAGCCAGTCAGAAATAATATGGATCGATGAGCCATCATAAGAATTTAAAAATAAATTTACAGTGAAGGTGCCTCGCATATTTTTTGAAAAATATAAAAGAAAATTTTCTTGGAAGTATTTTGCAACTGCCCATGGTAAAAGTGTCGTCGATGGAATTGGAAGCAATGTAAAGGCGTCGAGTGAGAGAAAATATTGGTTCAAGGGAAAAGATGGAACGTTCAATTAGCAAAAGATGTTCCTGAAATTGCTTCTGAAGTTGTTAGCGCTACCCGACTTATTTATGTACCGACCGTTATTGCTCCAGAAAAGCCATGGAAAAATATAGTAGCAGTTTCTGGCATAAAAAATTTCATGTTCTCACTGGTGAAAAGAATGTAATCGCATGTAAGAAAAATGCACTATCTACAAAAAAGTATGCTATCAATAAATATTTGCAATCATATTGTTATCATGTTTTTATCAGTCTCGTATTGTGTCCATTTATATCCTCGTATTGTTACCACATTTGCCATTCTGCAAATTGATAACATTTGCTGAAATTATAGTTTTTATAGTTATTTGATTGATTTTTTCGGCAAGCGGATAGTAAATGTCCCGCACGTGACCCTTAAGTGTCCCGCACGTGACCATTATAAAAAAAACCTACAAGTCCGGGAACTGATGTTTTCGTGGTTGTATTGACCTGAAACTATAGATTTATGTACGAGGATTTCAGAAAAAAATAATACACGCTTGCTGCACCCGCAGATGGGCTGGTAATCTTATCTGAATAGAAGTATTTGTTAATGAGGTAATATTCACCTGTCCCGCACGTGACCATATATTTTTTTGCTTTTATTAAAAAAATTAGAAAGATATAACAACTTCTTATATGTCAAAAAATAAGTCATAGTTTGCTCTTTGTTTCACCCGTTATTCAGAAAAATATAACTATTTACTTAATTTTTATGCCGTAACAACTAAATAGAAAATGCGTACAAATGTCCCACACGTGACCGTGGAATGCTCATATATATATATATATATATATAAGAATGGTAAATGATTTAATAGGAGAACAATTCTACTTTGCCAGGTTTTAGCTCACCTGGTAAGTTCTTATTTGTGAGCTACCCCACCTGAGAGTGAGGGCTTAGGGATGTTATAGCTAAATAATAATAATATTAATAATAAAAGGTTTATTTGGTGGTATTTTTTTTTGTTTTTTCAAAAATTACACAAGTGTAATTGTTTAAATACCTCTCACATCTTTAATATACACATTACCAGCAATTTGTAAACATTATTATATTTGTGAATGTATGTGCTTCAAATGATTTCAAATGAAATATTTTGAAAACTCAAATCTTTTCTGTTAAAAAGAACTTCAAATTTTGCATTTTTAGTAGCGCTAAAACGCTGATTTTCTTTAAATGGCACAATATTTTTAAGAGAAAATTGCCATTTACTACTAGGTGTTTGTGTTCTTTAATATTCTAAAATGAATATTTCCGTTCTGCCATTGGGGAATCGAAAAATTAAAAAAATGTCAAAAAAATGTAGTTTGTGCGGTGATAGAAGGCAGCTGACAAGAGTATGTGGCAATTCCGAATAGCTAGCGCAGACCCAAGGTAACAGAAAACTAATACGGGAAAGTCTGTGCCATTCTGTAGCACCACTAGTTTGGCTCGGAATTGCTTTTCTTGAGGTACCTAAGAACGCAGAAAATAATCCAATACTGATAATTTTTCAATTTTCGCACCCCAGCAAGCTGGCACCTTAACTCTCCAAAACCCTCTGTTCCTCTGTTACTCATAACAAATCATGGAAAATTAAATATTATTGAAAAGAGTAGAGTTGTAACAGCCCAATCCGATATTTTCGCCCTTTTCTTGGCTTTCTGAAGTGTAAAAACCTTTTCTAATATTTGTATGACTATCAAGGAAAGCAAAAAGCTAAGTCTCAAGGAGGATTGAATAATTATTTCAAATGTTATTTTTAAAGAAGTATTAATTGTTCCAAGAACATCACTCTGTAATACTGAATAAAACTTTATTGAAATTTTTTTCAACATCAATTGCAATGTTATTTTTTTTTAGTAGGTACATTAGAAGTTATATTTATACATTTTTAAACAAATAATCACGTTTCATTAACAACGGTTCTTCCTAATAGAAAGGATAGACAGATGGATAGGGAAAGGGTGGGGTTTAACATGCGAGAGATCTCGCACGGGTACGCTAGTTTTGTATTATTATTATTATTCCTCTAAATCACGACTAAAGATGTTATCTGTCGGCTGAATATAAAATCTACTCCAGGTTGCAACCAGCTACCGAAGGAGTAGATCTAGGGACTGTCGGTGCCTCTACAATACTTTGCGCAAAATGTGGGCTGTGACAAATAAAGCAATTTCTTGCACTTCCCAGTCGTTTGAAGTACCTGGGAGTTTAGACAAGTTCTTACACAAATTTTGCGGAACAAATCCCAGAGCTCCGATAACTATCGGGAGGACCTGTGCTTTTACACTCCACATTCGGCTGATCTCGATTTCCAAACTCTTGTATTTAAGACCTTTCTCTGCCTCCTTGGTAACGACGTTTTGATCGCAAGGTACAGCAACATCGACAAGTAAACATGCTTTGTTCTCCAAATCCCGGATGACTATATCCGGTTTGTTTGCTGCTATCGTGCGATCAGTTTAAATTTGTTGGTCGTACAATATCGTACACAATCCAACAGACGTCACCGGTTTCGGTGAGTGTTCGTAACACTTGGGTTCTTGTGTTCGGAACTTCGAGGGCGGTACAGATCTGCCAGTGGAGGTAGCTACACACCCTGTCGTGTCTTTTCAAATATTCGGTCTTTGCTAGGATTGGACAAGCTGAGACAATATGATGAATGGTTTCTACGTGTTCTTGACAAATGCGGCATTTATCATCTTGGGAAATTTTGAGAACCGCTTTATCATAATGTCGTGTTCTCAAGGCCTGATCTTGGGCAGCTATTACAAGTGCCTCATATTCTGGCTTCATTCTTCCCCTTTTAAGCCGCATAAATGATTGATCTTTATTAATCTGCCCCTTTGTCCATTCGTTTCAAATATTGTCCGTGGAGTGGTTTGTCTCTCCACGATTTCTTTAACATTTTTTGTGTCTCAAATTTCATGTTAAGTAGCATCAGAAGTTCAGTGTCTCTGTCATTTTGGGAATCTTGCATAGTCTTGTTCGCAATGCTTCTTGCTACACTTACAATGCCTCTGTTTCCCATTCTTCGGTCAGATTTCATGACCTGCCTCATTAGTGGGTCATCTTGATGGCTGACTACATACTTTCCCATCCCGGTTATTGCATTGTGCCAGGAGGCTTCAATTTGTCTCAGGTCTCTTCCTCCTTCCTTACGTGACACATAAAGTCTATGTACATCAGCTCGGGGGTGGGCAACGTGATGCATTGTAAGTATTTTTCTGGTTTTTCGATCCATGGTGCGAATTTCTTGTTCCGTCCAGTCCACTAGTCCAAAACTGTATTCGGCTACAGGTACCGCCAAACTACCTATTGCTGATATTTTATTCCTGGAATTCAGAGCGGAGTGTAGAACCAGTCTCACTCTCCTATAATACTCCCTATGAATTTTCTCTTTCATTGTGTCGTTCGTGATGGTTTCACATTCTTCAATGCCCAGATATTTGTAAGTTTTACCTGGCTCAAGATCTTGAATCTCAGTATGCGTATCAATTTCAATGTTCTCAGACGTTGTGAGTTTCCCTCTTTTGAAATTGATTTTTGATTTTTTGATTATTATTATTATTATTATTATTATTATTATTATTATTAAAGCGTTAATTCTGACAGCGCGATCCAGAAAGTCAATAAGCTGCAGGGCCCTGCAGTCAAACAAAAAGGTCATCATGATTTTCCTGGAGGTGGCGTGCAAAGCTTTGGATGTTTCGGTGGAGGTGAATCCATATGCTTTCAATGGTTGGTTCAACGCATGCTCTCCGGCTCAAAATAATTAGACCATATTTTATATCTCGGGACAATATGAGAGAGGAAAAGTATATTTTTAAACGAGCGTAGAATGACAGCTTTTATTCACGAGTTGATATTTATGACACGAGCGATGTAGGAGCGAGTGTCGGCATTTCTAGAAGTAAATAATAGCCATCTGCTCGAGTAAAGGCTACTTTCTCTACGACTCTGAAATCGATGTTTTAAAAATAGTAATTGAAAACATTTGAAAATTTTTAATTTTTTGAAATAATGTTACATTCACTGTACTTTTCTGTTCATTATTTAAATACTTCATAACATTAACTAAAAACAAGTAAACAAAGCAATTATTACAAATATAAAGAATGTATATTTGCTTTCTGTGAAAAGGAATTGTAAAATTAGAGCAATTGGTAATATTTATTATCGAGGGATTTGACTCTTTATTTGAGACAATTTCATTTAAAATAGAATTACTAGTAGAACAAGATGTTCTTGCATACGAGTATTTTGAATGAAAGCTATTCGATTGTGGTAGTGTTTGCGGTTGACATTTTGATATAGAGTCATCCACATAACTTAACAATCACTAACTCGCATCACGGTTTCATGAGTTACATGTCTTACAACAGATGCGACCTGCCGCAGCAGAGCTCTTTTGCTCACTGCAGGCGACTGCGAGAACCCTCTGTCGTATAAAATGAACTAAGATAAATCTGATTGGTCGACACGATAACGTGCAGAAATGAATACATTGTGGAGTAGTTGTAGAGAAACGATATTCCCCAACGTGACACCGCTCCAGTTGCTGCAGTGATAACTTCGTTCTCTTCAACTTTTGCTCTTCCGGTATTCCTTGGTGAACCCTCTGCTCATAGATTTTCCGGAACTTCAGATGCTCTGCCAAGATGGCGTGAGCGTTTCCGAAACCATCAATGCCGAATGCATTCCACCGTCCGGCGTCAACTATTTTTCAGCAGAAGAGGCAATGACCCAATGACACCCTCCTGGCGGACTGGTTGTCTTCCAATGACACTCGAAGTGTTGCCCCAATTTTTCCAGAATAAAAGTTCGAAATGGACATTTTTCCGAATATATTTATTTTTCTAAACGAACATTCCAAATAATTTTTTTTCGAATTCACTTTTCCGAAAATCATTGTTACTGATTTCCGTCCATTTTACCATGTACTTTCAAGTAATCGTATTTGGTTTGGGAATTTTTGGGCGAGGATTGAAAAAGCACACAAAAGCTATAACTTCTGATAGACGGGGAATGATATTGTTTCAGAATGATATATTTATTACAAATGTAAATCGTATAATGGAAAAATATCCTGGGAATACGTGAAATTTCGGCAATAGGAGTGCTTTGTTCAACCCATTACCTCAATAACTGGAGAAAGTATTGTTTACACTAAGACACTGATCAGTCTTTACCTTCATGAGCTCCAAGGAGCAGGAGCAGAAATTGTTAAAAACAATCTAAAAAATCTCTAGAGAACCCTGAATTACACTCTGGTCAGATTTCAAGGAACGAACTTTGCTAAGTCCTTTGCTAAGTCCTTTCCGGTGACCTCTCTTAGTTGCCTGAACGAGAAAATTTGAAGAAATCCATCTAAAGAAACATAAAGATAGCAACCAAGAGACATTTCTTTAGGCGAACTCAGAGATATTCCTAATCGATTCATAAAACTCCATTCGACAGGTGTGTGGAATACTACAATAGTAGAAATCGTGTTAAAATTTTTCGGAACCTGGAAATATTAATGAAAAGCACAACTTGGTTTCTTGTTGGGACATTCAAGGTGAGACAAACGATTTGCACCCAATTGTTCACAATTTTGGGACTAGCTACAGAGACCAACACCTTTGGTGAACAATGGAAGGCTCTATAGCCATACCACTGGTTTATGTGGTATTATCGGTTAAACAGGAAACCATTTATATACATTTTCACAAAAACAGCATATTTCAAATTTTAGTTGGAGAATATCATTCTTCACTTTCACAGCTTTATTCTTATTCTTTTATTTTTAATACACAATTATTAATATGAGGAAATTTTGGCTTAGTAATAAGGGGCTTCGGGAAAAAGAAAATCGGAATGAAGCTACGCATTTGGTAAATATGTCTCAGCAAATATGTGTCTACTGAAATGCACGCGCGCGTGACATTATGTTCACCACGCACAGTAGACACTGATGCGCGGATTTCACCTTCTGGCACTCCTTCCGATGTCGAAAAAAACACTTCACCTCGCTTCCTCTTTCCTGGCCTCCATATCCCACCTCAGTGTGGGACGCGCGTAGACTCGCTGACCTCACTTCCGGCATGTCTAACACACAAGTGGCACGGCGGTAAACGTTCTCGCTATTCCTTCCTGATTCTCAATAGAGGAAAATACGTAGAACTTCTTAACACACACTACTAGCGTTAGCAACTTCCGCATCATGCTTTGTTATATAGTATATCTATTTCATTTGACAGATTCTCATCACTAAACAAGTTAGTCATTAAATTTTTTACTTTCCCGTACACTATACATACGTATATGTATACTATACATACGTTTAGTATAGGGAAAGTTAACGCTGCGCGAATAAACAGCGGATGCTCGGCAGAAAAACTCTCATTTACAGGGCCCTGCTAACGAAAAAGTGGATAAATCCATTTTCTAAATTAATAAAAACTAGTGGTCCTTCCAACGCACATACTTTCTCGCTCTGCTTCTATACGGTCCTTATTGCTATTCCACTACTTCATAAACCAGCAAAAGTCTATTATACCTGCAAACGTTTTCCGTACCGAGACCCGACATCCGAAACTCAAAGTCAACGAACCGGTACTTACACCACTACGCAAAACCAACACCGCCTGTGCCGAACAGAGCCATGAAAAAAATAGAACCGACCTATAAAATGGCAAATGAATGATTAAGAAACAATTGATACTTTACAAATACAAGAAGAGAAGTAAAAAATTGTTAAAAGTTAAAATTTGAACAAATATATGACATTAAATGACAAACATATGAGACATTTCCAGTACATTTATCGCAATTACTTATTTTTTGTCAAAACGTAATTGTATTGATTTTATCATTAGGAGCCTGTAATTTTCAACGTGCGAAAAACATGTCTTTCAAACATGACCAAGAAAGGCAGCGGTGAACCGCTTTACGAAGTATTCGTAAGGCGAGAAAGTAATAATAAATTTGGAACCGTTAGGGATATCAAAGTTCATCGCATGCCTTCTGGTTATATTGTATTACAATTTAACGTTAAAATGCTCATAATTTTACTTAAATTGGTTCATACAGGTATATCCTAGACAACGGTTGATTTGACATGTCATACGCTTCAGAAATCGAATAACAGAGTTGAAAAATTGTTTAGAAGATGCAGTTAGGGAAAACACAGACAAGTCCTGTTTAATTATCTGCATTGATTCTATTCGTGAGTAGAAGTACTTCAAATGATTTTCAATAAAGTATCTACACTCTTCAATGTTTTTTCCTGCAACATCACATTCGTCAAATTAAAATACCCCTCGGGGGATCGAACCCGGCACCTTCCTTATTAAAGATCTCAACCCAAAGGTGCATTAACCAACCGCGCCACGGGACCCGCATGCTGCCCAATTACTTATATTTCAGTCAAAACGAAATTGTATCAGTTCTATCATTAGGAAGCCGGTAATTGTCAACATGCGAAAAAACATGTCTTTCAAACATGACCAAGAAAGGCTGCGGTGAACGGCTTGCTCCAAATAATTTATCCGATGATCGGCATTTGGAAAATAACTACTGCGAGAAAGTATGTGCCATTCTATAGCACCACTAGTTTATTCATATATTTACCGTTCCTTATTACACACGTGCAGAAATTTTAAAGAAAAAATTTTGAGCGGTTTTTGAGAATTTTTTTTGTAAAATTGAATCGCAATTTACGCAAAACCTACTCGTATTTCAAAAAAAAGGTTCATGATCTTATTTAAAGGGCTAAATTTGTACAACCGACTTTGTCTAAGGCAAAAATCTCTATCTTTAATTTTGAGGTTTTTAAAGTTTTTTGCAATTTTGGAACAATTGGGCCTATCAACGAAAATGATACCTACGTCATTCCCTTCAACGTTCTTCGCACTATTCAACAACAAAATATAATCAAAAAATTTGGAGCCATTTTCTTTTAACTTCGAAAATCTCAAAATGGGCTTCATGTAAAGTACCCTCAAATACTAAAATATCGGTTTCAAATTCAAGAGGCCTTGAGAGAGTAAAAATGATCGGGGAATATCAATTTTGAAGAAAATCGGCCGAACGGTTTAGGCGCTAGCGTTGACCACAGACGGACAGACGGACGTTTTGACGTCAATCGATTTTGCAATATGAAGAAGCAACAAATCATGGATTTTGACTACACCACGAGATAGAGTTTTTTTTAAAATTTAGCAACAGTTTTTATCCACTTTTTTGTCACCAGACCCCTGCTATAAGAGTTTTTCTGGCGAAAATTCCCCGTTTTCCGCCGCACGATTACATAACTTTCTCTTCTTACGAAGTATTCGTAAGGCGAGAAAGTAAAATTTAAAAACGTGGTGCAGCCAGAATTCCTGTTTTGTGGGTCCTTGATACCGAAAAAAACAATTGAAAGCAAAACCTCTGTCAGTCTGGCTGTCTGTGAACAACGCTAGCGACTAAACCGCTCAGCAGATTTTCTCCAAAATTGATACTCTTCGATCGATTTCGCTGATCTCGTGGCCTCTTGAATTTGAAACCGATATTTTAATATTTGGGTGAACTTTACATGAAGCCCCCCCGGACATTTTCAAAATTTTCTCAAAATCAATTTTTGTCTTCAATTTTTTCTTTGAACATCTGGTAAGAATAGAGTAAAATACACTTAAGGTGGCATCGGTCCGATTTTTACGGATAACGCTGAATTGTCGAAAATTGCGAAAGTTTGAATTTTAATCGGTGTCTTCCACCAACTACAAAATTGCAGATAGAACTTTTTCCTTGAAATAATTTTTTTGTCCATAGTGAGTTCCTTCGTTAAGTTCATGAACATTTTTTTGAAAATATTAGTAGTTTTCGCGCAATATTGCGTGCAATATGTGCAATTTTACAAAAACAATAATTTCTCAAAAATGGCTCCAAATTGTTTCTTTAAACTTTTGGTAGGGATAGTGCTAAATGTACTCTATTAGATGACATAAACGCCATATTGCTCTATTCTTTTGTTTTTGAAAAATTGCAAAAATGTATGTTTTTGACTTGCCTCTCACGTGGTTAATACAGAGCGTTCAAAAAGTTTCTCCGTAATGGCCGCCTCCCCACCCGAACTTCCTTTACGGGGAAACGGCAACATCGCAGGCGCCTCCCGCGCGACGGCGTTCGAATGTTATTCCCAGAAGCGCTCGCTGCGAGCAAGCAGGAGTTGGAATAAAAAAATACATCATCGTATTCTTCGTGTTTAAATGTCACATTCAGTTTGACTACGTACAATTTGTTTGTTGAGAGTCAGATTATGACTGTTTCAATGCTGACTCTGGAAGAACGTTTTTTTTTGGTGGAACATGTGTTTCGAGCAATTAATAAGTACATGGACGATGTAAAAACAATGTGACGAAATTCCTAGAATCTGTAGCGCCACATCGTGATTATGTAAGCGATTTAATTGCGAAGACCGTTAAGGAATTAAAATACTCAATATCTTTGTATATAATGTCCATAACAGAAGAAACTTTTTAAAAAAATTTCGATAATAAAAGTAAAACGCTTACGTTTGACCTTAAACATCTGGTAATCATTTTCAACACATGATGCAATAAGATAATTATGAAAAAAAAATTGTTTATTTCAAATGCCTTTTATTTTATTGTCGCTATTTTGTCACTGCATTTCAAATTTCACATCACGCTCCATTGTTGCTGTTGCTTAACGGACCAGGGTGAAGGCGCCGTCACTGAATCAGCCTGCGATGTTGCAGTTTCTGCATAAAGGATGGTGAAGTGGGGAGACAGGCACGGCGGAGAGATTTTTTGATTGCTCTGTATTTATATTAGCGCCGATTTGGTGAGTACATTATATTATTGAGTACATGTACTTTATATAATTTCCAGTAACGTTTCTCGAGAACTCAACCGTTTTCTGTGAAAACTAGCTCAAAATTCCGCATTTTCAGAAAAGCTCAAACGCCGTTTTCTCATAAATGGATCCAAATTTTTCTTCAAACGTTTGGAACGGATAGCTCTCATTGCACTCTTTAATATGACGTAAAGTTCATTTGGAGTGTTTTTTTTTGTTTTTTCAAAAATTACACAAATGTAATTTTTTGAAAGGTTTCTCAAATTTTTGATATGCATATTACCAGCAATTTGTAAACATTATTATACTTCTGAATGTAACTGCGTCAAATAACTTCAAATGACGTTTTTTTGAAAATTCAAAACTTTTCTATGAAAAATAACTTTAAATTTCGCATTTTTAGTAGCACTTAAACGCCATTTTCTTTTAACAAAAAGGTTACAAATGTTTAAAAGAAAATGTCATTTAGGGGTGTTTTTGTGTTCTTAAATATTCTTAAATTAATATTTCCGTTTACCATTAGGAAACCGAAAAGTTAAGAAAATGTCAAAAGATGTACTTTGGGTGGCGATAGATGTTAGCTGGTTTTCTTCAACAAAAATACATATTCAAATAAAGTCATACTTATTTTTTTTTGAAAATGCGAGTAGTTTTTCTAAAATTTCGTGACAAACATAATAGCCCGCTGCAAATGTACTGCTCTTCAGACAACGGATGCGTCGTAAATTATAATTTGCGATTTGGTATATTATTTCTTTGTTCGTTTTTACATTCGACCTTTTGTTATTCATTTACACGTTAATCCTTAAATAATTTATTTTCAAATATTGGAAATAAAATTTGCTAGCTCTTTAACCCATTAACGCCCAACTTTTTAATTGTGATTTTCTTTGTTTTATACTGTTCCCTTCCTGCCTAGAAAGACATGTTTTGATGTGTTTCTTTGGTATGTTAGGAAATTTAGGATTTATAACAATTTTTTTTTCGATCCCCATTTGGGGATCATGGTCCATGGGGCGATGACAGGTATACAGTTTGTGGTGAATACAAATTTTTGTATATTTAGAAGAAATGTATTATACATTCAGAACATTTCTTCCTTACATTATTTTCCTTCATGCCACTTAGGAAGACACTCTACATGGAGTCCTATGTGGCATAATTTGCATTCTTTGCGGACGTTTTTTTTACATATGGCGCACTTCCTGTATCTGCCTCCGTCCGTTCTCATCAAAAAATGGTTTCCCGTTGTACGAGAGGTCATAGGAATTTTTTTTTCGGAGGATTTGGTAAGAGCTGGTCTTCCTAACATTTTGGGATCAGATAGTGATGAAAGATACATATATGACAATACAATTTGTCTTCTGAACTGCAGAATAGGAAGTTTTCCATTGGTCATACAATATAAAACATGAGCATTTGTAACTGCCATATCTACAAGCTTAGTAAAAAGAGGGAAATACCATTTTTCCCTCGAATTCTAATTCTTTACTTCTGTATTATCCAATCCATTTTATCAACCCCGCTCATGTACTTGTTATACTGAGAAATCAAATGAGGCTGATTTATCATTTTTCTTACTCTTTCCCCTCTCGACCACCTACTTGCTTTTGCCAGAGGTTGGATGTGCTCATCATTAGATAACATTTTCACTGTATTGTTATCCTTCCATGTTATGATAATCTTATTTTCTGGATCAAACCGATAATCATATGATCCACGTTCTTCTTTGGACATTTTTCTATCATCTTTTACTGGACATTTTTTCATTCTGTCATATCTACAGGTACCTGTTACACGCACGCCTCTTTCTGTTAAGTCCTTCAACAAAGAAAAGCTAGTAAAAAAGTTGTCAAAATAAAATTTATGATCACTTGGATTTTCAACAATTGAAATCATTCTCATTTCTACATCGCCTCCTAATTCATATGTAACTGCAGAAACATCATTATTTCGCTTTCCTTCGTACACCTCTGCATGATAACAGAAGTCCGTATTTGCACAGCACATCATCCATTGTTTAAAACCAAACCACACTGGTTTGATCTGGTACACGAAGTTTCCTCAGAGTTCTCATTATCTGCATTATTAAACGCAGAACATTGAATTTCTAACGAGCCCGGAACGTCGTTCGGAGAACTGTCTTCCAAATCATCATCATCATCAAAGTCCTCTAAATCAGATACACGATCTACTTTCTCAGGTGGTAACTCAACAGTATCAATAGTCTCTGTGTCGTCATTCCCTTCAGAAAAAAAATTGGGATCATTGACGATGTCTACCA
The DNA here is from genome assembly GCA_031308135.1 of Acheta domesticus. Lineage (NCBI taxonomy): Eukaryota > Metazoa > Arthropoda > Insecta > Orthoptera > Gryllidae > Acheta > Acheta domesticus. The sequence continues at coordinate 64,548,287 of JAHLJT010004567.1, forward strand.
CTTCCAACAATGTCAGGAATTTGTTTGATTTCATTAGAGCCTAGAATATATACAAAGAGAAATCGTCAGTTGAAGCGGTCTAAAATAATACATATATCACGCCATTGCCCATGATCCCCAAATGGGGATCAGATTGTAAGACTGATATCACACACAAGTAACAACATAAACTTACTTATCGACACATCGGGTCATTCAGATAAGTTCAATTTACACGCAAATTACGCATATAATTTTTATAGGGTTACTTATGTGAATATAATTATTAATTAAGAAACTATCTTTGCTTGACTGGTGAAAAACCACGGCACTTGCTCAAAATTTGTCAATTATTTCTCTAACACACGTAGGACAGGCACTAACGCGCGAAGGGCAACTCACACAACATGGAGGAATACTGGCCGGTATCAATGTACGCGATGCAACCGATAATCGTCACAATATCATTGCAAAACAGCGCGATCCCCAAATGGGGATCATGGGCGTTAATGGGTTAAGGGAGTATCCACAATGCAGGTAATGCAACAATTGAATTCCGTTCCGCTGTCGCGAATTTCTGTGAATTACGTGTCATTGTTGTGACTTGATATAGCTGCATGGTATCCGGCTTCTTTTTCCAATACAAGTTTACAAAACTTTTGTATTATATTTTTATGCAGTTATGGAATTCACATAGTTTTGACAACACTGCAATGGAAAAAGTGAGTTGTTCGCTTTTTGGTTGAACTGGACGTTTTCAAGTTATAGCTAAGGTGTTAGTAGCGCAGAAAGTGCAATATTTCAATTCTACGTAGCTGTTTCCAATAATACGGGAAAATATGTAGTGTTGTAGCACCACTAGTTTTATTAAACTTTGTTGCTGGATAGTGTGAAGTAAGTTTAAGAGAATGATGTAAGTCTCATTTTCTTCATAGCTAATTTTTCAAAAATTGCAAAAATTAAAAATTTTCTCGACGTTTTCCTACAGCTACAATAATGAAGATAGCTATTTTTTCCTTTAATGAAATCTGTTCCTTGAAGGTAGATTTTGAAATAAGGTCAAGCCCAATTTTTCGAAAACTTCAGTACTTTTCCCGTAATTTTGCGTGAAATATAGGCAATTTCTAACTTTTTTAAAACAATTTTTCCTGAAAATCGACTCCATCGTTTTTGATTAAATTTCATTTTTGGATAGTGTAAGGATGTTTAAGAGAATGGTTCAGGTCCCATTCTCGATGAAATCCCTGACTTTTCCAAAATTGAAAATATTCAACAATTTTTCGGACTTTTCCTAAAACTACAAGTATGAAGATATACATTTTTCTTCGTGAAATGTGTTGATCAAAAACATTTTAAAATAATGTTATGTTCAATTTTTCGAAAACGAGTATTTTGTGCGAAATTTTGTATCAAATATAGGACATATTTATTTTTAAACCATTTGTCGTTAACATTTTTGGATTAAATTTTTCAATTTTACAATTTTTTGAATTAAATTTGCACCTTAGATAGCGTGAAGGACAATTAAGTGAAAGGTGCATATTTCATGTTCGTTGAAATATCTGAAATTTCGAAAAATTTAAATTAATAAATTTTTTGGCATCCTCCATCACAACAATTGTGAAGATAATTTTTTAAATAAAATATGTTCATCAAAAAGATCTTCAAAATAGGTCATGCTGAATTTTTCAAATATATGAGTATTTTTGAAAAATTCTTAAATGAGTAATTTGTCGTCAAACGCACGCTCCGAATATTCTCCACTTCGTGAATGTAGTATAATAAGTTATTCCAGGCAGGTGGTTGCTTCTGTCACGGGCAGCCGACTTGGTTGTTCCATCTGGGGTTTGCAACATCCAAAGTATTCCTCGCTGGAACTTACATGTCGCTGCATAGCTTTCCTGTAATTTTTGGTATGGGCGAACTCCGCAGAAAGGCCTCAGATACAAAGCCAAGTAGTCAAAAATAAATCGTCGATCTGCGCAGAAGTAGGGGATTAGCGCCCATCAAGTAAACTCCGCAGAAAGCTCGCAGGTACAAAGCCAGATAAAGGGGAAATGGTCAAACTACCCAGAAGTAAGAGATATCAGGGAAACGTTCTATGTCTACACGGGGAAACAGGAAACTAATACTATTTCATATTTCTATATAAAAGGACCATTTATATCATAAATTAATGATTAGCGTTACCCAAGAGGTATCACGAGAAGATTGACTCACAAAATCTCCCATCAGTTTTTTTTGTTTAGCTAAATTAGCAAGTATTAATTTCATTATTACATACACTTCTTTATTGTTCTCTAATTAGTATGTTTCGATTTCTATTTACTTATTTATGCAGATACATGGATTTGTTGGAAACGTTATGCCAATATCTCAGAAAATTCATGAGTTCATAAACACTGCTTTGCCAGATTAAGTAATGCCACACTTAAAGTATATTTATTTATTTATAAACTGTGGACGCATTAGGACAGCAAAATTGAGACAATTCTCACTTTTATTTGATATATTTCAAATATTTGCATTGTTTAATTTTATTTTATTAGGACATAACTTGAGAGGGGAATTGAAAGTTACATTAGGGATTACATAGGGATAATATTTGTTCGTTATTAGCAAAAAAGGGGGTGTGTATAGGGTTTGTGGCACCCCTAAACCCATTTTAAAAACGGGTCTTTTGGTGCTGATGTTCTTCTTGCATCGAAAGCTAATTCTGTATGTGTATGTGTATAATAAGTTGTATGGGTATGTGAGTGTGTGTGTGTGTGTGTGTGTGTGTAAAGAGAGAACCCATCTCTCTCTTTCCTCTCTCTCCCTCTCTCTCGTTTTCCCTCTCTGACCTGTTTGAAAGCTTAGTGTTCTTTCTCTTTTTACTAAGATCATTCGTATGGTCAGGGGAAAGAACTGTTTTCCAATGTCTGACGGTCATTGTCTTATTGTTTAAGTTTGAAAGACCGATTAGTGATCTAACAATCAAATCCTCTACCCCATTCTCAAATAGAAAATGAATAACAAGTTCGAATAAATTTGACCAAATTTTTCTTTAATATCATAAAGATATTTCCGCACTTTAAAACCGATTTTTAAGATACAGTGGTATTTTGAGCAGGGTTATTCCACAACTTCTTCATGCAGGCAATTCATTTCAAAAGAAAAACTATATGTTCTTGAAATAGTGAAATGAAATAGTTTCTCAAGTTTAGTATGCGAATATCTGGCTTATTTTGATCCACTGATGAAGACAAATCTTTAAATGAGCTGTTTAAAGATATTTTTATTTTAAGAAATATATTTAAAGGAATTTGATCTGGATGTTTCTGTTTAATTCAGTTTTCAATATCCATATTAACCACCTTAAAATGTTTCCTTTTTTTCGAGAAAAATTTAAGAAAATATTACTAATTCATAAAACATGAACCAGTGCTATTTGTCCCCCGCACGGTCCATTTACCAGGCGTGTGTCAAATAAGGAGAAGGGTCACTTATCTGCCAGCAGCCGCTGGCGCCAGTCTACTGTGAGGGCGAAGTGTTTGTGGAAGGCTGAGCGTCTGGCGCGCTCCTTCTACCAAACAAGCTGATGGAAATGTTTGTGCAAATTCTTTTGCCTCCGGGGGCCAGCGGTGGCAGAGACTACCCACAGAGCGCAAATGAATTGAAGCCGTAAACATCTGGCAGAAATTCAATAGAGGAAGAAAGAAAGTAAACAGTGATGGCAAATAAGGAATAAAGAAAGAAAAATAAAGAAATAATATGACGATTTCCGCCGTGAACTGGTCAAAATATTACACAAATACGTAAATACTGTGTGATGTAGAGCAAGAAAAAAGTCATAGGTGTTTCTCGTTTTTGCAATGTTGGCTTTAGTAAATTTGCACATAGTAAAGTCAGTATTTTTACTTTCCCGTATACGTACGTATATACGGAATATATACGTACCTATATACTGAGTATATACCTAGTATAGGGAACGTTATGTAATGCCGCGCGAAAAAAACGGCAAACTTTCGGCAGGGGCCCTTTTCGTTGTCGGGCCTTGACCAAAAAAAGTGGATAAAACCAGTTGCTAAATTAAGGGAAAATATCCCCTAACACGTGTATCCAGACCTGTTTCGTGGGTCATTGTCAAAGAATACAAAAAAAAACCTTTAACAATTTCACAAAACTCTTGCAATGCTATGAAAACACAAAATGGAAGGTACACACTGACTAAGCGATGCTACCTGACTAATACAGTAAGAAAAATTAAATTAATGTGAACATTGCAGAATGTATTGAAGGATACGAGGCACACATGCCTAGATTTTTTAAACCAGACTACTCTCATAGTACCACAGCTCCTCCTATTTACACAGCTGTCTAGGAGAGGGTCTCAATGCAAATAGGAAAAAATGCCTTTCGCCGACGGGAATGCTTCACGCACAAGTCCAGCGCACTGCCCGTTCCGCCGTGGCCCAACTCCACCAGCACTCACTCCCGCCAACCACCCAGCTCTGACACCGCCCCGAGTTTGACACCGGGCGGATCGCAGAGGGTGGTTAGCCGGCCAGCCGGAGGAAGGGCGGACGGAGGCGGGGGGAGATACGGGCGGCGACGGCGTTGGTGGTGGTGGTGGTGGCAGCGGCGCCGGCAACGTCGGCGGCGGCGGCGGTGACGGTGGTGATGTCGACGTGACGTCATCGGTGTCGGCGGCGGAAGAAAGCGCCCCATGCGTAGAGGCGCGGGGGAACAATGATTAATTAATGTCTTAATTAATTAATTGTTTAATTTTTTGAAAGTGGGACGCGCCAACTTTGGAGTTGGCGCCCTCATAACACACTGATGCAGCATGGAAATCCCATAATTTGGCGGGAGTACCACAAAGAGTGCCCAGGTGGGCGGAAGTCACAGGAACTTGTCCGAGCGACCAAAATGTGCTAACAGTCATTGATACCGAAAAACCAATTGAAAGCAAAACGTCCGTCCGTCCGGCACTGAACACTACAAGCGCCTAAACCACTTGTAGAATTTTTACCAAGTTGAAGAAACCTCTGTCCACCTGGCTCTAGTCAAAGCTTTGAGATCTTTAAAAACTTTCTTCAAAATTTAGGGTACTTTATATGAAGCCCCTCTGATATTTTCGAAATTATCGCAAAGGCGGCTCCAAATTATTTCTTTACATTTCTTGTTAGAATAGAGTAAAATACATTTATTAAAGTAGCCTAGGTCCGATTTTCATGGTTAACTCTGAATTTTCGAAAATTGCGAAAGTTGAATTTTTCTCGGCAACATCCTCTAATTACAAAATTGAAGATTGAGATTTTTCCTTCAAATACAATTTGTTCTTCATAGTTAGCTCTTTCTTTAAAGTTATGTACATTTTTGAAACGTTTCGTAGTTTTCGCACAATATTGCATGCAATATGTGCAATTTTAAATAAACACAAACACAAGATTTTCTCAAAACTGCTCTAAATTTTTTCTTTAAACATTTGGTAGTGAAAGTGATAAATGCACTCTATGAGATGACATAAACGCCATATTGCTCTATTATTTCGTTTTATCAAAAGTTGTAAAATGTAATGAGCGACTAAGCTGTTCAGCTGATTTTCTCCAAACTTGATACTCCCCGATCGATCTGGATGATTTCGTGGCCGCGTGAATTTGAAACTGATATTTTATTTTTGGGGGTACTTTGATGGCCTAGACACATTTTCAAAATTTAAAAGAAAACTACAAATTTGTTCTTTAAATTTCTTGTAAGAATAGAGTAAAATACACTTATCAAGGTGGCTTAGGTCCTATTTTCACGGTTAACTCTGAATTTTCAAAAATTGCAAACGTTTGAGTTTTTCTAGGCATTTTCCTACAACTACGAATATGAATACATAGATTTTTACTTAAAATAAAATTTGTTATCCAAATGGAGTTCTTTTTTTTAAGGTCATGTACACTTTTTTGTGGAAATTTTAATGGTTTTCGCGCAATATTGCGTGCACAATGTGCAATTTTTAAAAAAAATTACAAAAACAAGATTTCCTCAAAAAGGCTCCAAATTTTTTCTTTAATCTTTTGGTCGGGACCCAAAGTGCCTAATGTACTCTATGAGATGACATAAAAATCATGTTTCTCTATTCTTTTAGTTTTTCAAAAATTACAAAAAAAATTTGACTTGATTCTCCCGTCGTTAATATTTACATTAGCGGCTAAAACGCCATTTTCTCTTAAGCGGCACATAATTTTTAAAAGAAAATTGCCATTAATGAGTAAGTTTTTATGTTCTTTAATATTCTAAAATTAATATTTCAGTTCTACCAATAGGAAATCGAAAAATTAAGAAAATGACAAAAAAAATGTACCTTTGGCGGTGCTGGCAAGAGAGAGTATGTGGCAATTCCGAATAGACCGAAGGAAATAGAAAACTAATACGGGCAAGTCTGTTCCATTATGTAGCACCAATAGTTATTGTTTAGAAGGTAAAAGAGTAGAGGTAGCAATTCTTGCAGATATTTATACAAAGCACACGAACTCTTATATCTGCGAATATTGTTTTAAATCACATAAAAAATCCTCTTAATATGAACTACGTAATTCTACTTTTCACGTAGTAACAATACGCATATTTTAAAGCGCTGCAGATGTTGGTAGCTTGAAGTTTACCTTCAGACGAATAGCAGCGGCTGAGGGCATCAACTCACGTCATTGCACTTCCTCTGACCGTAGGACCGGGAGGTTGTAGGTTCGAGTTCCGACGGTGGCAGTATTTTCGACAGTAGCTAGAGAGCTAGATCGAATTCAGCCGCTATCTGGCGGAGAATACTAGCTGCACGCTGCTTTGATGATAGTTTTCCATGGTTTCTTCGAATAGCAACAAGCGGATGCCGGAGCAGTGCCGTAACAAACGGGCAACGCGATCTTTCTTTTCTCTTCCGTGTCCTACCCTAGTCCCTTACTTACACACATTTACACTAACAAGCATTACAGTGCCAAACGTGTTTGGAGACCAGACGGGAGCTTTTAGCTAGTCCCGAACGGGACGGTGCCCTCTGGTCGGAGATACCTGGTTGGGGAACATTCCCGAAAGCCGAAGTAAGCCGGGGCGGATCTCGCCAACCAGCAGGGGCAGATCATCGCCACCTCATGGGATGAAACATGCACTACATTTACGGGATCAGCAACCTTATCTGTCGGCGCGCCCGGAAGCACCAATCAATCAATCAATCAATCAATCGGCGAGCAGCGAGTGGAAGAGCGTTTTCCGGCGTGCCATTGACGGCGGGCGGGGGCGGGGTGCCGCGCGTGCGCGTCGTGGCGGCGCAGGGGCGGGGTGGGGCGGGGCGGGGCGGGGCCGGGCCGCCTCGGCGCAGGCGCCCGCCAGCCTCTCCACGGGGCGGGCGCGGGGGCGGGGGCGCGAGGCGGGGCGGCGCGCGGCTGCCGGCGCCAGTGCGCGCTGGGGCCCCGCGGCGTCCGTGCCTCACCCGCTGCGCCCTTCCGCTGCGCCCGCGCCGCCCACCCGCCCGCTCCGCGCGCCCCAAGCGCCCGTGTGGCGACGCGAGGCCGCTCGTGCAGGTAAGGCGCCCACCCAATCCAAATGCAAATGTACTACTTGGCAAAATTTTGTTTTCATTTATTTATTTTCATTTGGGGCTGGTGGGTTAATGTTCTAGATTTTTTCAACTGATGAAAAAGCGCTAAATCGAGCAATCGCTCAGGCAAGGCGGCGATGACATCGACTTCTCGAAATGAAAACTCTTACTTCAAAAACTTTTGCGTGAACCCGAGCGCGTTTATTTTCTTTAAAAATAGTGTGACATTGATTGTTGAAGTTTTTTAATTTATTTAACAAGCACTTGTTAGGCGACGCGCGGGCGTTGGCTCAAATGAGGCGCCGATTACATGACATCATCAAAAATAAAATTTCTTTTCCAGAAAACTTTTTGCAAACCTCCGAAGCGTCTTTATTTTGTTTTGAGTATCTAGCTTCCGAACTAGTTTCAGCCTATGTGCGAGTAATAAGGCGACGCGCGGGAATTTGTTACGAAAAGGCTCCGGCCAAATCCACTCCTACTTCAAAAAACTTTAGTTGAACTTTACGGACGTTTTGATTTTATTTTCTTGATTGTGAGCCTGTCGTGGTCCGGTGGCCTAGCATTACCACACGATGGAGCAGAAACTTGTTTCACCGTATTTAATCCGCTCCAAACGCTTGTTGGACGATGTTCGGAAGGGAATAGAGGTCAGGAAGCGCCTTCGAAAATTCAAACTCCTACTCCACAAAAGTTGTTTTAACATTTGAGTATTCGTCCGGACTAGGTGAATCTCAGCCATTTTATTTCTGTCGTGCACAATTTCTACAGTGTTTAGACTGGTGAGAGTATCAATAGCTTCATATAGCATGCTTACCATCCAGACTGCTTCCGAACTTCTCATTGCAAGCATGTTGTTGACCGTCGGTTTTGAACTCTATCGGGTTTTGAACGCTACTATACTGTGCGAGCAGTACTGTTAGGGGTGATAGTAAGTTTGAAATGCTGGAAACCCGGAAGACAACATACTATTCTCAGAGTCGTACACTACTGTAACATACAATAGTGAAACACTATTATAACGACAGTGGAATAAATCATGATGAATTATCAATTAAAAAATAAAATGTTTCATGTGTTAACAGACGTCACTATCCCCATTGTTTATCCGAGAGATAACATAGGTACACCTTCCATACGTAAACGCCGAATGATTTTCACATTGAATTCAAATTAACATTTTAAGATAACGGAGTTACTGGTTCGGAACATGTTACTCGTAGAAATATACTTTTATATTCAGCTAAATATGTAGCCCGCGCGAGCACTTGCGTAACGGTATGGGACGCGACGACTGCGCGCGTAGACATACCGAGCGTTTCTTTCAAAATTTCATTTCTAAAGGTCTGACGCTTGCTGTCTATGACTTCCTCGACGTGTGATGTAAACGCGTTTCAACCGGAGTGTCCCGCACAAAGCGCTCAGGTTAGCCGCTTGGCAGATTCGGAAACTTCTGCTTCAACACTTTTCGTATACATCCCGAAATGTTTTTATATTCTTTTTACTTTCTAGCAATTACTTCGTAAAAAGAGGAAGTAACGTAATAGTGCACCGGAAAATGGCGAAATTTTGTCAGAAAAACATTTACTGCCTGGCCTGGTAAGTAAAACGTGGATAAATCTTGTTGCTATGTAAAGTAAATGACTTCCTCTAGTACGTGGTGTAGCTAGAATCCACGTATTCTGGGTCCTTCACACCAACAAATCGATTGATGGCAAACGCCTGTCTGTCGGACCACGCGCACGTCCGTGGGTGGTTAACGCTAGTGCGTAAATCATTCACCTGCTTTTCTCCAAAATTTAAATTCCCCGAACGATCTGAACGAACTCAAGACAGGGAGTTTCAAAAAGATATTTTAACTTTTGAGGGTTTCTTTACATAAAGAGTGAACAACATTTTCAAACATATCTCAAAAATGACTGGACCAATTGGACGATGTTATGCATCAACCGCTTATTAGACATTATACAAGTTTTTAGATAATCGTGTTTTATATCGTGTTAGATATTTTTTACATTCTCAGCTCTAAAAACTGTACTTTAATTATTTGATAATCACTTACATGAAAATTTGAACATGCTGATTCGTACCGCGTGAGTAAAAATTTTATATTTTAATATTAACGGTCAATAATCTTTCTCGGAATTATGAAGGATCTTCTTAAGAAGAGAAAGTTATCTAATACTGCGCAGAAACACAGCAAATTTTCCTCAGAAATCGAAACTTTAATCTTCGGGGTTATATGAAGCCCCTGACAAATTTCCAAAATTTTCAAAAAAATAGGGCCATCGATTTTGATGAAGTTATGTTGTTGGATAATATAAATGACGTTTAAGAAAACAATGCAGGTCTCATGATGGTTGAAAACCCTGATTATTCGAAAACTAAAAAAACAATGTTTTCGCCCTCTTTCTACAACTACAATTATTAAGATGCAATTTTAAAAGAAGTCTGTTCATAATTAACAGATCTTCAAATAAGGTCATGTTCAATGTTTCAAAATATGAATTCTTTGGCAAAATGTTGTACCAAGCATATGCAATTTTTACTTTCCCGTATACGTACGTATATACGGAGTACGTACGTAATATAGGGAAAGTTATGTAATGCTGCGCGAAAAAAGAAGATTGACGGCAGAAAAAAAATTCATTGCCGCGCTGTGATAACAAAAAAGTCGATAAATCTACTTGCCAAATTAACAAAAAATCCGAAAACATGGGGTGCAGCCAGAATCCCTGTTTTGTGAGTCCTTAATACTGAAAAACCAATTAAATTAATAGCAAAACGTCTGTATGTCTGTCTGTCTGTGAACAACGATAGCGACTCAACCGTTCAACCGATATTCTCCAAAATTGATATTCCCGGATTGATATAATTGATCTCGTGGCCCCTTCAATTTGAAACCGATATTTTAATTTTGGAACGTACTTTACATGAAGGCTTCCGGACATTTTCAAAATTAAAAAGAAATGGCGCCCACAATTTTCACTAACTTTTGCTGTTGGATTGTCTGAATGTCATTTAAGAGAATGGCGTAAGTCTTATGTTCGTTGATAACTAAATTTTCGAAAATTGGAAAAGTTTCAATTTTTTTCGGTGTCTTCTTACAACTACAAAAATTAAGATAGAGATTTTTACTTCAAATAAAATTTGTTCAACAAAATGAGTTCTATCGTTAAGGCCATGTACATTTTTTTTAAATGTTAGTACGTTTCGTGCAATATTGTGTGCAATATGTGTAATTTTTAAAAATTACACAAACAAAACTTTCTCAAAAACGGCTTCAAATTGTTTCTTTAAACTTTTGATAGGGATAGTACTAAATGTAACCTATGAGATGACATAAACATCATATTGCTCTATTCTTTTGTTGTTGTTTTTTTCAAAAATTACAAAAATGAAATGTTTTTCTTGTATCTCACGTCGTAAATATTTACATTAATGGCGATTATTTAAATTATTATATTTACGAGAACATGTGCATTAAATAATGTCAGGGAAAGTTTCTCGAGAACCAACTGTTTTCTATGAAAACTAGCTCAAAATTCCGCATCTTCGGAAACGCTCAAACGTCATTTTCTTATAAATAGCTCCAATTTCTTTCTTCAAACTTTTCGAACGGATAGTGCTAATTGCACTTTTTAATACGACGTTAAGTTTAATTTTTAGTATTTTTTTGTTTGTTTTTTCAAAAATTACACAAAAACTATTTTTTGAAAGATATCTCACACCGTTAATATGCACTTTTACAGCCATTTGTAAATACTGTTGTATTTGTGAGTTAAATGTATTTTAATAATTTCCAATGAAGTGTTTCGAAATTTTGAACATTTTCTGTGAAATAGAGATTGATGTTATGGCAAGACTATGTGGCTAATCGGAATAGCTAGCCCAAACCCAAGGAAATAGGCAACTGATACGGAAAAGTTTGTGACATTCTGTAGCACCACACATTATTTTATTTAAAGCATTTTTTCTTAAAAAACGCACAAGATTTTATGATTAGATTGGGACCTTAGATAGCATTAAGGACGATTAAGAGAATGGTGTAGGACTCATGTTCGTTGAAATGTCTGATTTTGTGAAATTTTTTAAAAATTTTTTTTGGTGTCTTCCAACATTTACAATTGTAAAGATATAGTTTTACCTTAATGAAATGAGTTCATAAACTAGTGGTGCTACAGAATGGCACAGACTTTCCCGTATAGGTTTTCTATTTCTTTGGTCGTCGCTAGCTATTCGGTCTTGTCACATACTCCTGTCAACTGCCAAATGTCGCCTCGAAAAGTACATATTTTTGACACTTTCTTGATTTTTCGGTTTCCTAATAGTAAAACACAAATATTTTTTAAGAATAATAAAGAACAGTAAAGCTTTGCCCTTAATGGCAATTTTCTTTGGAACAATTGAAGCAGTTTTTAAGAACACGGCGTTTAAGCGCTACCTGTAAATTCGAAATGTGAAGTTATTAAGTAAGCACGCAATATTCCGTGAAAATTACTAACATTTTTCAAAGAATGTACACGACTTTAATGAAAGAAATAGTTATAGACAACAAATTTCATTTGATGGAAAAATTATTAGCTTTACTTTTCTAGTTGTAGGAAGCCGCCGTAGTAATTTCAAACTTTCGCAATTATCGAATATTTGGTGTTAACCGTGAAATCACACGTAGTTCTACACGATAAGTACTACACCACTAATACTGTGACTGACACACACACACACACACACACACACATATACGTAATATTTTTTCAATATTCCAGTGATAAATTGCTGTCGTGTTATTTCCTGGTGAACGTAAAAATAATGTTGCTTAATAACATTCTTGTCATGGTAACAAATTTAATTACCCAAACCACTTTGTATTCCTTAAGTCAGCGAATACAAAAATATCACATTTGCGGTAATACGAGCAATAATTCGAGAAAATGTTATAAAACAAAATATTTAGAAACTTTTTCAATGAACGCGATGATTTACTTTTCGTATCGGTGCAATAGATACTTTTCATTCTGTGTGTGATTAAAAAACTCCTATATTTTTCAGCATTATTTTGATTCTTGGGCCCGAAATATCTTGGCCGAAATCAAGCTTTTGGAATACTGGATAAAATTGAATTATTTTCCATTGTTCAGATTTTCTGTGAAATTTTCCATAGCTTGAGAAAATTTGATTCGAACTTTTCAGAAATTTTCCCAATTCTCTTCCTTTTTACTCAACAATTATGGGCATTTCAAAAATGGGCTAACAACCACTTATGGGCATTTCAAAAACCATCATTAGATATACTTTGAAGCTTATGTGTTAAGAAACACACTGAATAAAAAAATATAACTATAATGTAAATTTTAATTACGTGAGAGACAAATAAATTTTTGTAATTTTTGAAAAAAATAACTTATAGACCAAAATTACTTTTCTGTTATCTGAAGCATCTGAAGCATCAGTCTGTCATCATTTAGCACTATCCCTTCCAAAAAGTAAAAGAAAAAATATGGAGCCAATTTTGCAAAAATCTAGTTTTCCTAATTTTTTAAAATTGCAAATATTGCGCGAAAACTACTAGTTATTTTATAAAATATACCTGAACTTAATGAAATAGCTCACTTTGGAGAACATTTTATTTAAAGGAAAAATCTCCATCTTCAATTTTCTAGTTGTCGGAAGACGCAGAAAAATACTCAAACTTTCGCAATTATCAAAAAGTCAGAGTTATCAGTGAAAATCGGCCCTATGCCAAGTTAATACGTGTATTTTTTTATTCTTGCAAAAAATTTAAAGAAAAAAATTGAAGGAGTTTTTGAGAAAATTTTGAAAATGTCCGGGGGAGCTTCATGTAAAGTTCCCCAAAAATTAATGAATGTTTTTTTCAAATTCTCTGAGCTTCGACTCAGGCCAGATCGATCGGTGTAACATCAATTTGGAAAAAATCGTACGCATAGTTTAGGTGCTATTGTTGTTCACATACATCGGACGGACGAACGGACGGCCAGACTGACGGACGCTTTGTTTTCAATTGTTTTTCCGATATTCAGGGCCGACAAAACGGGGATTCTAATTACACTACGTGTCAGGAGAATTTGTTTTCTTAACTTTGCAACTGGATTTATCCACTTTTCGTTATCACGGCGCGGCAACGAATTTTTTCTGCAGAAAATTCGCCATTTTTCGCGCAGCATTACATAACTTTCCCTGTACTTTACGTACGGATATTACTCCGTATATACGTACGTATTCAGGAAAGTAAAAACTGATCTTCAAATAAGGTCATGTTGAATCTTTTGAAAATATGATTATTACTTTTCTGTATACCTACGTAATTAGGGAGTAATATAAGTAGTATAGGGAAAGGTATGAAATGCTGGGCGAAGCTATTGGTGCTACAAAATGGCTACAAATGGACTTTCCCGTAATAGCTTTATAATTCTTTTGATCTGCCCTACCTATTCGGAATTGCCACACTTCATGCCAGTTGCCATCTATCGCCGCCTAAATACATTTTCTTGATTTTTCGGTTTCCTAGTTGGAGAACGGAAATATTTATTATTAAAGAACTAAAGCATCGTCCTAAATGTCAATTCTCTTTGAAAAATGTTTACCCGTTTTTGAGAAAATTATGTTTAAGCGCTACTAAAAATGTCAAGTTTGAATGCCATTTTCTCTTTTTCTCAGAAAAGTTTTGAGTTTTCGATACACTTCATTGGAAGTCATTTGAAGAACATTAACTTACAAATTCAATAGTGTTTTCAATTTTATGGAAATGTGTGTATTAACGATGTGATAGATCTTTCAAAAAAATTACGTTTATGGAATTTTTGAAAAAACAAAAAAAAAACAAATTGAACTTTGCGTCATATTAAAAAGTGCAATTATCACTATCCGTTCGAAAAGTTAGAAGAAAAAATTGAAAAGATTAATTAAAAAATGGCGTTTGAGTGTTTCTGGAAATGCGGAATTTTGAGCTAGCTTTCACAGAAAATGGTTGAGTTCTCGGGAAACTTTACTTCACAGTATTTAAAGCAAATGTAGTTATAAATACAATAATGTTAACAGATTGCCATTAATTTAAATATTACCAAAGGGAGAGACTAGTCAAAAAAATTACATTTGTGTAATTTGTGGAAAAAAACAACGAAAAAAATAGTGCAATACGGCGTTTATAGCATCTCATAGACTGCATTTAGTACTATTCCTATCAAAAGTTTAAAGAGAAAATTTGGGGTGTTTTTTGAGAAAATCTTGTTTTGTAATTTCTTAATATTGCAAGTATTGCTCGCAATATTGAGCGAAAACTACTATAATTTGCAAAACAATGTACACTGTCAGAAATTTCCGCATTACTTTTAATGTAAAAGTACATTAAAGTAAGTATCATGTACGTCAGGGCCGCTCAACCATTTGCTCCGAGGAGGAGCCGCCGGTTGCTCTCTTCTCTTTCGCCGCAGAAAGAGCAAATGACGTCATCAAATATCGATCGGCGGCAAGCGGCACAGTGGATCGCGTTGTATTTCTACGGAGTATTTTTTCTACGGACTTTTTCCGTTGTTCGGAATGAAAAAATCTCACAGCTCTGGGAAAGGATATTACGACAGAAATAACAATAAGATACTTTTGTAACATTAATTGGAACAATTACTAGATATAAACGTATTAGTGTAATTTGGAAATTAAAAAAAACGATAATTTGCAATGCAGCATGGAAAGAAAGGTATCTTTTTGCAGATTGCGTCGGCAATGCCAATTGTTTATTTGCAAAAATAGTGCTAAATAACATAAATAAACTTAATAGCGGTGACATTACACAGTTTATCATGCTGCTGAATATGAAAAGTATTATAAAGGTTGCACAAAAATGTGATTAAATAAACTAGTAATAAAAATACTAAAAGTAAAGGAAATTAAAATTAAAAAATGAAGTTGATTGCAAAATCAAATGCTCTTATTACACCTTTTAAGTGTTTTTTTCTCTGCAATACACTTTCTATATTTGGAAGAGATGACATGGTGCTATTGAGCCGTAACATGCATTTCAGATTGTGATCTGTAATTGCACTTCTCATTCGAGATTTACAAATTTTCAAAGAAGGAAAAAAATTGCTCACAGTTATATGTTGATCCAAAGGTACTTAACAATCGAGCAGCATTACGATGCAGTTTTGAAAAACGGTTTTTTGGGAAGTTCTTTTCCTAAACGCTCACATTGTAGTATCGATATGCAATAAAATTAACCCATTAGTGCCTAGCGGGACATAAATGGTACGCGAATTGCGGTTTGAATTCGCGCATGCTCAGATGCTGAAATGGACAAGTTTAAACTTGTTTCGTGCATGTCTCTTTTCCTTAACGTCCACGTGTTCAGATTTGTTAGAGCAGTTGCGTCGATTCATCGTCAGAGCCTAGTAAGAATTTTCTTTTCTAGAAGTTATTTTTTTGTTCGCTCCGTTCGAGACAACATGGATGAAGAGTGAGTATAACTTGAAAATGGTTGCATCAACAAAACACATATTTTGTATGAACGTTATAAAAGACTTAATAATCAGTATTTTCATTCAATGAATTCCCTCTCATTGTTGGCAAGAAACTTATATTCTTAGAAAATTCGCTGTACCATTTATGGTACGCTAAGCTCTAATGGGAGCATTTCACTTTACATTTCATTTTCGATCTTTTGACGAAATGCTGGCAGTTTTTACGCATTTTTGTCATTTGTTGTTATAATTATAATAATAATAATAATAATAATAATAATAATAATAATTACTACCAAAAAACAGTTTTCGAGATTCTCAAATATTCACATGCTAATCGGTATTGGTTCGAGTATTGTTTATTTCATTACATGCAATGCTTTTTTTCTAATAATTACCAAACTTATATTTGTTTTACAAAACAGATATCTATACAAGTTATTAGTTTTTGTTGATTTTACTATGATTGTACTTTCAGAGAATTTTCTAAGAGTCTTGCTCCAGGATTTACAGTAAAAGAAGCCCTCGATCTTTTATTTGAGAACGCAGATGTTGAAGCACTTTTTATTGCTCCACCTGATTGTAGTATTTTATCTGATGAAGATTCCGGGGATGAAGATGATGGTGGTATTCCCGACAATCTCAGTAAACGGCAACTCCTTGCAGAAGCGGAGGTAAGAACAGTTAATGGGGAGGAAAGAACCTCTGAAGTGAGTAATACTAATTGTCCTTTAATTTCTGAAAACGGATGTTTTGCGTCACAATTGCCTCCAAAGAATACCCCAAGCACTTATCCTCAACACGTACGAGATACAGAATGGATAACGGGTGATTTTGAAAACCATAATCGGGAATTCATTCCTCCAGAAGTTCCTAGATTTGAAGCTGTAAGTGTTGTTGATTTTTTTGAATTATTTGTGGATAATGATCTAATCAGCATACTTGTTGAAGAGTCCAATAGGTACGCTCTAAGTAAGAACTATCCAGATCCTAATATTTTGGCAGATGAAATTAGATGTTTCATAGGTATTCTGATTCTCAGTGGTTATAATATATTGCCTTCAAAAAGGAATTACTGGGAAACTCAGAGTGATACTTACAATGAGCTTGTGTATAATTCCATGAGAAGGAACAGATTTGAACTTATTTTACGCTTCATGCACTGCGTAAATAATAATGATTTCAATCCAACAAATAAAGACAAACTTTGGAAAATCAGGCCATTGATAGACCATATGAAATTCAGATTTTCCAAATATTTCTCACCAGAAAATAATTTGTCCTATGAAGAAAGTATGGTGAGGTATTTTGGCAGGCATAGTCTGAAACAATACATTCGGGGAAAGCCTTTGCGTTTTGGATACAAGGTTTGGTCCTTGAATACTCCTAGTGGATACTTGGTAGACTTCGAAATATATCAGGGAAAGTCTATTACTGCCAATTCTGAGGCAGACAAAACTTTTGGCAAATCAACAGCTCCACTAGTAGAAATGATAAACAGCATGCCACCTGAAGTGAAAAATCTGCCATTTCATTTCTACTTCGACAACTTGTTCACAAGTTTCAACTTGTTAATCCACTTAAGAGATCATGGTTACGGTGGTACAGGCACGATAAGGGAGAACCGAATACCAAAGAACTGCCCACTGCTAAGCAAGACTGAAATATTGAAGCTGGAAAGGGGTAGCATTCATTCTGCCATAGATAAGGACAACGGAATCTTTCTCTGTAAGTGGAATGATAATTCTGCAGTATGTGTTGCATCGAATATCTACGGAGAAAATCCTATTACTAATGTAAGAAGATATAGCCAAAAAGAGAAAAAACACATTCAAGTACCTCGTCCATTCCTCCTTACACAATACAATAAATTTATGGGAGGAACTGACAGAATGGACCAGAATATCGGTCAGTATCGTATACATATACGTAACCGGAAGTGGTATTGGCCATTATTCACATGGCTGATTGATGTAGCCATCCACAATGCCTGGCAACTATTTAGAAGACAGCAGCCAATCACCCATCTGAATTTTCGTAGAGAATTAGTGCAGGTGTATCTCAAAAAGTATTCTGTGCCACCAAAAGGACCAGGCAAAACACCTGCATTAATGAACAGTAATGACATACGTTTTGACCGTCTGGATCATTTGATTCAAAAAATTCCAGATGAGAAGAGAAGGAGATGTGCAGGTTCCAACTGCAGCACTAAAGCTCGAACACAGTGCAGAAAGTGTGATGTTGGCTTATGTGTAGACTGCTTCATTGAGTATCATACACGATAGTATCTATTATCTTGTCAAACTGAATCAATATCAGTATTTTTAACTAAAATAAATGTATTATGTTTCATTTTCATGAATAAATAATGTAAACCAGTTTCTATTTATTTTGCTCTCATTAGTGCTTAGCGTACCATTTATGGTACGGGGCATTTCTACTAACTGACATGTAAGACATTTATTTTTATCATATTAAAGCATTTAATTAAATAAATATAATCAAATTCAATGTCTAAAACAATGAAAATCAAGAAAAAATTATTCTGGGCACTAATGGGTTAAAGTCTTTTGTATTGTGTTATTTTACTGTCAAAACAACAGAAGAACATCAAAATTTATCCAAAACTTACTTCTAGTAAGGCATTGTTTTTCAGAACACTGAAAACTTTCTTTTGTTCTTCTTTAGCATACTTATCATTTTCATCAGCATGATTAAATGTATAACGTCTTTGGAAATTAAACTTCTTCGCGTGATTGAACCCTTTATGTAAACTAAACATTTGGCATAGCTGCCGTAGTCGGCGGAAAAGATACTTTTCTTCCCATACTGCATTGAAAATTGTTGGTGTAGATGCTCTGGTCTGTGAAGTGCTCGCGTCGACTTCCATGTTTCCGCGACTGGAGTTACCGGGACACTGTGATAGTGGTTATCGCCAGGCGCGCAACGCTCGGGTTCCGGTGTCCCGCTGTTGGCTGACAACACGGCTCCGCGCTGCGGATTTGCTCTGCTTGAGCGGCCCTGATGTTCGTAAATGAAATTTAATGTACACGTACAGTAACTTTAAAGTACGTGTGCACTAAATGTAATGTACGTGTACAATTAAATTTACTGTACGCGTGTACATTAAATTTACTGTACGTGTAAATTAAATTTACTGTATGCGCGTACATTAAATTCACAGTACGTGTAAATTAAATTTAATTTACGTACATAATACTTACTTTAATGTACTTTTACATTGAAATTACTGTACGTGTGCATGAAATTTACTGTACATGTACTAACTTCAATATTCAAAATTTGTTCAAATAATTTTCACCCCGACCGGGATTCGAACCAATCTCTCCTGGTTTACGGCCACTTGCTCTAACCACTATCCTATCGAGACAATCAATTCTTTGAACATATTCTTAGGCCTGATGAATTGCCCTTTGGGATTCATGCAATGTCACATTTTTGGACGCGTTTACGCTCGGAAATATGTCCCGCAGAAGTAAAGAATACTAAGTTCTGATCTTGGTACTGAGTAACAAATGTATTTTAATATTTAAATTTGTTCATCGAATAGTCACCCCGACCGGGATTCGAACCCGGGACTTCTGGTTTACGCGCAGGTGCTCCAACCACAGAGCTATTGCGACATCCAATTGGTCCAGCAGGTTCTTAGGCCTAATGTATTGCCCGCTATGATATGTATAATATATTCTTTACGTCTACGGAACATATTTTATTAGACGTAATATATATATTAAATAAGTATTAACTCTACAGAATTATGTATATTATTTATAATTGTTACTACTTCTTCACCTATTTTGGACGCTCGGAAATATGTTTCGTAGCCGTAAAGAGTACTAAATTCTAACATTGTTACAGTGACATTTCTTTGAAAAAATTTAAATATTTACGGAGAATTTAAAAATATGTTAACTAAAGAATTAGCGTACTATGTACATCGCTACAACTTTATTATAAAGATTTCTACAATTTTATTTGTTGCCAATTTGAAAGTAAATACGAATTTTAAACGTTTATTTTTTTTGTATACATGTTGAAAATATATTTTAAATTTATTATACGTAAGTTCAAATAGCGGAAGAAAATATTTTAAAACCTACACTGATTTTAATTAATTTCTGACAAGAGAGTAGAGTAGAGTCGTGTACGAGATCGTATAAAATATAAAGTCCTTTGCATTCTATTTAACCAATACCCATGATTATCTTATGATTGTCCATAATATATCGTCACAAAAGTTTGCTCGTTGATCTCTTTTATTCAGTTTCATAATAGGGAAAAATGGTCACAAATGTGCTATTAAACATTACCCTTCTTGGAATTGCTACATATTCTATTTTATGTCAATCTTGATGTGAGAGATTGCTCTCATGATTTTCTTCATTTTTCTATGATTTGGAGATTCCTGGTGAACAATCAATTATTAAATTGCAATTTTGTGTTAGAATTAAATAATATTCTTTCTTATATATAAGCATATATTTTAAAGCTATTGATTTAAAATATTGCTAAAGAGTGGCAATGAGTATGTTATTTTCTTTAAAAAAGTTAGAAAATGAAAATACATCCAGTGGTGGATACAAATGTGGATATACAGTAGTGCACAGAACGTAAACAGTGAATTATGACCCTGGTAACTTGAAGTACTAGACATAATCCATTTAAACAAATGAGCATTTAATTTTGAAGCGTGGATCATTATTAGACGCCCAGGCATTCAATCTACGCGCCGCGTCGTGCCACGTCAGACTTCTCCCCTCCCCGCAAAGCTTCCTGCTCCCCACTACTTGCACATTCGGCGCTGCCACGGGCAGACGATCAGCTCGCAAGTGCAGAATGCCCACGGGATCAGGCGTTGTGCAGGTCTGCTTTACAGGAACAACTAGTGGTGCTACAGAATGGCACAGACTTTCCCGTATTAGTTTTCGATTACATTGAGTCTTCGTTAGCTATTTGGAAATGCCATATACTCTTCCTTGCCAGCTGCCATCTATCATCGCCAAAAGTACATTTTTTTGTCATTTTCTTAATTTTTCGGTTTCCTATTGGTAGAACGGACATTTTAGAATATTAAAGAACACAAAACATAGTCATAAATGGCAATTTTCTTTTAAAATTTATGTGGCGTTTTAAAGAAAATTGCGTTTTATCGCTACTAAGTATACGAAATTTGAAGCTCCTTTTCACAGAAAATTTATGAGTTTTCAAAATAATTTTTCATAATAATTTTTTCATAATAATAAAATTGAAGTTATTTGAAGCACTTTCTCTCATATATGGCTGCAATTTTTTTCTTGAAACTTTTGTAACGGATAGTGCTAATCACACTCTTTAATATGACGTAAAGTTATTTTGAGTTATTTTTTTGTTTTTTCAAAAATTCTATAAATGTAATTCCACTTTAGAGGGTAGGTTTTATCCACTTTAGAGCAAGGCAGAGAGGCGTGATAGCGTGGAGGGAATATACAGTAGAATAGATAGGAGTAGGCTCTGCCACAGGGCGGGAAAAGATGGAATTTCTCTTTCTGTTTAATAAAAAGTTATGATAAATACCCCGGCAATGCGGAATTCTTCTGTAGAAAAATTATTATACCGAAAATTAATCTAATTTATAAAATAAATGTTTGTTGGTTCGTGATTAATGTGCTGCTGCATCATAGCGATAAAACTTGGTCAACTTATTGCTTGAACTTGCGGGAAGGCATAGTACAATTATTGTAACTCCACTAGATGGCGCTAGAGCACATGATAGCGTTTCAGTTTAATGCATTTCCCAATTCACGTGAGTTTCATTGTTGCTGGGCGTTGCCGTGTTCCGTGAGGCGAGATCGAGGAGAACACGAGGAGCAGGCGGCGCAAGTTGATGATAGGAAAGGGAAAAAGACAAAAAGGGAGAAAGAGGAAAAAGAGAGGGGAAAGAGAGAGGAAAAAATAGAAAAAGAGACAAAGGTAAAGAGAGGAAAAAATAGAGAAGGAAAATAGAGGGAAGGAAGTAGAGAAGAGAAAGAGACAAGAAATTTGCAGCCATATATGAGAAAATGGCGTTTGAGCGTTTCTGAAAATGCGGAAATTCGAGCTACTTTTCACAGAAAAACGGTCCTCTTTTCGAGAAACTTTACTAAACATTATTTAAAGCTTATTTACTCCTTAAATTAATAATGTCAACAAGTCAAGGCTAATGTAATATTAACGACGTGAGAGACAAGTCAAAAAAATTACATTTTTCCAATTTTTGAAAAAACAAAAGAATACAGCTATACGTCGTTTTTGTCATCTCATAAAATACATTAGGCCCTATACCTATCAAAAGTTTAAAGAAAAAATTTGGAGCCGTTTTTGAGAAAATCTTGTTTTTGTAATTTTTGAAAATTGCACATATTGCACGCGATATTGGGCAAAAATTACTAAAATTTTCGAAACATTACATGACCTTAAAGAAAGAATTTACTATGAGAAACAAATTTTATGTGAAGAAAAATCCTCTCTCTGCAATTTTGTGGCTGCAGGAAGAAGCCGAAAGATCGATCGGATTGTATCAATTTGTAATGTGAATATCGGTTGAACGATTTAGTCGCTAGCGTTGTTCACAGACAGACGGAGGGACAGACGTTTTCCTTTCAATTGGTTTTTCGGTATCAATGACTCACAAACCATGGATTCTGGCTGCAACGCATGTTCGGAGATTTTTTCTTTAATTTAGCAAATGGATTTATTTTTGTGACTTTTTGCCACTTTTTCGTGGCCCGTCGGGCCTGGGGCTCTGGTGTTTGGAAGACGCCTTTGGGGCAAAAAAAATTTTTAGCGATACGTACATATATAAATATTATGTCATCGACAACTGTGCATATACACTACACTGTATATGAGCACTATTCTACTGTGCTAAACTTCACTCATCGTCATAAAAAGAGCTGCACCCAGAAGGACAAGGCGGATTACGCTTATTGTTGACAGGCAGGTAGGGGGTACCACGTATACAAAATCATTACACATTCACATCTGTAGGACCAACATTTATTGCGCTACACGGTCACAGACGATACATGTTTGTATAGCCGCCATTTTGGCGAACACACGCGTTCAGACGCTGTGGCATGGAGTTGTACAGGTCTGGTACGAAGGAGTCCTAGTCCATCTCATGCAACTTGCACCTGAGTGCGCACTTCTTGCAGATCGGTGGGTATGGGTGGGATCCTGATCGCCCACTCCATAGCACCCCATGGCAGAGTATCCACGGCTGCAAGGCATGCTCGGGAGATGGCTGTTGAAATAAGGCATGGGCGTGGACGTTCATGAACTTCAGAGCCACCGGTTCCAGGATGTCCTTTACGTACCGTACGGCTGTCACGGTATCTCTGAGGAACACTAACGGTGAACGGGCACCATGGGATATCACGCCCCACACCATCACACCAGGCTGGCGGGACGTATGATGGGATACCACTAACCACCGTGGCGCTCCCACCGTGGCGCTGCCAGTCTGCATGGCCTCAGGTCCATCGTTCTCGACACCGGCGAGTCTGAAGCGACGTTGCTGGGGTGTGTGACAGGCGTCGTAACCGTCGGTGTGCGGCGAACCTTCCGTTTTGAAACCGCCTTCCATTAGTACTGGCATTTACAAGATGTGACAGCTGAATAGCGCCAATCGTTGCCGTTGGATCTGTTCGCGCGTGACGGACAATCCGTCGCTCTACCCTCTTCATGATGCGTGGGGACGTCCAGATCCTGCATTTCGTGTGCGCATGCCTTCCTCAATCCATTTTGGCAAACAGTATGGCATAGTGTACGTGCAGGTGACGCTCTAGTGACGCTACCCGATGTCGCAACGGCCGGTGCGGCCGTTTGAAGCTCTCTTATGTAGATTGGTGGTTGCGTCGTTACGCACCTACCACTTTCCCCCCAGTGCGCGGCCTACCGTGAAAACGAAATCATTGGCTTAACGAATGGTGTGCAAAATACCCACCGGTGCAGCGTTTTTTATGAAGATGAGTGTTGATTACACTGTGCTGTAGTATATTACATATTACTATAGTATACCCAACTGCGCTATAGTAAATTACAGTGGCTACACTGTATATGAGCTCTAACACGTGGTGGTCAGAATCCACGTTTTGTGGGTCCTTGATCCCAAAAAATAGATTGACGGAAAATGCCTGTCTGTATGTGAACAACGCCAGTCGTTAAACCATTCAGCAAATTTTCTCCAAAATTGATATTCCCCAAATCATCTTGAATTTGTCCTTGAATTTGAAACTGATATTTGAAATTTTTGGGGTATTGTACATGAAGCCTCTGGGACATTTTGAGTATTACATTTCGTTGTTGGACAGTGTAAAGAACGTTTAAAGGAATGGTGCAGGTCTCACGTTTGTTGAAAACTCTGTTAGTTCAAAAAGTACAAAAAATTCGAATTTTTTGTTGTCTTCCTACAACTACAATTATGAAAATTATTCTTTCATGAAATCTGTTCTTTAAAGATAGACTTTGAAATAAAATCTTGTATAATTTTTCGAAAACGTGAGTACTATTCGCATAATTTTGCTTCAAATACAGTAATCCCTCGACAACCGCGGATTCGCTATTCGCGAGTTCCGAACATTCGCGGTTAGAGAAATGCTACCGGTTTTAACATTCTTGACTTCAACATTCGCGAGTGCGTCTTTTGGTTGTACAATATTTATTTTGAAAGTGAGAACGTTTCATTTTCTTTATCAGCGTCGTCTGGGAACCGATCTCGGCAGACACAGGAGCCCATAGTACCACGTTCTGCAATAATGTCAATGTTGGAATGTCAATAAGAGAATAACAAAATTGTAAACTAATTCAATTCAGTTGCGTCAAATTGGAGGTAAGGATTCTGGCCCCACAAACAGAAAAGTCATGAACCTGTGCATTGCTGATTTCTCTGAAGAGTAGCGTCGGGAAATAATCAGCACAGAAAACCTCCTCGAAAGCAATGATGAACTAACGGAAACGAAACTGCGTCCTGGAGCAATTTCAATGCCAAAACTGTTAAAGGCTTCAACAAGTTCTGGTGGAAAGGGCATTCGAATATGTTCCGAACATGGAAATCACTTCGAAATTTAAGAGAGAAATAGAAGGAGTAACTCTTCCACATTACAATATTAGAAAAATGAGGAGGGTGATAAAAAATAACTAAATCCTATATCCACTTTCAACTTTCAAATTTTATTTCTTCTCTTTGGGATAATAATTGTGAATTCTGTTTGCAGTAGCGAGTACTCAGTTCTACCGCAATTGTTTGTCATATTTCCTTTTATTTTTAAGGAATTTTTTGATATCCAGGAACCTACCACATCTTTTTTCATTAAAAGATAGACTCAACATTCGCGGATTTGAAATCCGCGATGCTTTTTGTGAACCTTACTATCGCGAATTTTGAGGGATTACTGTATAGGGAATTTTTAATTTATTTTAAACAATTTTTTCTCAAAAATGGCTCTGTTTTCGATTAAATTTTCTTGTTGGATAGTGTGATGGAATTTTAAGACAATGGTGCAGGTCTCATGTTTGTTGAAAGTATGATTTTTCGAAAACTGAAAAAAATTAGAATTTTTTCGGCGTCTTCCTGCTACTACAATTATGAAGATATACAATTTCTTTCTTAACGAATGTGTTAAACTAAAACAGTTCTCGAAATAATGTAGTGTTCAGAGCAAGAGGAACTTTATTTTGTTTCCGAGTTCACAATAATTTTATTGAACAATTTGATTGAACGCTGAACAATTTCATTGAAAATTTATTTTCAAATTTACTGCAATTCATATAAGAAAGCAATAAAATAAACGTTAAGAACCAAAGGAAAGAGGAGGAAACCAGAAGGAACCAGAAAAAGGAATAGAAAATTTGAAACGTCTTGAAATTTTTCACTTCTACCTCTTTGCGGAAACCCGTGTGTCGTCAACAGTCAGCGATGTTTGCTGTTATTTCATTTCCCTTCCGAAATGAAGAGATCGTAAAAGTGAGGTTGGTGGGCGGGGTCGTCAGAAATGACGTCAGCTTTCACTCTGAGGAGAAGTTGAAGGGGGCTGTTGTTTGTGGGCGCCGGCACTCAAGGCGCCGCGCCGCGCCGGGCGCAGCTGCGCGTGTTCTGCTAGTGGCGAATGTGAAACCGGCAGAGGCAGCTGCTCCTGGAAGGCTCCAGGGCTGCTCCGTCCCCACAAAAACCAACCTAGGGAAAAGTTGCAGAAAGTATTAAACTTGCAATAAATCGACTCGTTTAATTTGTGCACACCAACAGCGCAATT
This sequence comes from Acheta domesticus, assembly GCA_031308135.1. Classification (NCBI taxonomy): domain Eukaryota; kingdom Metazoa; phylum Arthropoda; class Insecta; order Orthoptera; family Gryllidae; genus Acheta; species Acheta domesticus. The sequence goes on from JAHLJT010004567.1 coordinate 64,574,593, forward strand.
TGTGAGGACGAATTTAGGTGTAAGTATCCGATTACGCAAACGATAAATGTTTTTGGAATGGATAGCATCGTGGACTATGGATAGTCCATCCGTAGCTGGGGCATGCAAGTCAATGGAAGCTTGAGTAAAAGTGGGGATACCTGGAGTTGGGTGGGGGCAGCGTACTCCTATTAGGGTTTTGTTCGGCAGAGTCACAAGCTATTAACTAAACTAAGAATACCGAACATTTCATCTGATTTTATAAATTACGGTTTTGTTTGCTGGAATACTTTTTAAACAAATCTCTTATTTTCACGTGAGCACAATTATATTCCGTTATCAACGTAAATGTCTTAGATAAGGATTATAATCTTGATATTTGGAAAACAGTTGTATTCTGCATCCCATAGTTTCCTTCGTTCAAGAAATATTTTGAAAAGGTAAAATAATGTAAGTGATATTCTTTTACAAGGCTGTCACATAGATGGATATAAAATTTCAAAAAGATCCAAAAAGATTTCAGACAGTCATATTTATAACATTAAAAACTTTTATTTATGGCCTTTTTTTAAGTTCAAAAAGATCATTAAATAAATAAAAGTTTTTAATGTTATAAATATGACTGTCCGAAATCTTTTTGGATCTTTTTGAACTTTATTTTAATGTAAGTGATACTTCAGACATACATGCCACCCTCCTAATTCTCAATCCTGGAAATGAGGTGATCATTCTCCAGACTGGAGAGCACAATGAACCCAAGCGTTTTGAAAAAATCTCTTTTGCGATATCATTTGCTCAGTATTTGCAAAACCTGACATCACGTTTTAGAAGTAACTAACCACATGTTCCACTAGGATTAATCCATTTTTTACGCATCAGGGCCTCACAAGTGTTTCTCTGCGAAAAAATCACCATTTTTTGCAGCATTACATAACTCGACGTATATTACCACGTAAATACGTACGTATACTAGGATTCGTACTAATACCAATTAGTAGTACTGTAGCATTCTGTAGAATGGCATAGACTTTCCCGATATTAAGGAATAGTAAAACGCCGCCGTCCTAAATAACAATTTTCTTTGAAAAATTTGGAGCCGTTTTTAAGAAAATGGCGTTTAAGCACTAGTACAAATTCAAAATTTCAAGCTCATTTTCACAGAAAAATTTCGAGTTTTGGAAAACTTTCATTTAAAGTAATTTAAGACACTCCCACACACAAACACAATAATGGTTACAAATTCCTGCAAAAGTGCATACTAACGGTGTGAGAGATCTTTCAAAAAATTACATTTGTGTAATTTTTGAAAAAACAAAAGAATACAGCAAAATGGATTTTATGTTATCTTAAACATTGTAATTGGCAGTATCCGTTCGAAAATTTTGAAGAAAACATTTTGTCATACGACCTGTCAACTGTCGTATTTGCTGAACCTGGCCGAAGATCTTCGCGCCACTAATATAGACTGAAAACATTCCAAGAGGACATCACTTGTCGCAGAGTACTTCAGTGCCTACAAACGATGGGACGAATAAGCGTTGACAGTGTCAAATAGGATATTGTAAAAACAAGTCCAATGGCACATGCTCTGGACGTTGAAAAAGAGTTTGATGCAAATGTGACGACATGAAAAAAGTAGTTGTCTTTTTCACTTGTAACCGAAAACAATTGTACATATGATTTACTTCAAAATATATTTTTCATTACCCTAAAATGTGTTGGCTCTTTTTCACAGACATCTTTTGAGTTTTAGAAAAACTTATTTGAAGTCACAAAGCACGTACACTCACAAATACAACAGTGCTGGAAATGTGCATATTAACGGTGTGAGAGATCATTAAAAAATATTTTTGTGTAATTTTTGAAAAAAAAAACAAAATATACCCAAAAATAAAATTTACGTCACATTAATTATTATGCAATTAGCACTATCTGTTCGAAAAGTTTAAAGAAAAAAATGAAAGGTGTAATAAGAAAATGGCGTTCGAGTGTTTCTGAAAATGTGGAAGTTTGAGCTAGATTTCATAGAAAGCGGTTGAGTTCTCGAGAAACTTTATATGACATTTATTGAAGCACATATAGACATTAATTTAATGTGAACAAATCGCCGATGATGTAAATATAAACGACGTGTCAAAAGACAAGTCAAAAAAATTCATTTTGGTAATTTTTGAAAAAACCAAACAATAGAGCAACATGACAGGTAGTCACTGCGTCCGCGAGCGCTAACATTTTAATTTTGACGCGACTTCTTGGCCTCAGCCGCTGTGGCCCAGTGTTGTTTTGCGGGTTGCATTCCCAAGAAGTTGCTCCAAACGTCAGCTGTCATTATGTTCTCTTTGGCGCTTTTATTCGTTGTCCGTTTTATGAATTGATTGCAATCGTTTCATTTAATGGAAAGATAATTTTTAATATATATGGTTTAAAATTATTTTAATAATGCTGCTCTCGAGTTTGCACAATCTAAGTAAATATTGTCGATGTTCCTGTTCATGTTTCGAATGCATTTGGAAATTGCGGTGGGATTATTGTATTATGAAGGTAATATTTACTCTCTGTTCATACTTTACGTGTAACTGAATGAATCATAAAAACAAAAACGTCAGTAAACAATTAACGTTAAATATAGGGAAGAATATCCGTCCCTACATTATTTACTGCCATTTCCTGCCGAAATTCACGCTGAAATATTGTTCTATAGTCCCATTTTCGTGGCTTTCCTTTGACAGAATTATTTTCAAACTGTGATGATGTATTTTTAGATGAGTAATCTTCTTTGACATTTTGTGGCTTAGTTGTCAATTGATTTTCATCTACTGATTTTCTAAATTGCGTCTTGCTTATCATTTATGCCACGGATTTTGGATAGACTCAGACTGGTAGACAAATGTAAAAATATTTAACTGTAAGTAGTTTGTATACATTTAAAATTACACAAGAAAAAGTATGACCTTCTGTGGAGCTTTTTGAAAAAAATATTTTTGACTGTGCACCGCGAATTCGCAATTTCGTTTTACGTTATGTCATAGGATTTGGATTTGGGAAGGGAGAAAAAATGATTTGGAATAGGAATGAGCAGCTTATAATATTTTTGAGATTGGAATTTCACGGCTGCAAGTAATTGCATTTTTTAGTAGAAAATATCGTGTGGGTTATAATAGGAAGGGTTTGAGACGCTGAGAATCTACGTTTACAAAAGCCATTCTGTTTATTTATAATGATGCTCTTTTCAGCGAGATAGGGAAATAATGTGGAAGGGGATAGGCTGGTATAGATATGTGGTTGTATTCTTCTGAGCGTTACTTCATTCTTAAATGCCTGGCCATGGTTACGAAAAATGGGATAAATATTGTTTCTATATATAGTAAATCATTTTTTCTAATACGTTGTGCTGTTAGAATCCCTGTTTTGTGGTCCATAATATCGAAAAATCGCTTGACGGCGAAACGTCTGTCTTTGGTCATTGCTAACGCCTATTATTATTATTATTATTATTATTATTATTATTATTATTATTATTATTATTATTATTATTATTATTCCTCTAAATCACGACTAAAGATGTTATGTGTCGGTTGAATATAAAATCTACACCAGGTTGCAATCAGCTACCTAAGGGGTAGATCTAGGGACAGTCGGTGCCTTTACAATACTTTGCGCAAAATGTGGGCTGTTCCAAATAAAGCTATTTCTTGAACTTCCCAGTCTTTTGAATTACCTGGGAGGTTAGACAAGTTCTTACACAAACTTTGCGGAACAAATCCCAGAGCTCCAAAAACTATCGGTACGACCTGTGTTTTTACGCCCCACATTCGGCTGATCTCGATTTCCAAACTCTTGTATTTAAGACGTTTCCCTGCCTCTTTGGCAACGACGTTTTGATCGCAAGGTACAGCAACATCGACAAGTAAACACGATTTGTTCTCCAAATCCCGGATGACTATATCCGATTTGTTTGCTGCTATCGTGCGATTAGTTTGAATTTGTTGGTCGTACAATATCGTACACAATCCAACAGACGTCACCGGTTTCGGTGAGTGTTCGTACCACTTGGGTTCTTGTGTTCGGAACTTCGAGGGCGGATACAGATCTGCCAGTGGAGGTAACTACACACCCTGTCGTGTCTTTCAAGTATTCGCTCTTTGCTAGAATTGGACAAGCTGAGACAATATGATCCTACGTGTTCCTACGTGTTCCTGACAAATGCGGCATTTATCATCTTGGGAAATTTTGAGAACCGCTTTATCATAATGTCGTGTCCTCAAAGCCTGATCTTGAGCAGCTATTACAAGTGCTTCCGATTCTGGCTTCACTCTTCCCCTTTTAAGCCACATAAATGATTCATCTTTATTGATCTGCACCATGTCCATTTTTTTAGATATTGTCCGTGGAGTGATTTGTCTCTCCATGATTTCTTTAATATTTTCTGTGTCTCAAATTTCATGTTAAGTAGCATCAGAAGTTCAGTGTCTCTGTCATTCTTGGTGTCTTGCATAGTCTTGTTCGCAAAGCTTCTTGCTACGCTTACAATGCCTCTGTTTCCCATTCTTCGGTCAGATTTCATGACCTGTCTCATTAGTGGGTCATCTTGATGGCTGACTACATACTTTCCCATCCCGGTTATTGCATTGTGCCAGGAGGCTTCAATTTGTCTCATGCCTCTTCCTCCTTCCTTACGTGAAACATAAAATCTATGTACATCAGCTCGGGGGCGGGCAACCTGATGCATTGTTAGTAGTTTTCTGGTTTTTCGATCAATGATGCGAATTTCCTGTTCAGTCCAGTCTACTAGTCCGAAACTGTATTCCGCTACAGGCACTGCCAAACTACCTATTGTTGATATTTTATTCCTTGAGTTCAGAGCGGACTGCAGGACAAGTCTCACTCTTCTATAATACTCCTTGCGAATTCTCTCTTTCATTGTGTCGTTCGAGATGGTCTCCCATTCTTCAATGCCCAGATAGTAAGTTTTACCTGGCTCAAGATCTTGAATCACAGTGTGTCTATCAACTTCAATATTCTCAGACGTTGTCAGTTTCCCTCTTTTTAAATTAATTTTGCTCACTTGTCAAGACCTAACTTCATGCAGATATCATTGCTAAAATCATTGATTACAGACAGCATTTGGGAGAGAATCGCTTCATTCTTAGCAAACACTTTAAGATCATTCATGTAAAATAAATGTGATACAGGCCTTTCATCACCATGAAGCTTGAACCCAAAGTCAGTGGGCGATAGCTGTCTCGATAGAGGGATTAAACTAATGCAAAACAGCAGAGGGGATAGTGAATCTCCTTGAAAAATTCCCCTGTTAATCTGAATACTTCTTGTTTCTACTATTCCCTTTACGCTGTGGATTAGTAACCTGGTGCTCCACGACTTCATACTAGCCTTACAAAACTCAATAAGTCTGGGATGATATCGATAGATCTCCAGGGTCTTCAAAATCCAATCGTGTGGTACACTATCAAAGGCCTTTTGGTAGTCAGTCCAAGCCATGCTCAAATTACGTTTTCGTTTCTTTACATTATTCAAGATGACTTATTCAGTAGCAAGATTTCTTTACAGCCATAAGGAACCTTTACGACATCATTTTTGTTCAGCTGGCATCAGATGATTCTTTTCTAGATGTCTGTACATTTTGTCAGCTATGGCTGCTTTGTACTGTACTGGCAGACATGTGATTGGCCTGTAGTTCATCGCCAAAAAGCTGTCTCCTGCTTTGGGTAGATAATACGTGATGTCACGTGTGAGCCATTCCGGGAGTACCTGTGGGTTTTTTAAATTTTATTAACAGCCTTTGCTAGATGAGAATGTATAGTTGTTAATTTCTTAACAGTGATTAATTCGGGAACATCTTCCACTGTTTCCATAAGTTCATCGGCAGCATCAACTTCAGATTGAATCAAAGGTGCGTCTTTGTTGTAGTATCTGCTCCCCTTCCAGTTCTTCTTCTTCTTCTCCTCTAGCTCTACAGACCTTTGTGGGCCTCGGCTTCTCGTACAACAGCATTCCAGCTTTTTCTGTGTTCTGTCATCTTCTTCCAGTTCTTTACTTTCATGATGTTGAGGTCTTTTAACACATATCTTTCCGTCTTTGTTTGGGACGGCCTCTCCTCTGTTTTGAGAAGAGATTACCTTCTAATATTTTTAGGCATTCTTGATTTTTCCATTCTTTGTGTATCCTAACCATCTAATTCTTTGTGCTTTGATAAATCTGACAATATATTTTTCTTTCAATATTAAATTGATCTCATCATTGCGTCTATATCTCCACATCTCTTGATCTTTGATAGGTCCGTATATTTTCCGTATTATTTTGCGTTCAAATCGCCTTAACTCATTTGCATTATTTGTTGTTAACGTCCAGGTCTCATCCCCGTATGTTACCACAGGACGTATTAAGGTTTTATATTTTTTCATTTTCGTGTTACGTCTTATTAATTTATCTTTTAGTATTTGCATATTTATATAATATGCTTTATTCCCTGCCTTTATTCGTTCTTTAATGCTCTCCCTCATGCCATTCTGATTACTAATAAGGGTTTTTAAATACTTGAAGTTCGTACTCCTTCAATGGTTTTATTCAATATTTTAATATTTTGGGGGCTCCTTCTTGTGTCTGATATGGAAAGTACCATATACTTTGTTTTCTTCTCACTTACTATTAGGCCTATTTTTTCCGCTTTTCTTTCCATTTCTTCATAACATGTTATTAAACTTCTTTTGTGTCTAGCTATTATGCAAATATCTTCTGCATATGCACATATTTGTACTGATTTATAAAATATCGTACTGTTATGTGTTAACTTATTTATTATACTATGTAGTGTTATAATAAAAAGAGTAGCTGATAAACTGTCTACTTGTTTTTCTCCTGTCTCTATTGTAATAGGTTTGCTCTTTTTGTTACCACATTTGATTACTGCTTTTGTATTTTTCGTTGTCATCTTAATCAGATTTATCAATTTTTCTGGTATTCCAGTGCCATAGAATGTTTTTTAAAGGATCTTCCTATTTATACAATCATATGCCTGTTTATAATCCACAAATAATAGGTGAATATCTATATCATGTTGTTGAAATATTTTAATAATTTGTCTTACTACAAATATTTGATCTATTGTACTACCTTTTTAAGGACGAAATTTGCATTGGCATTCTCCAATAATTTTCTCAGATTACTTTTGAAGTCTCTGATTTATTATTCCTGACAATACTTTGTAAACAACATTCAGTAGAGTAATTTCCTTATAATTTTCACCAGCCAATCTATCTCCTTTCTTGAATATTGGATATATCATTCCACTTTCCCATTTCTCTGGCATCTTTTCTTCATCCCATATTTTGCCTATTAATCTACATAATTATATAGACTTTTCCAAAGTAATACCTCCATTTTCAATTAATTCCCCTTGTATTTGATCTTCGCCAGTTGCCTTATTGTCTTTTATTCTTTGTATCGTTTGCGCCACTTCCTTTTGTTCAGGTTTATTTTCTTCATTTCTTATTTCTCTTGTTCCGATTTTACCTTCCACTTTATCCACATATTTTATTTTCTTGCTTAACAGATCTTCAAATACTGTGCCCATCTATTACTTCTTTTCATTACTAAGTATATTTCCATTCTTATTTTTGCATCTTTTGTCCTTTATTTGAAAGCCTTTTCTCATATTATTCATGGCAGCATAGAATTTTCTAATCTCACTTCCTTTATTTAGCTCTTCTATTTCTTGGAATTGTTTTCTTAGCATATTTTTCTTTTTCTGCCTGCATATGATATTAGCCTTCCTTCTTGAGTTCTTATATTCTTCTTTATTATTTTTTGCAAGTCTCCGCAACATCTTTCGGATTTCATTTTTACTTTCCCGTATACGTACGTATACACGGAGTGATATACGTAGTATAGGGAAAGGTATGTAATGCTGCACTAAAAAATGGCCACTTTTCGGCGGAAAATTCATTCCCGGGCCGTCATAACGAAAAAGTGGATATAATCAGTTGCTAAATTAAGAAAGAAAATCCCCTAACACGTGGTGTAGCCAGAAACCATATTCTGTGGGTCCTTGACATCGAAAAACCAATTGAAAGGAAAACGTCCGTCCGTCTGTCTGTCCGTCAGTCCGTCCGTCCCTCCGTCCGTCCGTCTGTGAACACTGCTAGCGCCTAAACCATACGTACGATTTCTTCCAAAATGGATATTCCCCGGTCGATTTGGTTTTAGTCGAAGCTTTGAGATTTTGAAAAAGATTCTGTAAAATTTGGAGATACTTCACATAAAGCCCCCCGACATTTTCAAAATTTTCTCAAAAACGGCTCCAAATTTTTTCTTTAAATTTCTTGTAAGAATAGAGGAAAATATACCTATTAACATGGCATAGGTCCGATTTTCAGGCATAACTCTGAATTTTCGAAAATTGTGAAAGTTTGAATTTTTTCGGCATCTTTCTCGAACCACAAAATTGAAGATAGAGATTTTTCCTTCAAATAAAATGTGTTCTCCAAAGTAAGACCTTTTTTGAAGGTCATATACATTGTTTCCAAAATTTTAGTAGTTTTTGCGCAATATTGTGTGCAATATGTGCAATTTTTAAAAAATTACAAAAACATGATTTTCTCAAAAACGGCTCTAAATTTTTTCTTTAAAATTTTGGCCGAAGATAATGCTAAATATACTCTAGCAGATAACATAAACGTCATACTGGTCTACGGGTTGGTTTTTTCAAAAATTACAAGAATGTAAATTTTTTGATTTGTCTCTCACGCCGTCAAAATTTACATTATAGATATGTTTAATTGTTTAATGCGTTTCTTTACACATAAGCTTCAAAGTATCTCCAATGACGGGTTTTGAAATGTCCATAAGTGGTCCATAATAAAGCAACAAAATTGGCAAAATTTTTGAAATGTTCGAACAAATTTTCTCAAACACTTGAAAAATTTTCACCTAAATTCTCAACAATGGCAAAGAGTTCAGTTCTCTCCCATATTCCAGAAGCTTGATTTCAGCAACGATATTTGGGGCCCAAAAATCAAAATAATGCTGAAAAATATAGGTGCTGTTTAATCACACACAAAATGAAAAGAATGCATTGTACTGAAACGAAAATAAACCATCGCGTCAATTGAAAAGTTTTCTAAATATTTTGTTTGATAACATTTTCTCGAATTATTGTAAAGATTCCCGCAAATGTGATTTTTTCCACCCGTTGTATTCGATTAAGTGGGACAGGGATTTTGAAATTGAATTGGTCACCATGATAAGAAAGTTGTTATTAAACAATGTGTGTTTATTTCTCGATTCAGAAAATGAACACGATAGAAGATTTATCACTGAAATTTAGAATGAACATTAAGTGTATGTGTGAGTATCAGTCAAAATACATATTAGTGTTGTGGATTTAGAGTCATCGTAGTGTATTACTTAAGTTGTGAGTTTATTTCATGTTGTCTTTTCGAATAATTTTATTACTGAAATACTTCGCTTTCTGTTTGTGCCGAAAGTGATATCACCGAACATTTCGTAAGTATTTGGCAATTGTACGTAAAATTCGACAATGAATAATAAAACTATAATTTTTTTAATCGTTTGTAGTTAAAATATTTTGTGTAGTCATAGTATTGCTTTCTCTGTTTCCAAGTATTTGAAGTAATTTTCATTTGTGGTAATATTTACATTAGTAGCGATTTGTTCACATCATTGTATTAACGATTACATATACTTTAAAAATTGTCTAGTAAATTTTCTCGAGAACTCAACTGTTATCTGTAAAAACTAGCTCAAAATTTCGCATTTTCAGAAACACTCAAACACAATTTTCTCAAAAATTGTTCCAAACTTTACCTTCAAACTTTTTTAACGGATACTGCTCATTTCACTCTTTAATATGATGTAAAGTAAAATTTGGAGTATTATTTTGTTTTTGCAAAAATTATATAAATGTAATGTAAATGTAAGAGCTTCAAGTTTCGCATTTTCAGCAGCGATTAAACGTCTAAATGTGTTCTTAAAAATGTCTAAATGTTTGTCCAAGAAAATTGCCATTTAGGAAGACGTTTAGTATTCTTTAATATTCTAAAAATTAATATTTCCGTTCTACCATTAGGAAACTGAAAAGTCAAGAAAATGTCAAAAAAATATATTTTGGAAGAAAATAGATGTCAGATGGCACGAGTATGTGGTAATTCCGAATACGTAGCCCAGACCCAATGAAATAGAAAACTAATACGGGAAAGTCTGTGCCATTCTGTAGCACCACTAGTTAATTTCTATAGCCTTTCTGAAATCTTCTTCAAACCAGTTGTTCCTCTTCCATCTTTTTTCTTTTAATTGGCTATTTGCAGCTGATTTTATTATCTCTTCTATTCTTCTCCATTCCTCTTCTACATCATCTTTTTCGGTTTGTTGCTCCAGATGTTCCTTTATCTCTTGTTGATACCTCCGCCTTACCTCTTCTTTCTTAAATTCATTTCTTTCCAATTGTTTTGTAATAATCTTTTCTTGTCTTTAATTTTCTATAGTTTTTCTCTCACTACTGCTGTCACTAGGTAATGATCAGAGTCACAATTTGAACTTCTATAACTTCGAACATCAATAATAGATGATGAATATCTTCCATTGACTAGTACATGATCAATTTGATTAACTGTTTCTGTGTCTGGCGATCTCCACGTTCCCAAATGTATTCTTTTATTTGGGAAACATGTGCTTTTAATTTTCATGTTATTTCTTATAGCAAATTGCTCTAGCATATTGCCATTTTCGTTACTCACTTCATGTAATGTGTGCTTGCCTGCATAATCTTTAATAATATCTTCTGTCCCTATCTTAGCATTGAAATCACCTAAAACAATGATCATGTCATACTTTGGTACTTGGCTACATATCTGTTCAAGTTCTTCATGAAATTTCTCTTGTCTTCTTCATCTTTATCTTCAGATGGTGCATACACTGTTATCGTTTTAATATTTCTGTATCTTCCCTTCAAACGTATCCTACCAAACCGTTCACTGATCATATCATATTCCAATATTCTCTTTCTTTTTTTCTCGGTCAGTATAAAACTTGTGCCTAAAGTCCTGTTCTTTCCTCACTACCACTGTATATAATTGTGTATCAATATATTATTATTATCAATATTATTATATCAATATTATATTTAATCATTTCATTTCTTATTTCATCCATCTTTTCTGTTTCCAGCATTGTTCTCACACTCCAAGTTGCCACCTTCATATCATGTCCTTTTATTCCTTGCCTTGTCTTCATATTTAACTGTTCTATCCGAGTCTGTGGCGTGTGTTTCGTAACACTGTGTTTTTCCGGGAATCGGTTGTTGGCCCTTTGCTCAACCCCCAACCTGGATGACCAGGTAATTTATTCTTGAGATTGTCCTCCTCCAGTCTTTAGCAGTACAATGATCAACTGCAAGGCAGCAGTGCCTGTTAGTCCGCGGGAGGTATTTCATTTCCCTCCTACCATCCATATCTGGGAGGCATTCCCCTATCCGCCAACTGGGGACACGTCCTCTAGGTGTTATAGGCTCCCCCGAGGACTCTCCTCTCAGATTCCTGCCCAAAATGCTTCGACGTCATCTTTTGAAGGAGTGACAGCGTTGCCATTCGGTGTTTGAGTCAGATTGTGATAGAATCTCTTCACGTCTGTTTCAAACAACCGGTTCTGTACACAGAAATCTATTCTACGATTCTACCGTCTAATTCGTTGAGCCCATGCTTCAATTTTCGCTTTAAGGTTCTCAACTACGATTAGCCTGCTTGTGTCATTTTCAACTCGGTATTTTTGTTCAATATTGAATATCTTTCGCTGAACGTTAGTGGTGTGTGTTGATTTAGAAGATGCCTCAGCTAAGAGTGATATTTCACGCCGAGTGTCGGCTATCCGTTTCATAATTCTCTTTGTCCTTGGGGGTTCTGGGCTGTTTACTCTGTTTTGCTGTCGGCCGTCCGTGTTCTTGACTGGCCTCAAAAGTATCTGAGAGACCAGATATCCAGTTGCATACACATGTGATTGAATTCAGTAATATCTAGATCTCTACCTGGGGTCTGTACCAACTCATTTAAGACCGAATTGCTGTCTCTATCTCTCTCTTAGCTTCGGCATTTTCGTATATTCTCCTCAACGGTGCACGAGATTCAACTGGAAGTTGACGAACTCTTTTCTATTTTGCGTCGGAGGAGATTTCGCATCATGTCCTTATCGTGTAATTCATTGCCAGATGAATTTTCATCACTGACGTGTGTTTCATTGAAAGAGATGAACCTTCAACAGGACCATCGTTTTCAAGTTCTACATGTTCGTCATGGGCAGTTCGATCGAAGATCCGCATTTCTCTGAATGTCAGGAAGTTGTTCTGCTGTGAATTTTCAACTGCTGAGTATGTATCGTCGTTGACTGGCAAGCTTCTTCGAGTCAGGGGTGTGTCTCATATCTGGGTTGCGTTCTCTCCATACCTTGAAAACTTCTATTTCTGAGCCCCATTTTTCGCTTTTGCATAGTAAAAGCACCACATCACCTCCTTCAATTCATCCCAGGTCCATCTCTGACGATGGCTTCAAGCTACTGCCGGCTCTGGGTTCCTGGGACTAACATCCGTGGGATGGCCAGATGTCGACAAGGTGACATTAGCTCGGTTTCTGAGCAGGTATGGGACATTGTAGATCAAGGCACGTTAAGATTCATTACATTTCTTGTTCTATCCATTTTGCTCATTAGTTTGAATTGAAGATTCGCAGGACGCAAGTTCGAGTTCACAGATCACCCTTAACCCTTGGGTTGTTTCCTGCCATCCGTTACTGCGATCCACAGGGGCCTCGGGACATCTCCCTGCAGGGCCCAACAAGGGGTCCCTCCGATCACCAGTCGGCATTACTAAACCCTACGGGATTTCACTGACTGCTGAAGGCAGCCTCCTTCGCTGGCTAAGGAGCTGCAAGGTTCGGAAAAAAAAACACAAAAAACATCTTTCAACATCTTTGATTTTGCGTGCAGTGATCGAAAATACTTATAAACGAACAATCTGAAGAAGTAAAATATTATTTGGAATACTAAAAATACTTACACGCGTGGGCGCGGTTAGAGCACGGAGTGCTGCAGTTATCATTTTTTTTATTTTCAAATCTTCTTTACGACTGATAGGGAGAAGGAAATGGAACGGAGATTTTCGCGTTTCGTTTAGAATGTTGCGAAATGAGAATACTGGAGCACCCTGACATCTCAAATAGCCGTACTTCATTTTAGAACAATAAAAGCACAAAGGCAGCGCCCGCCGGAAGCTGGGTTCCTGGGACGGATTCCTGGGATTTATACACCTTTAACCTGTTTTAATGGCCATTTAATAGGAATTACTTTTCACACTGCTTAGACATTAACGCACATTCTTGACATATAATTATGATATAAATCTCTTATTCATTTTCCTTTAAGTCATTTCATATCATGTAATTCGTAATAGTTACCTCTACTGAGCTTTTCTGAAAGGCGTTGTCTTTTCTTCTGCAGTCCGTGTACAACTCTTCCTCCCGCAGGTCACTTCAAAATGGATTGAAGTCAGTCTCCTTCTCCATAATTTACGCAGCTTTGTCAAAGTAATTTTTGATTGACTGAGGCGTTCAGGCATATAATTTTCGAAGCAGTATTTATCTCCGCAATTTCTCGTGGTCACTGCGTGTACTTTCAAGCCTACGTACCGCCACAATGACAGGAGGTCAATTCGGTTATAATTACAGTTGTAAACGCAGTTGTACTGTATTTACTGTACAAGAGGTCACTTAACTATGCATATGTTAGCATTTGATCAGTAATACATTCCACATTATCGTCTTTCAAAGATTACAAAAAAATTCTGTAGAATGTTCATTACACGTTTGTTTGTTTTTACTTTCCCGTATACGTACGTATACACGGAGTGATATACGTAGTATAGGGAAAGTTATGTAATGCTGAGCGAAAAAATGGCCAATTTTCGGCGGAAAAAAAATTAATTGCCGGGCCGTGAAAACAAATAAGTGGATAAAACCAGTTGCTAAATAAGAAAAAAAAATCCCCTAACACATGGTGTAGCCAGAAACCCTGTTTCTAGGTCCTTGATACCGAAAACCCAATTGAAAGGAAAACGTCCGTCTGTCCATCCGTCCGTCTGTCCGTCTGTGAACACTGCTAGCGCCTAAACCATACGTACGATTTCTTCCAAAATGGATATTCCCCAGTCGATCTGATTCTAGTCGAAGCTTTGAGGTTTTGATAAAGGTTCTTCAAAATTTGGGGGTACTTTACATGAAGCCCCCGGGGATTTTCAAAATTTTCTCGAAAACGGCTCCAAATTTGTCTTTAAATTTCTTGTATGAATAGAGTAAAATACACTTTTTAACGTGGCATAGGTTCGATTTTCACGTACAGCTCTGAATTTTCGAAAATTGTGAAAGTTTGAATTTTTTTCGGCGTCTTTTTTTTTTTAATTTATTTTATTATTGTCGCATCAACTACATGGTCATTAGCGACAGGTATAAGGTTACAATTGTTTACATTGTAATACAAGGATACACAGTTTGTTGTATATACAGTTAGATTCCAGAAAATTCAATGAGGATACAACACAAAATTATACAATAGAAAATATACCACGAAAACAAAAAATGCAATACAAAATACATAAATGCAATAGCACCTTCTGGTGCAGTGAAAAGGGTTTTCATTATTTGTTGTGTTATGGTTTCTTTTTGTTTCATGTACTTCCCATAATAGACTTTTCCTGAGTTGGAATTCCTTGAGATTTGGTGGATTTAATACTTTTAATACACATACTCTTATTTGGACTCTTAACATATTTATTTTGGTAAATTCGGTAAATTTGGTAAATTCGGCGTCTTTCTCCAACTACAAAATTGAAGATAGAGATTTTTCTTCAAATAAAAGTTGTTCTGCATATTGAGTTCTTTAATAAAGGTCATGTAAATGTTTTTCAAAATTTTGGTAGTTTTCGTGCAATGTTGCGTGAAATATGTGCGATTTTAAAAAATTACAAAAACAAGATTTTCTCAAAAACGGCTCCAAATTTTTTCTTTAAACTTTTGGTAAGGATAGTGTTAAATGTACTCTATCAATGACATAAAAGCTATTTTGGTCTATTGGTTGTTTTTTCAAAAATTACAAAAATGTAAACTTTTTTTACTTGTCTCTCACGTCGTTAATATTTGCATTATCGGCGATTTTTTTACATTATTACATTTACGAGTATATATGCTTTAAATAATGTCAAGTAAAGTTTCTCGAAAACACAGCCGTTTTCTGTGAAAAGTAGCTCCAATTCGGCATTTTCAGAAATGCTCAAATGCCATTTCTCGTATATAGCTGCAATTTTTTTCTTGAAACTTTTGTAACGGATAGTGCTAATTACACACTTTAGTACAGCGTAAAGTTTATTTTGGATTTTTTTTTGTTTTTCAAAAATTATATAAATGTAAATTTTGTGAAAGATCTCTCACATCTTTAATATGCACATTACCGGCAATTTGTAAAGATTATTAAATTGTGAGTGTAAGTGCTTCAAATAACTCCAAATAAAGTATTTTGAAAACTCAAAAATTTTCTGTGAAAATTTCGCATTTTTAGTAGTGCTAAACGCCATTTTCTCTTAAACTGCACATAATTTTTAAAAGAAAATTGCCATTTACGGCTAGGTTTTGTGTTCTTTAATATTCTAAAATTAATGTTTCTGTTCTACCAATAGGAAACCGAAAAATTAAGATAATGACAAAAAAAATGTACTTTTGGCGATGATAGATGGTAGCTGGCAAGAAAGAGCATGTGGCAATTCCGAATAGCTATCGAAGACCCAAGAAAATAGAAAACTAATACGGGAAAGTCTGTGCCAGTTCTGTAGCACCACTAGTTTACTTTTCCCGTATACGTACGTATACAGGGAGTACGTATACGTACGTAGTATAGCAAAACTGATGTATGCTGCGCGAAAAAATGGCCAATTTTCTCCAGAAAAAAATTTGTTTCCCGGACGCTGATAACGAAAAAGTGGATAAAACCAGTTGCTAAATTAAGGGGAAAAAATCCCCTAACGCGTGGTGTAGCCAAATCCCTGTTTTCTAGGCCCTTGATACCGAAAAACGAATTGAAAGGAATATGTCCGTCTGTCTGTCCGTCCGTCCGTCTGTCTGTCCGTTTGTGAACACTGCTAGCGCCTAAACCATACGTACGATTTCTTCCAAAATGGATATTCCCGGTCGATCTGGTTCTAGTCGAAGCTTTGAGATTTTGAAAAAGGTTCTTCAAAATTTGGGAGTACATTACATGAAGCCCACCCGACACAGATGGATTGTTTGGTTGAGAACAGTCATCTGAGGATAAACGTAAGATTTGTTTCAATTTTTGATTTATTATCTTCCCGATAAAATCAACCGGATACGAATTTCTTAACAACAATAAAAATATATTTTCCAAATTTACCGCATAAAAGACAGGATGCGAAATTTGAATAACCTTATGGACTAAATTCTTGACAATAGCTATTTTGATATTTACAGAATGGGAAGAATAAAAATTCAATAGTATCCCAGCAAAGGACGGTTTTGTGTACCAATTTGTGATACAAAAATACGGATATCTATAAACGGTAAAATCAAGAAAATTCATTGTATAATCTTGTTCAGTCTCCATTGTAAAATTCAAACTGGGATGGTATGAATTAAACGCATTAAAGCAATCATGGATCTTATCTTGATGAAGGACAATAAGTATGTCATCTACGTAACGAGTGTAGAACTTACATCCAACTTAGAAAGGATGTTGTTTCTATTTTCCTCATTGAAATCTCACACAAGATAGAACTTAATACATCACCAATAGGGCAACCTCTTAATTGATGATAAAACCTCCCATTAAACTTGAAGTAAATATTTCGAAGTATTAATTTAATTGCTAAAATGATCTCTAATTTTGGTATTTTAAAGTTCTTATATGTAACTTGAGGAGTTAAGATATCATTTAAGGCAGAAAAAATTAAATCATGTGGCATTGATGGAAACATTTTAACGATGTCCAACGAGATCAAAGAATCTTCGGGGGCAAAGATAAGTTGTTTTAACTCTGTGACTACTTGATGGCTATTATTGGCATTAAACTTGTAGGTGGGTTCTGGAAAGGTCTTAAGTATTTTGTTTAAGAATTTTGAAAAACTATATTCAGGAGAAGTCAAACTGGAAACACCCGGTCTAAAAGGAACTCCTTGTTTGTGGACTTTTGCAAATGGATAGGCCCTGGCTATACTGGGTACAGTGGGATACAGATAGTTCTGTTGTATTTGTTGTCTATTTCAAATAGTTCTGTTGTATTTGTTTTGTTGTTTACTTAATTTTATGGGGTATTAACAAATTTTGAAATACAATTTACCAATGAATTCTTCAAATCATCTCTATGGTAAATTTTTTACTGTGAGTATACTTCTTGTTTGGTTTAATATTTTTCAATTATAATTTGTTATTTCTTAAAAAATATGTACATGTATTTCCTTTTTGTTCTCTATTTTTGTAATTTTAGTTATTTGTATACATTTGGCCTGAAGATGAATGTACATCACACATTCGAAACGTCGCCGTAATAAAAATTGTTAATTTTATGACTGTCCGAAATCTTTTTGGATCTTCTTGAATTTCTACAATTTTTTTCTTTAAACTTTGCGAACAAATAGTTCTAATTGCTTTCTTTAATACGACGTAAAGTTTATTTTGAGACTTTTTTTTGTTTTTTCAAAAATTACACATATGTAATTTTTGAACATTATTATATTTGTGAGTGTAAGTGCTTCAAATAACTTCAAATAAAGTATTTTGAAAGCTCAAAAAGTTTCTGTGAAAATGAGCTTCAAATTTCGCAGTTCTAGTAGCGCTAAAATGAAATTTTCTTTAAAACGGCACATAATTTTTAAACGAAAATTGTCATTTAGGGCTAGGTTTTTGTGTTCTTAATATTCTAAAATTAATGTTTTCGTTATACCAATAGGAAACCGAAAAATTAAGAATATTACAAAAAAATATACTTTTGGCGGTGATAGATGGTAGCTGGCAAGAAAGAGTATGTGGCAATTCCGGTTAGCTAGCGAAGACCCAAGGAAATAGAAAACTAATACGGGAAAGTCTGTGCCATTCTGTTGCACCACTAATTACTTTGTTTATGGTGTCGTATTTGGATCTTTTGTTAGGATTGGTCCTGTGTGGCAGGATTGGTCCAGTTCTGAATACTAGAACGGAAATATTATTTGAAGAATATTTAAGAACAGTGAAATATCGTACTAAGTGACAATTTTCTTTGAAAAATTTGGAGCCTTTTAATATAATAGCTTTTAAGCGCCACTGTAAGTGCGAAATTTGAAGCTGTTTTCACAGAAATCTTTTGTTTTCGAAAAACGTTGCAAGGTAATTGAAGCATTTTAACTCACAAATACAAACTGTCTCTACACAGTTAAAACAGATAAAAAAATAATGAATGATTTTCATAATCGCAAAGCTTCGACTCAGGCCAGATGGACAGGGGTTTCTTCCATTTGGAAAAACTCGAACGCATAGATTAGGCGCTAGTATAGTTCACATACACAGGACAGACGGCGGGCAGACGGACGGACAGATGGACCGACGGACGGACGTTTTGCTTTCAATCGGTTTTGGGGTATCAAGGACTAACAAAACAGGTATTCTGGCTACATCATGGGTTAGGGAATTTTTTCTCCTAATTTAGCAACTGGTTTTATCCACTTTTTCGTTGTCAGGTCCCGGGAATGTATTTTTCTGCCAAAAATTCGCCGTGTTTTTGCGCAGCATTACATAACTTTCCCTAAACTACATGTATTACTCTGTATATACTTACATATACCGGAAAGTAAAAATTAATGTTTTACCAAGATGCTAGTAGTATGCTAATGCTCGTAGTTCCTTTTATTAATTAATGTGTTTAACGTCAAAAAACGAATAAAAGCTTTGTGAGTTAAAGTGATAAAATGAATTCTAATGAACTTTTTCGGAAATCGAAAGTATTCTGTGAAAAAGAGCCTCAAATTTCGAATTTACTGTAGCGTTTCAACGCTATTTTCTTAAAAACGGCTTCAATTTTTTAAACAATATTGACATTGATAACAAGGTTTTACTGTTCTTTAATATTCTTAAAATAATATTTTCTTTCTACTATTGCGAAACCGGAAAATTAAGAAAATATCAAAAAAGTGTACTTTGGGGGCGATAGATGGCAGCTGGCAAGAGTATCTGGCAAGTTCGAATAGCTAGCCGATACCAAAGGAAATAGAAAACTAATACGGGGAACTCTGATATTCAGTGGCACCACTAGTTAATTCCAGTTATTCCATTTAAATAAACTTTCGATTTTATTTCCCTCGTACGTTATTCTTCAGTTGGTTTTTCTATCACATTTTGGTATATTATCGACGGCTGATTTGGTATCTTTATTATGCAAACATCTGTTATTTCATTCATTATTAATTGGAATTCTCATAGTATTAAACCGATTCTGCAGTTTTAATTTATAATCTGCAGATTACTTTTGCATGCGATTCTTCAAAATTATAAGTTGTTACAAAAGACTAATATGTTGATGCAAATTTTGTTTTTTTCTGGAATTTTGTGGTTATCTACTGACAATTCATAACTATTGTATTGGTTAATTCATTTGTGTTTCCTGGTGATACAATGATATTGCAGATTTCTGTAATAAACGTGATTGACATGCATCGGTAAACATAGGAAAAAATATGGCAGTGGTGAAAGAGGGAGGGATCAATATTAAACGAAGATGAACATGTTTCACTCTCCCAACCATAAATATGCAAATTACAAAATGAAAATGATTCGTAAATGTTGTGTTTAGTAATTATATTGTGACCGATATTAGCTCTTGGCTCGGAACGAATTCGTTCGCCTTTCACCAAGGAGGTCGGAGTTCGAAGCTTTACAAGGGCTAGTCCAACCCCTGAGAAGTGCCCTTAACCTTTCCCATATCCTTATTTCTTCCCAATTCTGGCCGCTGGGTAGAGACGCAGGAGCACGTAGTAGGAGGCGCGTAGCAGAAATTCTACCTGGCGGTCCGTTGACAACTGACTGCCATGAAAACTGGGCCGTAAACCGATATAATACACGTTTAGAGAGGAATTTTCCTTAGTCAAAGCAAGCCCTCCACTCCCTCCTGGGGGGTTGGTGACGCATTGCGTCAATATAGACGCTACAAATTAAAACTAGTGATTATACAGAATGGCACAGACTTTCTCGTACTAGTTAGTTTTCTAATATCTTTGTTCTGGTGAAGTTTTCGGTCTTGTCCCGTACTCTTACCAGCTGCCATCTATCACCGCCCAAACTACATTATTTTTTTTAAATTTTCTCAATTCTCAATTTTTCGGTGTTGTAAAGATAGAACCGAATATTACTTTAAGAATATTAAAGAACAATAAAACTGCGTCCTAAGTAGCTATTTTCATTAAATATTTGGAGTCGTTTTTAAGAAAATAGCGTTTACGTTTTAGTGTAAAGCTCTTTTACAGATACATTTTTGAGCTTTCAAAAAACCTCATAAAAGTCATTTGAAGCACTTCAATTTACAAATGCAAAAGTGTTTACAAATCGCTGGAAATATACACATTAACGGCGTGAGATATATTTTAAAAAAATATATTCCTATAATTATACCCTTAGTTTTGTAACCTAAACCCAGAAGCTCAGTAGTATAATGCCTATATGTCGAGAATTTATTAAATATTTCCTAATATTTTATTTCTTTGGTGGCTGAAACCAATTGCACCCGCAGGTAATGTTTAATTATTCAAACGAAACGAGCATATCGTCGAGAGCCAATTCCCTTAATGGGCTGAACTTTATCTTGTTCGAAACAAAGTATCTAAAACGTAAAAAATAATGTTCACATTCTGGACCTTTTATTGAATACTAAATTTTTACTTCGGTCTTCATTCCCAGAAATGCCGCACTCCGCTTCGTGAACTGAATTTGGTCAAAGAAAAGTTCTTGCCTCATAATTTATCTCGCCCGTCTTCGTCTTGCCCGCGGTGCCAAGAAGCAATCATTTTAAATACGGTGAGTAAAAGATGAAACTTTATTAATTAATTCCTCCGTGATTGCCGAAACATGGAGCTTCGCAGCTCGGGTCGTCCGCTACGATGGTTGATGCACCAGCTGTCAGATGTTTCGTCGCATGTTTTGCAGGCAATGTGTTCGCAAGGGCCACAGTCAGCAAGTGCCACAAGTGCTCGGAGATTCAGTGTTTTCATGTAGCGCCACAGCAGGTTTCTCTCGTCCGTCGCAAGCTTGACTTACAGATTTGAGGGTATTATAATTCAACGCAGAGGTAGATTCGGCAAGAATATGAGGGCGGAAGTCTTTTTCACTTCAAGTCCACATTAAAAGTTTTAGATTTTTTAAAAATTAATAATGAGAAATAAAAAACATTGTACGACACTAAACGTGAATACTGTTTTGGATGATGGTCTACGTATGGTAATTATTTTGAGGACCTTGAGTAAAATTACCAAAACATCTTGGCTTTGGGGGTAAGTCATGGCCTTCATGGCGCTTGGATCCGCCAACGATTCGAAGGGGCAATTTTCGCCTCATAGAGGTAGTACACCCGTCTTTTCGCCGCAATCGTAGATGCCTCTGCGGTGTCGAGTGGTTTTGCAGGTTCGAATTCCCTCCGGAGATGGATATGTACGAGTACATTCGTGGCATCACTCATCCTCACCCCTGGCCTGCTCGGAGGGCGAAGGAGCTTGGGAAAGCCAGTGCGTGCTGCGTGTGGGCCTTCCCTCTGAGACGGCCCTATTTCTGGTGACTAGTATGAAGTTAGGCTACCAGAAGGCGTACCGTGCTTGCTTTAAAAGGATCAATGGCGCAGCTAAGTGATGTGATCAATGCTCCCTCCTGCTAATCCGGAGTAAGCATAGTATACTCAACGGATCTGTCTAGCAAGGATATCAAGGGTGATATGATGTGTGTCATGTGCCCGTGCTTGGGGATATTAACTCTCGTTGACAAGGGATTAACAGGTGTTCGAGAAATAAGAGAGGAGAAGGAAGAGAAACAGTTTCAACTACGACTACCTATACGTAGAGTTCGGAGTGAGTCTATAACATAAAAAATAAAATAAACAACAAAAGGATCAGCTACGCCATCGATCGCATTTTCTATGGTAGATTATGTAAACGTTACTGAAGCAGTGAGTATTAACTTACCGAGTGGACCAATTTCGTGATGAAAATTTGTTTTCATTTAAGAAGGAATTATTTTCATAGAACGCATTCGAATATGTCTGTTGTGAGATCCTGAAGATGTTTTCCACCTCCCAACCAGTTCGTGATGCGCGCATCGAAAGCCCACCCCGTTGCTCGTCCACCGCTGGAAGCTCGTCACAGGAGCGTCATGCTGGAACAGCCATGTCAGCTCACCGGAATGGAACATGTCTAATGATTTATTGCTAATTAATTGCCAATTAATTGCCATAATTTCGAATTAATTGCCACGTATCTTCAGAGCGAAAAGGGTGTGAGCTGGCTTGACGCGACTCCAGCACACAATCAGTGAAATTCGAGTCGCAGGTCCACGGAAATACTCAGATAATTTATTGCTAATAATTGCCAATTAATTACCACAAATTCCACTTAATTGCCATGTATCTTCAGGGGTGAAAACGGGTGTGTAACGCAGTAGTTATGATGATTTTGTTTCTGCCTAGCAACAGGAGTTGTTGCTAGAGAGAAAAATATTGAGAAGGCTTTGAGAGGTCGAAGTGAAATGACCTGAAAAGATTCTCGTGTCCACAAGGAAGTTCTTGAAATATTTCTATCAGTGCAAATGGTGTTAGAAGTTTGCAGATTTTGATAATAATAAATCAAATTGTTGTTTTTGATAAGAAGCAATTATTCCATAAGAGTCGGCTGGTGCACGACTAACTTGGCGTCGCTGACGATTGCGACGGAGCTCATCTAACTTGGCGTCGTTGACGATCATATATACTCTTTGTTGACGATTGCGACGCTACAGTCAGGTGGTAAAATTGGTGGCAGCGGCGGAACGTGCCTAGTATAACGGCATATGAGATGAACTTGACTTTTGTTTGAAGAAGAAATTTGTGATACACGAGTCCAGAACATTTTATCGGTGTGCTGTGTGGTGTAGTGCGGCAAACAGAAACAGAGACTTAAAAGACTTGTTATTGAAGACCTTCGTGCGGCAAACAGAAACAGAGACTTAAATGACTTGTTATTGAAGACCTAATTGCAAGATTTATAAAATTGTGAAAATTGTCAGGAAGTTGAAGCTTAAAAGAAAAAGGTAAGTCAGCAGATTTCAAAATTTTAATCTGGCAAGGGTAAAGTTTTTAAATCTATTCAAAGAAAGATTATTATCATATTAAATAAACCAAAGATGTCGAAGGAAATTTTAATGAAAGCGGCTATTGCTTTGGGCATTGAAAATTTTGAAAATCTCACTTTGCGTAGGCTAGAATTGGCAATAAAAAGCCATGAGATTATGAAGAGGAATGGTATAATATTTGATATTTGCTGAAAAAGAGGAAATGTTAAGAATAGCAGCAAAGAGGAAAGGGTAAGGGTAGAATTGGCTAAAAATTAATGCAAATAAAGAAGTACAATTAGCTAAGGTACAAGCTGAAGCATCCAATGGACAAATTCAAAATGAGGTGTTTCTAGAATCTGAAACAGATCATGTTAAGAATATTAAACTTATTTAATGCGAAATTTAAAAGCTTTTGAACCAGAAAGTCACAATATTGAATTGTATATAAAAAATTTTGAAATATTGCAAAGGCAGAAATTTAGATCGTAAACATTGGGGACGATATTTAATGTCTCTATTACCATTAGCAGAAGCAGAATATTTAATTCGTGAGCAGAAAGATGATATAAATTACGATCAGGTAGTTCAGTTGTTGAAAGAGAAATTCAAATCAACACCTGAAAAATTAAGACAACAATTTTATTCAGTACGTAAAACTCCGGATAAATCATGGCAGATTTAGCGTATATTTTAAAAGTTAATTTAGATGGCTGGACTGAGGGATTAGGGATAAATTCTTTAGATAACTTAAAAGATCTTCTAGTCACGGAACAAATCAAGAGGTGTGTTCCTATTATTGTCAAAGAACAAATGATTGAGAAATGGGTTACATTTAAAGAAGCTAAAGATATAGTGAAGGCTTTGGAAAACTTTGACCAAGTTAGAAATAATTTTAAGTTAAAAACTTGCGATGTATATTGAAAGAACAGTTTAATAGGCGTAGTAATAGAGAGAAAGACAGTAAAAAATTTGTAGACAGTCCAGATAAAAAGGTTTACGTGCACAAAGAAGGTAAAGTTAAAACTGAAGATTTCGAAAAAGCGAAAAGACATCCAATGCTATATTGTAAAGGTTTTGGACATATTAAGCCTCACTGCCCAGAATTAAATAATGTTAAACCAAAACAATTAGCATGCATAGAATCATCACAAAATGATCAGGGAATTAGTGAAATAAATCCTTATTTCCTTTAAATAAAGGAAAAGCCAATGATTACGATATTAATATATTAAGAGACACAGGATCAGACATTGACTTAGTTCCTAGGGAGTACGTCTCTCAAGAATGTTATACTGGCGAAAAACATATGGGTACAAACACGATAATGGAACATTTAGTTTGTCTTCCGATTGCGGAAATCAAACTGGAAGGACCTTTTGGAGTTTTATTTACTAAAGCGGCGGTAGTATCAAATAATTTTGACTCCAATAAATATTTATTAGGTAATCAAACTGCCAAATTAGTTAATATGAAATTTGATACTTATATACTAAGAGAAGTACAAACTAGAAACATGACCAAACAGGAAAATGTTACAAAGACAATTTAGATGAAAGTGAAGGTGAATTAGCGGAAGAATATGTTTTACAAAATGCGGTAATTGATGACAATAACGATGATCAGATTCTGAAATGCAGAAAATAGAAAGTTTGCTTGAAGTAGATCATATATCTATGATAGAAGAACAGGAGAAAGATTTAAATTTACGTGAAATAAAAGTTAATTGAATCAATCGAAACACAATTCTTTAAAATGAAACAAGATTTATTAGTATTTGAAAATCCTAATATGGGGAAAACAGGTTAGATCATTAATTGTAATACCTAAATAATGCTAGAGAAAATTTAATGAAAACTAGCTCATGAAATTTTAGGAGCTCAC